>WEKX01009656.1:34612-108633 GCA_013390025.1 Pitta sordida
AACAAAATTAATTTTTGTTTCTTGAAAGCTATCTAATTTCATCAGCTGAAAGCTGTAAATACCTACCCAAGAGTTTTGCTGACAAAAATTATTCAATTTGGGCTTTTATAAAACAGGTTAAAAATGTTAAGGATTGAAATCACATAATTTTCTTAAAAATGCAGACAAATTCATGCTGTAATTTTAGGATTGTAGATCAGTTTTGAGTTTATCGTTCTGCTGTGGAATGGGGTGGAGGTGTTGGAAAATATTGTCAAGAGATACTGTGTGTGTGGTATTGTTAATAATTTGACTCTCTGCAGGCCACTCATATTTCATTGTTTTATTCAGCATGTCCAACATGGTTTAGAGAGCCAGTTTGTGCTAAAATTTTAGATATTGCATTGTCTCTCATAGTTTTCCTCTTCATATCCTAAATCTCTTCATGTTTCTTCTTCTTGGATACCCCTTTTCAGAGGGGATATTCCTCCTAGTTGATTAGATGGACATGCTCAATTTTTTTTCTGGGCTGTAAAAATCACACTATTCACTTTTACTTAGAAACTCCAATGAAATGCCAATTAATCAAGGCTTCTCTAATGATTTCCTTCTCAGAAGATTTGACTGGACATGTCTTCTCATGGAGGCTTATTTAAAACTGTTTGAAATATGACTGTCACATTCTAAAGGGCATATTCAGGGTTTCCAAGAAACTCTCCTTTCTATGTGTATCATGATTGCATTTCAAGGACTATGCGTGTATACATGTAGGAACTTTTATTCTTTGTGCAAATCCATTCCTGATGATTTCCTGCTTTTCCTTGTCTTTTGAATTTCCTATCCTTAGAGTAGCCAAAACAACAATTGGAATAAAATGACGTGGTCTCTGAAAAAGGCATCATTATTTCTCCTTGAAGCTTGGTGTCAGGGCCATAGATCATAAGAGAGAAGCTTGACAAGGCTCAGTTATTACTATCACAAGATTAATTACAAAACTGCATGGTTGGATATGGAGTACATAATGCCTGCCATGTCATCCTGCATGCAGCTGCTCTACTGGGTGTAATCACTTCCTTGCTTTATGTACTAGGAAAAAGTGTGGGGGTTTTGTTTTGACTTCATTTTATTTGTTTTCATTTTTAAATGATGTAGTGATGCTCAATGTGTGTCTTTTAAGGCTTTACTGTCCTCAATACAGTTGATGAATATTGTGATGTCACTAGGAAAAAAACCAAACCATCAAGATAACGAATATGTTACTTGTTATTCTAAGTGCAACACTGTTTATTATATGAGTGGAATGTTGGCACTGAATCACTTGAATTGTGTTATATTACTTGAAAAAATAATGGTTAACTACAATATAGATTTGCTGACAGAAGGGGGAAAAATAGAATGCATCATCTGTCACTGTAGTAAGTTTACTTTTTTGCAGATGTATTTTTCTATTATAAGGCTCCTCTACCATTTTCTTGAGGAACTTTACTACTTTGGTTGAGAATCTGCAGGTTTGCTATGAGACCAAGCTGATCTTTTGTCTGTTCGGTCACACAGCAAATACTGTTGCCAAAGACTGACGCTGATACACAGGACTTGAAGACTATAGTCTGGTATCAATCTTGAAAGACACTATAGAAATTTGTAAAGGCTTTGATGGATGTGTATCTAGAAAAAACTAATTTTCTGGAGCCAAATGATGTATTTTCCCTCCCCTCTGATTAAATGTCAAGCCTGCCCAACAGATCAATAAGTTCAAAAATGTGATAGGAAAAAATAGTGTGGGTTCCTTCTGTCTCAGCTGGCTGCATCCTCAGATGGAAACATTTTCTTTATATGTGTAAGTTTGCATGAAGAAAGGGTCCTATGCTGGTTCTTCTTAAACAGGTCACTTGTTGGGCAAGTCTGTTTGGATTTTGTGTCCAAAAACATATTCAGTTGTTTGTGGGACTGTGCTGTGATAACTTTTACATCTAAATGAAAAGGTTTTGACTCAACAAAGGAATAGTTATTCTCATCATTGTGTGTGTATCATGGTGTTGGAAAAATAAGGAAGGAACCTTAACATAAGCAAAGGAAATTCTTTATTAGAACTTTGAATGAATAATAAAAGTCAGATGTGTCATGGGTGCGAATGTGTGTTTTGAATTTCCTATTTTGATGTTCAATGAAGGTTAATAACTGTGTATTGCCTAAGTGATTTCTGCAGTTTAGGTAGCCTTAGTAGTTAAAAAAGGGATTGTGTTTCAGAATTCTAATCTCAGTGTGGCTTGCAAGGTGTCAAGGTAAGGACAGTATAGGCAATGGGCATAAATGAGAGAAGGGAGGAGGAATGAATTCTTCATCAGTGTCTGGAACTGACCACCAGATGTGATCTGTCTGCCTTAATTTATCGTGGGGTATAGAAGTTAGGGTATGTTTAGGTAAGTCTGTGTAAGAGCAGGGTGATAAATTAAGATTACTGTATTTGTATCAGTGCAGCTTTGTGTGAAATAAGAAGTAAGAGAGGTGCATTAAATCAGTGTTTCTTGGGCAGTGGCCTCATGCTAATGATGAGGCTCCCACTCAGAGGTTCAGTGAGTTGTGCCACTTGCATGACTTGAACTTGTAAGGTTGGATGATGTTTAGCTCTTTTGTTCTGCCAATCTGATGGTGTTTCTGAACACCTTAAAGTTTGTAGAAATTTCAGTGTGAAATCCTTTTGTTAGTGAAGACAGGATTTTATAAATATTTTTCTGTTGTGCCATGTTTGTATTATGTTATTTTAATTATGTTTTAAAAATAAACTCCCTGGGATACTTTCTGTCTTTTCTGGCACTTAGTTCCTTGTAATGCATTAATTCTAAGCTCACAACCAGGGTAAGCTACATTCACTGTGCAAAAAGAAATTTGCCTCTTACAATTCTTCTATCCCAGTCCCAAAGATTTTCAAGTTTTGAAATAGCTCCCCTTTCTCCTGAATTTAGTCAGCTGAGGGAAGTGTTTGAAGTGTTTTCACTTCCCTCTGTGGAAACTGTAAGCTAAGAACAAGTATTGCTTAGTCCCCTGCTAGTGCAGACTTCTCCTGTTGGTTAGAAGCATCTCAGATGTTTTGTCCCTTGTATCTGGTACCATTAGCATTCATATATCTAATGCCATTCTAACTTGGCACAGTGACCACCTCATCAGAATGGAAAACAGGATTTGGGCATACATGAGTGAAGGAAGTTGTGTAAGTGCAGATGGAAATAAAAGGATCTTCTGTTTGTTGTGATTTGATTTCTGAAATAAGTACTCTTAAAGTTATGACTTACATCGGAAACCACGCCCGTAATTTCATTTATAGTGAGATAACCTAAACTGGTGAGGAAAAAAATCTTAGGGCAAAAGCCTCACTCAAAAAAAATGTAATTGTTTATAAGAAGTTTCTTCAAGAAAAACTCTAGAAGATTGATTCTGATGTAGCATATTTATTGAGTGTCTTGAAGTACCATAAATTCTGCAAGTATCATTAAAGGAATAGATTAATTTTATTTATTAAGGCTCTTTGTTTTATAAACTTGATAGCGCTTTATCATCAGCATACTATCATACCCATTCCTGGTTGTGTGAATAAATTCCAGTTACAAAGATCTGTGTGAATGGACAGTGTATGAGGTTGCTTTTCACTCACGTATGCTGGAGAGTTTCCCGCTGAGCAAGCTCAGTGTAAGAAATGGGAGGAAAAGGTCTCTGTGAAAGTGAAATTCACAGTTGCTACCAAGATTTGGACACAGCAGTGCTTTCTGTTTGCTGACTATTAGTGGCAGCTAACAGTGTAATATGGTGCATCTGCACCTTGAAGGAACTGCTTTTGGTTTGAGGTAACAGATTTTCCTTCTTCTTCTCTGTGCACGTGTCCAGTCCTGGGATTCGTTTTTCCGAAAAGCTAATGTTGGCCAAGGACATGACCCCCATCTGCCAGCTCAGCTGGAAGGCAAGGCATCATTTCTTCAGAGCCATGGCCTGGCCCAGACACCGGGGAAAGCTGAAAAAGTTGTTGAAGATCACCTTGCTGTGCAGTCTTTGATCAGAGCATACCAAGTAAGTGTGGTGTGGGATAGCTGTTGGAGGGCCTTTCCTTTGCAAACAACATTTTCCTTCTTTTTTGTGTTCGTTTGTCTTCTGGTCTTAACAACCTTCTTGCTTCTGATCCATAATGACATGGACTAGATCTGCTTTTCTTTGCTGCAGTGTCTGAACACAGGAGTGCTGGATTCAGACTGGGGTTATGCCCTGGTTTATCAGACTCATAATTCAGATTGCCTCCAGACCTGACGCTGGTCATCTGGGTTAGCCTGGAAGCACTTTATGGAGCCAGTTGTTTGTGAAACGGAACATGGATCTCTTGGGTTTTGCCCCTTTGTCTGGAACAGGAGCCAAACAAGTCAAAGCTTGGCCTTTTTTATACCTTTGGGTCCCTGGACTGTATTAAGACTTTTTGTGTGTGTGTATGACTGGTCCAGTGAGTTGCCTGACCAAACTGGAAAGCCAAGTGATCTAAAATAGTTGTGCTTCATAGGAAGGGAGTTTTCCTGGGTGTACTGGTGTGCTACTGAA
Organism: Pitta sordida; assembly: GCA_013390025.1. NCBI lineage: Eukaryota > Metazoa > Chordata > Aves > Passeriformes > Pittidae > Pitta > Pitta sordida. The sequence continues at coordinate 39,167 of WEKX01009656.1, forward strand.
TCTCCTGATGTGTGCAGTGAAATGAGGACACTCCCCTCTCTTCAACAGCAAATTTTCTGTGATCCAAATCTTTCCCCACCTCTGGGAAAGTTTGTATTACAGCTCTTAATGTTACTTTCTTTAACAAAGGATGAAATATACTTGCCTTCTTGTACATATAGTGTAGGTTTTGAGATTCCTGGTTTGAACAGGATTATAGGTAAAAAGAGAGAGGAGAAGTGATAAATTAACAGAATCTGAATTTTAGGAGGTGGACAGTACTGAGTGTGGGTCAACTTTGGTGGATTTCTTTTAGAGAGCTGTTCATCAAAGCTGACTTTTTTTGACAGTCCAATTCTTAACCCTTTTATAAAATTAAGAAATTAAATCTAATTTCATTATTTTTCCTCTAAATGAAGACAGGTTTTGCAAATAGGACAGTGGTGTTGGTTAGATGTTTTCTAAATGTAAAACAAGCTAAAATATTTTTATTTAGACATCTATTTTAGTATCTTAATTTCAATGAAAGGCTTAAAAACAATATAAAACAAACCAAAAAAATAACCAACCCTCAACGCCAGGTCTATGTTGAGCAAAATATTTCAGTTTGATTTTTATCTTTTAAATAACAGTGTAACTTTGCAATAAATTTTCTACAGTTTGATTTGAGCAGATCTGTTCTGCCTTGCTCTAACAATTTCAACTCCCGTTTGGTGTCATTAGAGGAGTAGAAGAGGAACTTCTAAGAAGACCTTTTTTTGTACACATCACATTGTCACCATTGACTTGGACAGGTGTTGTGAAAGAGTTAAAACATTTGTGAATATAAAGAATATAGGAAATCTGCTTAGAAGTAGGTCTATAGAAAACTACCATTTTTACTTGCAGTAAAAATGTGGTGAAACACTAAGGAAAACTGGAGAATGTCAGGCTGCTTTGACACCATATTTGAAAATAGTTCAGGCATTGCCATTTTGTACCCTGTAGTTGAAAGAGTGTGCTGCCCAACTCAAGTGATGGAACAGGAGTGTCTGTATAAATGGCAGGCACCCATGTGTCTGCAACAGACATCAGAGGATTGCCTAAGGCAACTGTCTGCTTTTTAAAAGGTATTTAATACCCTCTGAATTCAGTGTTGAAGGGGCATGAGAATTTGTGACCTTCCTTTGCCTGATAATGAAATGAAATGGAGAAGGATACAGGATTTTCATTTCTCAAACCTGTCAGTATTTTCTGGTTTTTGTGGTAAACTGCTTTGTGGTCTGTTGAGCTGGACCTCTGAAAAGGCAGTTAATCTATTGCTTTTTTTACATAGAGCTCTGGGTTCACTGAAACAAGGATTTCCAGTGAAATGTGTGTGCTTAACAACAGCAAGTCTAGATACATTAATTTTTTGAGTCTTCTTTTATAATGGAGTGTGAGAATGTTCTTTTTTTTGTGTCTGTGCTGAGGAAATAGGATTATAAAGTCTACTTTCATAGTCTGTACTTGCATTGTCAGTTATAGCAATTGATGAAAATCTTCTGTGTATGTATTTTCACAACGTTGATCTCTGATTTTTGCCGGTGTCAGGTGAAAGTTATTTTATTTTTTAATAACTTGATTTTGAGGAAAATACTGTTTTTTCATTGAAGTCCAAACTTCTCCTGGAGTGTAATATGTCACAGCACTTTGCCAAACCCAAAAGAGACAATCAATATTCTTGCTCGTCTACTTCCTCTTAATGCAGTAATCCCTCAATACTTCAAGGCCCGAATTTCGTGGCTTCAATTCTTGGCAGGTTTTTTTCTGTGAAAGGTTTTCTGGACAGGGCTGCCACCTGTCCCCCTCAGGCCACGGCCCCGCTGCCCCCATCCCCTTGGGACCGAGCCACCTCCTCCTCCCTGGGGCCAGGCCCCCTTCCCCCAGGCTGCGGGAAGCACAGACTTACTGTATTCACCCTGTTTACTGTATTTACCACTACTTCACGGATTTAGCTTGTCGTGGCATCTTTCTGGAACTGACCCCCCATGTAATTCGAGGGATTACTGTACTGCAGAGCAGATGTAACTCAGGGAGGTGGATTCTTTCCTGTTGATGCTGAGATGGAATTGTTTGCTTAGTTCCAGTCAGGTAGACTTAGTGCTGCTGTAACCAGTCAGATGGCACAGATGTTGCCATGGGCATCATTTGGCCTGTCAGAGTGTTAATACTGGTGATTCATGAGATACAAAGAATTGCGGAAGTCAGGCTGTTTCTAAAAACGATGCTGCATTTCTGTTTTCTTATGACTGGAAACCATTTTGAGCTGTGTTTTTGGAAGTCTCTTCTTGGTGAACCACATTTGAGTCATACTTTGTGATGCACTTCACTATTAATATTACAGTTTATAATTCAGCACCAATGCTGTGTTTTAGTATTTTGAAGGTGCAGAAAAGAGGATTCAGGCAGAAATACAGAATGATTGATTTAGCAAATGGTACGATCTGTAGAGTAGTCATAGTTTCTTAATTTTACTCAGACAGTGAGAGTGTAATCTTTAATAGCTTTCTTCACTTCAGTTGAATTGTGTATCAGGCAAAACAGAGGTTATGTTCTAATGTGTACTCAGTAATTATTAATAGTGGTAGTATATTTATCCAGTGATATAATGCTTATTTATTGTTCTTGGGGGAAACTTGGGAATTATGTGACCTCGTCACATTAATTGTATTTACTTCTTTGACTTAATAACCAATATCATACTGTGGAGAGATATCAGTGACTTTTTCTTTTTGTCTGACTTCTGTTAGTGTGATTTCCTTTTTCTTACTCTCCTCCTTTTCCAGATCCGTGGTCACCATGTGGCTCAGCTAGATCCCCTTGGAATTCTGGATGCAGACTTGGATTCATTTATTCCATCTGACCTAATTACTACAATCGATAAGCTCGGTGTGTACTATTGTGCCTTCTTGTTTCCAGGGGTCATTTTTCTCTCATCTCATTGGGCTGAGGTGATTTAATAAGACATTTCACAGAATCATGGAAGGGCTTGGGTTGGAGGGCCTTAAAGATCGTCTGGTTCCAACCCCCCTCCCAGGGCAGGGGTGCCACATTTCAGGGAAGCTTCTACCTTTTCTGCTTGCTGGTATCATGAAGTAGTGCCTTTGAATATCTGTAAAAATCATCTGCTGAATTTTCAGGACCATGGAGATTCTGCTCTGAGATAACAGATGAGGTTTCTGTGAATTCACCTTCTGTTGAATGATGATTATAAACACTCTATAAACCCCTAAATTGTTTATTTTTGAACTGCACCAGGAATTAATACTAATCAATACATTAGGTCAAGATTCTGGTAATCTAAATCTTTCTTACACCATTATGTTTGATACTTGCTTGATCTGGGGACACCTGGAGGCTAGTCACTGGGGAAAACAAACAGGAAATAAAACACTGGTCAGAGGAACTTAGGGTAAATTTCATACCAAATTTGGGTTCTAGTGTTTGATACTTGTTCCTTTGGTGTGTTTTGAAGTCTACTTGAAGTTACCAGAAGGAAACATGGAAAGCATAGAATTCTTTCCTTGTGGATGTGATCCAGTGGTGATCACTTTAGTTTACTGCTGGAAGAGTGTGGTGCACAGGGGTCTGCTTTGGCAAAGGTTGTTCTCGTTGCTAGGAGGGCATGTCTCCGAGAAATTGCACCGATCAATTTCTTTGCTTCTCTCTGCTTGAATTAAAAAACACCTGATTGATTTTTCTCCACTCTTCAATCTACCTGGTTGGTTTAAAATGTGGTTTTCTACTTGATGAAGACACCGAATCAATTTTTCTTTGATGTGTTGGGAAGCTTTGTGGACCAGACATAAATTGTAGTGCAAGTAGTAGATAAATCACATTCTGCTTAATTTTACTGTAAACACATCTGCTGCCTCATTGCTGCTGTGTTTCCTGTTCATGGTGGTGGGGAAAGAAGCAGTTCTAATCACATAAAGACTCTAAATAAAGAGGTGCTTACACAAATTGGGTGTTTTCTCTGAAGTTTGCCAGCTTTAATTAAAAGAAAGTACCTACTAGAAAATGCATTAAACATTTACTGAGTAAATACAGTTTGGAGCCTGGGTGAGAGCTAGCACATCAATACACATTTCTTTAAACTCCACAGATAGTTCAGCACACAGTGTTGTGCCTGGTCAGAAGGCATCCTACTGAAGCCCTCATTCCCACAGGAAAAACAGGAGAGGCCTCTGAACGAGATACCTCTGAGAGTGTAACCAAGCTGATTTCATTTGGTGAGGGGAAACAACATTTCTGACCTTGTCCTGGCACAGAGGATCTCAGATGTTGCCTATCTTGAATGTTCCAGGCAGGAAACTTATGGGAAGTCTCTGGCAGTACAGAAAGTATTTCAGTGTTTGGTTTTTCTCTGTATTTTCTTTGTCTCATCTTCTGGTTTCTTTTTGAGGAACCTTGTGGTACGAAGTTTCTCCCAAGTTACTTCTGGAAAGGCAGATAGTTAGAGATATACCTACTACATGATTCAAGATATAGAATTACTTTCAGGATTTCAGGAAGGTTGTATCTCTTTAAACATGGGGTGATGCTTCAGTAAATCTGCATTGCTGCAGTACAAAGCACAGATGTTCTGTGTGTGCCCAAATCACTCCTGTACGTGTTCTGCTTTATGCATGATAGGACATGAAGAGCCTGTGAAGTCTGAGAAAGTCAGCAAAAGAGGAAAAAAAAGAGATGTTAGCCCTACTTTGTTTCAAATGGCGCTAAAACCCCTGTCATTCCCTGTGTCCCTGTCCCCTCCTACTGGGAAAGAACTCTATTATGATTCCAAAAAGGAGAAGCAGTTGTGCCTCCACTTTTTCTTGGCCACTCCAGGTTTGAAATTTTAATATATTATTAAAATTGTTATTAAACAAAAAGTTAATATATTAGAAGATAGTATTTTTAAAGCGCAAAACGTGGCAGTGCAGTCCCATGGCCTGACTTCAACTCTAAGTGCTAAGTTCCATTATTATTTTGTCTTTAAATTACTGCTTCTCTTTCATCTTCAGAAAAGTCATTTAATAGGGAATACAAAACCTTATTCTTTGTTGATTTAAGAGTCATGTGCAGGATGTCTCATCAGTACTGAAGTGGATGTCTGCAGCTTATCTGGAACCAAGATAAAGAGTTCAAAATTAAAACCAGAGAAGCTGTTTCTACTTTAAAAATATTTTTACCTATGCACACACACATAACCACTGCAATCAGCTCAGCTGGTTAGAGCATGGTGCTGAGCTCACAGGATTGATCCTGTACAGGCCATTTACTTGATCCTTGTGGGTCCCTTCCAATTCAGAATATTCTGTGAAATACATATATATATATATACACACACATAAATACATATATATAATGTACATATAACTTTCTATCGGTGTATATGATGTGTCTTGTAAATCACAGAATCAGTAAGGTTGAAAAAGACCATAGAGATCATCATGTCCAACCTATCACCTATTACCTAACCTAGCCAAACCTGTTACCTAAATGTTACATGCTTGCTTCTTACAACTGTAAGAAACTGTTTTTCCTTTTTTCATTTAGCAGGTGTATGTCAAACTTATATCATACAAAGCCTTTAACTTTTCTTTAGCAGTCTTTCAGTTGTGTATTTTGGCTTTTGAAACGGCCCAACAGTGAAGTTAAATATTTCCTGAGATAATATTGTCAGCCTGAACAAGCTCAGATATGTCCAAATCAAGATGGGACAATATGCTTAAGCATATGCTTTCCTTGTTTTAGTTGGTGGAGGTGTGGAATCTTTGTGTACAGACCATTACATGGCTATTTCTAACTACCATAAAAAGGGAAAGAGGGTGAATAGAAATGCCTTGGAAGTTCTACCAGAGTGCTTGGGCAGCATTACACTGAACATGTTGTGTAACCTCCCTGTGCTTCCAACCAACTGCTTCTGTCTGTGCGAGGGGATTATTTTTGTGTTTATTGCTTGTGAAATAGGAAGGAAGAAACCCCAATAATTATGGTTGGTTATTTCACTAAACAGTGAACTGCAAGGTACAGGATGGAGAATTGATGGCCTTTGTGCTAATATGCTAAAATATAAAAAAGGTTTGGGTGATTTTAATTTCACTTGTTTTGTCTGAGCATTTAAGAAAGAAAGAATGATTTAAACTTCTAATCAAACAATGACTATGTAACTAAAACATTCATTTTAAAATTCAGACTAATATACATTTTGCCAATGGATTATAATTTTTAATTTTTATTCTGGTACCTTCTTTCTTAATATTGCTTTATTAAACATAATTACCATGGTGTGAAAAACAATTCTGGTTTCCTTTTTGTTTCCTGCCCTGCTTTGCAAATCCATCATGTACCTGCTGTAGGGTTTTATGGTTTGCATGAATCAGATTTGGACAAAGTCTTTCAGCTGCCAACAACCACCTTCATAGGAGGAAATGAGAACAGTCTTTCTTTACGAGAGATCATCAAACGCCTGGAGGTCAGTGGGATGCTTTTGAATTTGTGATTGTTTTCATCTGAATCCAAGAGAACTTTTTCCAGTTGTTATAAAACCCCTTATCATTTGTCAGTTATTAATACAGCATGTAAAGAATTCAAATTACATGACAAATAACTGTTGTACTGTTTCTAGAGGTTGTAGCACCACTGGTTTCATTACCTGGACATCTGAAATACATAGAATAGGGATGAGTATAAAAGAGGTGACTATGGTAGAATACGAATTCAAATCCTTGTTCTATAAAGAACTGATACTGTTTAAAAGGGATAGAACCTCTAGAAGAGTTACTTAAAACACTTAAAAGAGTTGAACCGCAGATAAAACATGTATTCATACAGTGCTTGGGACGTGGAGGGATTGCTCTGAGATCCCCATCTTAAACGAGACTTTTACCTGAGGAAAAATATGAATGCTGGGTACAAAATTCATGAGGGGCCAGCTGTAGTTTGTAGACAGTGATGATCTTTGGTTTCCATCCCTTTGTAGAGTTTCATTATCTGACAGGTGATACGGTTTATGTCATCATTAAGTTGCCAAAGCTAAAATAATTTAAAGCAAAACTAATTCGAAGGAATAAATATCATTGGAGATGAACTCCAAATAGCACGGCAGCAAGTAGGAATGGTGGTGAATTTGTAGATTGCTGAGTGAGTTAGTGTTAGATATTCTTGGTTGTTTGGCCTTTATGTTGGCTTAGCTGAAGCTTGGTAAATTGTTAAGCAATGTTATCTCTGCTGTGCCTTTGCGCTCTATATTTAGGGTATGGTGGGTTTGGGTGTTTTTTTGCACTTCTGGCTTATCTGTGTAGCAATTTTTAAGAGATAATGCTTAATTTTGCAATGTGCAAATAAATGGACAAAATCAATACCAAAATCTAAACGTCTCAAGGAACTTATTTTTGTAAGGAGAGAGAACCCTCTGGTTTTCTCTTCTCTCTCAAATTTTTTTTAGTAGAAGTTAACATTCAATTCTTTTTTAGAGGCAGTAGAGAACACATATATTTGGAATGGTGTTGTCTCAAATTAAACTCATACTTGGTCTTATATCTGTTAACTTGTATTTTGACACATTTTTTTCACAATGAAATGGTTTTCTTCGGTAAAGAAAAAGAAAACTTTAAAAATGAACAGGAGATAAAATTTCTGTTGTGTCTTTGCATTTCTCCCTGTTCTTTTTCTGATTTTAGCTTTTTGGATTCTTCTTCAAATATCCAGGTTTCTGAAACTTGACAGTTATCAGATAATTTGCATGAGATGTCATAGCTGTCTTCTCACTGTCTTTATTGCCTGATTCCAGGTGACATTTAAAAAAGGGTAAATTTTGATGAATTACTTTAAATCTTTGCTAGTACGTCTAACGAAAAGACAGTACAGTGCCTGTAAGAGCAGTGCTGAGTTGGGTGAAATGTGTCAGTCAGTATAAGGCAGGTTTATTGGCCTGCTTTGTCTGTGTCTCCAAATAAGAATGTTACAGTTTCAAAATTTTGAAATGTTACTTTGTAGAGAAAGCTTTGTGTCACAAAACTAGGTTCACTAAAATAATTTACTCACTGACAGAATTACTTCTGGTGGTGTTTTCACTTCCTAGAATACCTACTGCCAGCACATTGGCTTGGAGTTCATGTTCATCAATGATGTGGAGCAGTGCCAGTGGATCCGGCAGAAGTTTGAGACGCCGGGCGTTATGAAGTTCACTAATGAGGAAAAAAGGACTTTGTTGGCCAGGCTGGTGCGCTCAATGAGGTACTGGGGTGCTGTGGGGAGCTGCGCTGTGGCTGCTGGCTGGGAGCTGGTGCCATCTGTAAACTGCTGAGGCGGGGGGGAATAGTCTCAGTGGAATCTGGGGTGCAGGTGGGTGCAGTTAACCTGGCTGTGAAATCAAAGGAGTGTGTACTGTGAGGTATGTCCAGGACTGTGTTGGGACTTACAGTGTTCTATTACCTTAGAAGACAGATTGTGTTCTGTAACACTTGTCCAGCCTTTGGTGGCGTATCTGACAATGTTTTCATTGCCTTGAGGAGATAAACTGGGAAAAAGTTGTTTCAACAGAACAGTAACATAGATCTGTGTTAAAGATTCACAGAATCACAGAATACTATGAGTTGGAAGGGACCCACAAGGATCATCTAGTCCAACTCACCAGCTAATGCCCGTACAGAGACCGAACGCACACCCCAGGGTGGTGAACATGAACCTAGTTCCCTCACAGGCACACAGGCCACTCCGAGCCAGAAGGTACTTGAACAGGACGTAGCCTGTTCAAGAAAATAGGTGTCAGAACAATGTTGGAGTGTGTTTTCGAGTCCTGTTTCTGCCCTTTTCCTTTTGAGATGTGCCAAGATGTGCTGTACTGTTGCATGACCTGGCAGAAGCAGTTTCAGTCTGCATTGTAAGAAAGCACATTTGGAAACAGCTTATTGATTGCTCCCATTGTGACTCTCTGTGTTGGAAATATTATGATCCCAGAGACTGAATTATGCTCTTATCCTTAGAGCATGACTTCGTGGACACCAGGTTTATTCCAGTTCTTATAATCTGAAGCACTTTGCATGTTCTTTGATAAACACGAGAATTAGAGATTTATAAAGGCACCTTTCTTGGTTAAATTTCCATGTTCAACGACTTAAAAATGAAGTGCTGATTTGATGTGTCAATAGTTATTTTTGCCAGGTGTTTTTTTCTGTCAGTGTTATAGGAAGATTTTATGTTTGATTAAAATGGTTCATTTAAACAGAAAATGTCACTTAATGGTCAAATGAATATTTACACTTAAGTTTGTTTAACAGGTCCTCAGTATCTTAAGACAAGAATTTGTGCTTTTGTTCCTGCCTAAGCTGTGGAAAGATCTGAGGGTTCTAGTAGCATGAAAGAGCCAAATGTCCATCTTTTACCAAATTCATTTTCTGCTGAAAATGGAAGAAGAAAAGTTTTACAAACATTGCTATCTAGCTATCTCTAGGGTGCTTTTTATTCTATGGTTTGAAAATGATCTTGGAAAAAAATCTGATTTTGTTGAAAACTGGTTGTGTTCTTGGGATTTGTGGCTTTGTAAAGCAGGTTTTCATCGTTTCACTCAAGAATACTGTTTTCAAAAATGTTCATGTCAAGTGCTACAGAGTTCAGGTACTTTAAAATTCAGTTTCAAGTTGGATTTCTCATCAGTTGTGGTTTTCACTGACAGGTTATTGAGCAGAGGGTTATTTTTAACTCCTCCTTATGTAAAATACTCATTGTGTATTTTTGAGCTACTTTGATTATGCATTAGTCAGCATGTTAGACCCTGATCTGGGCATGTTCCTAAGCCTGTGCAGGGTCAAGCATTTCCAGATTATCCCTTCTGAGAGCAGCCAGCTTTCCTGAGCTGCGTTCCTCACTGGGTACAGAGTGCATGCAGTGACAGGGGGGGAGCTGCCAGACTTTGTGCACTCACAGTGACGTGGAGGGGACTTGCAGGATGTGACTGTGAAAGCCTGTCCTGTAGTTCTGCACACTTAGTGGCACTTTGCCTCAGTGAACTTGCTGCTTGTCCAATACTGGCTTAGCTTGCTGCTGTAGAACAGTGTCTACACTGCTTTGATTCACCCTGTAGGACTTGCTGTTCACAGGGGACCCCAGTTTCAGTTTATATAAACTGGTGTAGCCCCACAGGCTTCCCTGAGGAATTCTGGCAGAATAGCTCAGCTGAGTGTCTGGTTTGTTGCTTAGATGACTGTAAGGGTATTGATGGGTGAGCTAAGGATAGTCTTTTGGCAACAATTTGTTTCATTGCCTTCAGGATTTCAGTCTAAGGAGGTAAATGTCAGCATTCTAAGTGAGGAATAAGCTGAGTATTAATGGATTATGGCAGTGTGATGAGTTCAGGCATTGCACCGATGATGTAAGCAATACAATTACTTTCATGAAGATGCATTTTCTTTGCCTTTTGTATCTCCAAGCTTTACAACATATAATCCTTTCAATGTCTGTTGAAAGGTACTTTTTAACCACCCACGTTGCCTTGGGCCCAAATGCATTAAAGAATGAAAGAACACAGTTCCAGGGATTGACATCATTCTGCTGCTGAAGCTGAAGCAGAGATACCACTGTCCTAGTTCTTGGCACGTTCCCAAACGTTACATCACACAGTGTGAGGAGCCCTGCCATGGAATGGCACCTGCAGAACAGCCATGCTTTCTGTATTGTTTTTTTACGAGTATATTTAATCATTACTTCCAGAAGATACAGGTTCTCTTTTAGGTTTTCTTCACTGCACAGAATAGACTTCTTTGCTGTCACTATGCCTTCCCAGTGGTCAGTATTTATGTACCTGAGAGCAGAGTTTAACTTGGGAAGTGAATTTTGTCTGAGGTGGAGACTCTCAATTGTTTCAAAATCCTAGTAAATACTTCTCAGATGGAGGAGAAAGAAGACTTAATTCTTTCCTATGTCTTCCTCCCTACGTGTGACTTAATTCCAGAGGCCTAAAAACTTGTATTCACAGATGTTTTAAAACAATGTAATGCAATTTTATTTGCTAAAAGATGTTTGACAGTATTTATTATATTATGCTAATACAAATATTCTCTCTTGGGTTTTTTGTGTTTCTTTTTGGCAAAGATTTGAAGACTTCCTTGCTCGCAAATGGTCTTCTGAGAAGAGATTTGGTTTGGAAGGATGTGAAGTAATGATTCCTGCACTTAAGACCATCATTGATAAATCCAGTGAAATGGGAATTGAATATGTTATAATGGGGATGCCTCATAGGTAATGTCAATGGAAACCACAGTAAAATGGGTTTGTTGTGTTAAGGCAAGTTTTGGGTTCTAGAATTGGATTAACAAAGTTGATATTAGAGAAGCTGAGGTAGCAAGAGTCATTCACAGCGAGTAGTGGGAACACAGAACTGTAACAAATTCCTGTTAATGAGAGGCTACAGGCTTCACAGGCAAATGACACAGAAACTCCCTTCTGTGTTCTTTGAAGCCACAAGAAAATGTGTCAGCAGCTGTGGTATCTCTGCTATTGCATAGAGTCAAGAACTGGGAAAGCTTGGCCAGATAATGTTGAACTTATTTCTGCAGTCTGCCTTAACTAATCATTAATCTGATTACAGAAAGACTGCTAGATAGCTACAAAATTCAGTTGGGTAACTAGGTGTTATAAAACATCTGAGAGAATCCATTGGAGGAACTTTGCAATGGGAAGAAGAATTGAATCAAAAGTTTGAATCAAAAGGCTTTTTCCCAACTTCGGACAGAGTGGTTTGCAGATTTTGTAAGTTTTATACTGTTGGCTCTGTTACTGCCATTTTTGGGACATAACTATGTTTGGAATTTTCTTAGAGGTCGACTGAATGTATTGGCTAATGTAATTCGAAAAGAGCTGGAGCAGATCTTCTGTCAGTTTGATCCCAAACTTGAAGCAGCTGATGAGGTAAGATGCTTTTTTGAGAGATCTGTATAGCGAGGTCAACATTCAAGGTAGTTTTTAGTTGTTTTGGTCATAGTTATTATGAAAATAGCATTATCAGCTGCTGAAGTGCATTATTTTCTAGTTTAAGGAACATGATTTGTTGAAATTTCTTAACAATTTTAAGTATTATATTGTACCTCTAACATGCAGAAGGTATCTCAGGAACAACTGTAGGTAAGTAAGAGGTTGAGTTCATAATTTCTAATCATCTTTCTCTGTTTTATATAAATGAAATGAGTATCAATATTCTACCAGTATTTATCCAACAGTGGATGGCAACAGTAAGGTAACAGATTAGGAGCAGTGTTCCAAATGGAGATTACAGTGCCAAACTCATAGTGCATACTGATGTACAATGAACTAGATGCATTTTCCAGGTTGAAGCTCGAATTTTAGGCACAGTGAATCAGATGCAGCAGGTTTGAATGACATTCCTGAACTGTGATTACATCTTCCATGTTAGGGATCTGGAGATGTAAAATATCATCTGGGAATGTACCATGAGAGGATCAACCGAGCAACAAACAAGAAAATCACTCTGTCCCTGATGGCTAACCCTTCTCACTTGGAAGCAGTTGATCCTGTTGTGCAGGGGAAAACAAAAGCTGAGCAGTTTTATCGAGGGGATACAGCAGGGAAAAAGGTAAAGATTGTTTAATATAGTAACTTTTCATGATAGCTTTTCATAGTGTTTTTAATAAAAATATTTCACCAGTAGTTCTGTACCACAAAATCTTTCACTTTTCCTCCTTCACAAAAGGGGATGTATCACCTGTTGAATTGGATAAGATTTCTGACATAGTACCTCAAATGTAACGTCAGGAAGTGGGCTTAAAACTTGCTTTTGTTTGTGAACTAAGCAAAGGCAGCAGAGTGCTGAGAAATTTATGTAATTTATTTATTGTAAAAATACTTTTCTATTTTATAAGCACTGCAGAAATACGGAACAAAGAAATCCTACTGAGAGGCTCAAATTACAGTTTTTCTTTCTAATATATGTGTGGATGTGTGTGTCTAATTCTCCCCCTTAGGTTATGTCCATACTATTACATGGGGATGCTGCCTTTGCAGGACAAGGAGTGGTTTATGAGACGTTTCATCTCAGTGACCTCCCATCCTACACCACAAATGGCACTATTCATGTGGTGGTCAACAACCAGGTAACAAGTGCAGAGCATTTTCCTATCAACTTGGCTGCTGGATAGTTGATGGTCTGTTTCTTTTTATTCTTGTTCATTGTCCTCCCTGGTTATTAGAATGGTTGGAATGTTTTTGAAAGTGATCATAGTATCTAGCAACTCTTGAGTGTATAATATTTCATCACCTACATTGATTCAATTCAATTTTTAATGCTTCATTGTATTAGGTTGGGTTTGTTTTTCAGAGGGCAAAAAGAAGCTAGTTAGCCAAACTGAAAAACTGATGCTACTGCTATGTAAATGACTATAAACTGAAAAGCTCAAGCATTCAAACTAGAGTAGGAGGTGCCTACAGTGTTTTACTAGAAGTTTCTGGCATTTTTAGATTGGCTTCACCACAGACCCCCGTATGGCCCGTTCCTCTCCATATCCTACTGATGTTGCTCGTGTGGTCAATGCTCCCATTTTTCACGTGAATGCTGATGACCCTGAGGCAGTGATGTATGTGTGCAGTGTAGCTGCAGAATGGCGGAACACATTCAACAAGGATGTGGTGGTTGACTTGGTGAGTCTTGGTTTTCTTAACTTTTCATTCTGTGCACTATGTACTACTCTCTATTTTTCTGTGGTTTGGAAGCTCCAGTCAAGAAACATTTGATTTTAAAGGCCTTTAGTTTCTTGACTTTAAAAAAACTCAAACAACTAACAGGCCCATGAGAAGCCATATATGTTTTTTATACAATAAATGTCCCCAAATCTCTGTAAGACTGCAAAATGGAAAGATTTAATTTTACGTTTTTCCTTTTGCAACAAAAACGATCTTTGCCTTCGTAGGTTTGTTACCGTAGGAGGGGGCACAATGAAATGGATGAACCCATGTTCACCCAGCCTCTGATGTACAAGCAGATCCATAAGCAGGTGCCAGTGCTGAAGAAGTATGCTGACAAACTGATTGCAGATGGAACTGTGACACTGCAGGAGTTTGAGGTACATGTCAACAGAATTAAAGGGAACCTAAGGAGCTGTCAGTAGAAAGACAAAACTGTCACTGTATGCTTCTGCTTGAAAACCTTTCTTTCATTACTGTGAAAAGTCTTCCTCTTTTTACAATTTATGTTTCAATTTGGTTTGGATTTTCATGTTAAATTACACCTGTCCAATGAACTAAATAATATTTTAGTCATATGTTGTTCTATGAATGATACATGTCATCTGTGAGATACAGGGGCGTTGTGTTTATCCATTTTTAAAAAAGGAAGTTTCTGTTCTACAGGAAGAAATTGCAAAGTATGATAGAATATGTGAAGAAGCATATACTAGATCTAAGGATAATAAGATCCTACATATCAAGCACTGGCTTGATTCACCTTGGCCTGGTAAGAAGTGTCCTTTCACTTATCCTAGTGTTACCTGAGTGTGCTTTTGAGTCTGTAATCCAGGATTTAAATAGATTTTATCAGCTAGTGTTGCTTTAAAATGCAATTATGTGACCTTTGATTTGCCCCTGCTAATAATAAATACAACATTCGGCCACATCAACTTGAAATAAATGCTTTTCTTAAAAAAAACTATGAAGTAAGGTTTGACTTTGAAAGAGGTATCTTTCCAGATTAGCAGAGGAGTAGCTTTCCTGTACTATTAACTTGTCTGTGCTGTCAGGAAGAAGGAGTATGTCTCATGCTCTTCTTTTTATTATGATTTTTATTTGAGGGATTGAGGTGCCATATGCCTTTTACTGGCTGCCTTTGCCCACATAGTTGGACTTCACAGGGAGTAAAAGCAGAAACAAAACAGGTCACTGTGTGCCTGTAAGATCAAGTTCTGTTGTCATGCAATCAAAATTATTGTGTTTCACAGTGAAAGGTGAAAAACTAGGTTTAGTCTACAACTCAGAATGTCATTTAAGAGTTGTGAGTTGTTAAATAAATTGTCGATAATTGTAGATAATATATATACATATGTCTTAAACAGTCCTCAAACATCTCACCAAGTCTTTTACTTCCAGGATTCTTTAATGTGGATGGAGAACCCAAGAGCATGTCTTGTCCTCCAACTGGCATTTCAGAAGACCTGCTGACTCACATTGGCAATGTAGCTAGTTCAGTGCCAGTCAAAGACTTCAAAATACACTCAGGTCAGCTGGAGTGCTTGTATCTTCTCGTGGCTCTGTTTCTGTATTCCTGTACAGAAGTTGTTTTGGGGCCTTATCTCCAAGAGAAAGATGCCTGTGACTTTTTTAATTTGACTCTTCTACTCTATGGATAAGGAAAATGTAGCAGTTAAGGTCCTGCTGCTTGTTCTCAGCATAATTTTCTTTCAGTGTCATGCCACTTCTGTTCCTACCTCATTAAAATAGATTTTCCTCTGAGGGAAGTAAGTTAATACCTCTTTTCAGTCTTCAGGTCCTTGTGGAAAATACTGCCTCTGTGCAGCTCATTTTGTGGGGCTAACTGGGAAGTAAGACACCCATCTCAGGATGCATTATTAATGTGAGGTTTCCTAACGTTAAAACTGGTGGTAATTTGAGGTCCACTTAAGAGGCTTTTCTTGTAGTTAAATAACTTTCCACTCAGACGTACAGCTTAGACTTTTCAGACCTCACATGGCTGATGTACTGTGAGCTGAATTGTAGTACAGCTGAATGGACACTGTATGGGCAAATTATGACAGTTTTTCTTTCAACTTGCCCTTTAGCATTGATGATATGTAGTGTAAATGTAGCATTTTTTTCAAAAAGTCTTACCTTCTTTTCTGAAGAGATTCAGTTCTGACTTTGGCGTCTGTTACAGTAAGAGGTGCGTGTCTCACTGGGGAGCCCCAACACTATGTTCGAGATACTTTTACTTCTGAGTAAAAAATGAAAAAAAAAGGGAATAGATACTTTTACTTCTGAGTTCTGAGATAGTTTTACTTCCTGGTCAGGTTGAAATCTGCTAACTAGCATAAGCAATAACATATTAATTCCATGGGGAGACATGGAGACACTTTCAGGGATCTTTTCTTTTGTTGGCTTATAGGATATTTACTTAGGATAAGGAGGAAGAACTTTTTTTCTGTACAAAGTCTCTAGCTAATTTTTATTCTCTAGAGTCATTCATCAAGGAATAAAGTGTGTCTCCTATAGATATTCTATGTGTTTGTGTTCCTTTGGGACAATTAAGCACTAGTAATGATCATAGGGCATTCCCAGCTATCATTTTCAGGCTTGTTGAGCAACACAATTAATGGATAAACTTTTAATTAATAGATAAACAATTAATGGATAACTATTCTACACATTTGGGCATGTTATTATGACACTGATAAATTAGAAATTAGAGTCAGCCAATAAAATTTAGTATTAAGACATTCTAATTAAAAAGGTAAGTTGGTCTTGTAAGATCTTCACTAAAAAGAACAACTGAACATCCATTGGCAGCTGCTACACTTTTCTATTTATGTGATATTCGTAGTATTGATCAGTCCTGTCTGTTTCACTTTACAACATCTCCAAAAGTCCAATAAGACAAATGCCAACAAAAAAATGAGAAAAGGAATTAAGAAAAAAAATCACAAACCAAATTGCTGACATTTTCAGTCTCTTATAAAACAGTACTTGGTGTTACAGATGTGAAAATAAATCTTTAGGAAGAAGTATTTCACTGAGTCTTATTAATTGTCCTCAGTAGTTTCTGACACAGCCAATCTTACTTTTTCAAAAACGAAGAATGAACGTTGTGCAACCCTTTGCTTGGGAAACAAGCTTTTTAACTTTGCTAGTGGTTCACTTCTAGAAAAATGATTTGTAGACCCTATTTAGGATCTCTGTTCAGTGTAGCCAGTGAGGAAGGAGAATGGTGAATGCAAGATTTCTCTGAAGTAGGTCCATTAATTCCTGATCTTTATTCCAATACAGGACTCTCCCGCATTTTGAGAGCCCGCTTGGAAATGACCAAGAACAGGGTTGTTGACTGGGCCTTGGCAGAGTACATGGCTTTTGGCTCTGTTCTCAAAGAAGGGATCCATGTCCGACTGAGTGGACAGGATGTGGAAAGAGGTACTTTCAGGTGAGCAGGGAGAAATTAATTACTTTTAAGGACCATTCCAGTGGTGTCTGCTTGGAACTTGGGTATCCTGTGAACAAATATTTTGCCAGTTGGCAAGGCTTCTTAAAGTGAAATAAGGTCCTTTGCACTGAGACTTTTAATGACTGTGGAGCATGAATGAACACAAATTTGATCACTTGGTAGAATATATACAAGTCTGCTGCCTTACCTGATTCTCTGTGGAATAAAATCTTAATGATGTATTTAATTGAAGTCTTTGATGTGATGCCAGTTCCTGGGGTGAATGAATTAGCAGCTGCACTGTGCTTCATTGGGAATGCTTGAAGAAAAGAGAAATAAATCTTGGTGCCTGTCTTCTCTGGTACAATGCTGTGTTTCTGTGCTGAGCTTCATTTGGTATCCCGTCTTGCGAGCTTTCCTCTTTTTGCTTCCATTCCAATGGCAATTTAAAAAATCCTTTGGACAAGACCTGAAAACAAAGCTTAGAACTGGGAGATTTGGAAAAAACTGAGGATACTGTGTTGCCCTAATGAAAACAACCTGATGGGGTGCTTTCACAGTTTTTGAGCTTCTGAATCACTGTCCAGAAAATGGTCCTTTCTGTCAGTACTCACTGTGAGGACTTGCTTTCTTCCTGTTCCAATCCTAAACACTGGTAATAGATAGAAGCTACATAAAGCTGCAGATAGAAGCACCTGGCCCCTTCTCATCTTGGAGACACACTCTGGAAAAGGGAGGGAAAGAGGGAGGGAGAGGCTTGATACTGTTCTGGTCTGATGTCAGTAAACCTGGCAATTGCACATATCTGACTTGTACGTCTGAATGTTTCTGGCTGTCTGTCTATGCTCATCTTAATCACCTTTTGCTAGGGAAGCACAAGACTTTGTCTCAAGAAGCTTATCACCTAGCTGGGTCTTCTGTCTTTGGCTGAATGACAAAACCAAAAGTGACAGTAACAAAAATGGTTTCTGCCAAACAGTTGCCTGATGTGTGAATTTTCCCTTTTCTGTCTACTTCCCTCCCTCTGCTGTTCTTCAGAGGTTCTGTCTTTTTTTTTTTTTTTGCTTTATATTGGTGACTTGTAAATAAATTTCAGAGCTCCTCTGCTACTGTTCATTATAGCAAAGGGAAGTAGAAAAAGATTCAGACTTGAGTTCAGTGCTGGCAGCTCAACAACACCCAGCATTGTTACCAGTACAATAGGTGTCCTTATGTTAGCAGTTGTAGAGCTGGACATATTGCTGTGATTCACTCAGTTAGTCTGCTCAGAGAGTTAATGGATTACAGTAATTACTTCAGTCATCTCTGTTGTGGTAGTATTCCTTGGTGCCCCATTCTAATGCTGATTAATGATCTAGAGAACTGTAAATGGTGCATGTGAGTGGAAATACAGGGAAGAGGATACAGCTCCTGCAAGTCGTGGTGCTGAGTTTAGACTAGTTTAATTTTTTTTTACATAAAAGCCTAACAACAGTTCTTTTAAGGAAAAGATTATTAGAATCTGTTAGGGAGGCAGAATGAAATATTTTTAATAACCATTTTGTTGTTCTGCATTTTTTTTACTTTAATCATTCTATTTTATAGCAACCACCTCCTCATCATTTTCCCTTTCCCCTCAAGTTCTACTACTGGTGAGGTATTTTCAATTTCTGTGAGTGCTTGAGAACAAGCCTGAACAGTCAGTGCAGCAATTGTATATAGCCATGTGATTGTATTTCACCTGGTTTTGGCCAAACCAGGGTCTTGTGTATAGCAAAGATAACAGTGTTGCTTTCCAGAAAATACATTTGATGCTTTAGCTTTGAGAATTGCTCTGTTAAAGCCCAAAGTAATTCTTGACTGATAAATTTCTTTCAACAACTCTTTGCAGCCACCGTCATCATGTGCTTCATGACCAAGAAGTTGACAAGAGAACGTGTGTTCCCATGAACCACCTGTGGGAGCAGCAGGCCCCCTACACCGTGTGCAACAGCTCCCTTTCTGAATATGGGGTCCTAGGTATGTCTGTCTGGCACAGGTGCTTGTGTGCCAGTAGCTCTGCTGCACAAGAAACAGAGAAGAAAAAGATGGTGAAAAAAAATCTGTAAAATGATTATACAATATGAAACAGGTATCAGAGCTCTTCCTCTCAGGTTCTGGCATCTCTTACACAAGCTATCCCACGTTTTACAATTTTGGGATTCAGTTGAAAGCATCCACCTGTTGTGGCTGACCTTGGCAATGCTGCACCTGGCACTTCCTCAAAGAATGGACAAGAAAACCAGGAACAGTTTGTAATACAGATGTAAAAATCCATCCTGGCCCTATCTGAGCTGCTATTCTGAATGTGCCATTTCAAGAAAACAAATTCTTGTTAGTGGCAGCATTAATCATAGTGAGTCGTTTTACCTTCAACCAACAGAGAATGGATAACCTCACACTGACATGATGAGGGTGGCAAGAGGAATGTGGAGCACAAAACAAATACATCTAATAATTTATCATTACTGATTCTATAGATAAATAATGAAATATTGTGTGAGGGAAAAAGATGAAACATTGTAGTGAAGATGGTAATTGATAGCGGCTTGCTTCAAAGTTCCAGAAATATTTGATTACTTAGTCATTTTTACAATGGTATATGTTACCTGTTGCTAATACTATAAAAATTAAAGTGATATAAAATTGTGTAGCTGGAGCGTGGGCTGAAGAATTGAGATTTTTTGAAGGTATTTTTGCTAGATCTGTGGTAGAATTGGTGGGAAAAGACTCAGGTTTTGTATCCCTAAATGTAAATATAAACTCTGAATAGGAAAGTGCAAGTGAGAGTGTGTCCAAACATGAGAAAAATAATTGGTATAGATAAAAAGCAAGAATTTAATTTTGGAGAATGATTTTTTTGTTTCCAATTTCCTATTGTTTCTCACAGTGTATTCTGAGCAGCAAATACAATGACCTGTCAGAAATTTTGTTAGGAAGTAGGGCAGACTATAGTAGTCACTGGCATCTGTGAGAGTTCTAAGAAGGCATCAGTATTTCTGTTTAACAGAGTCAGCCCCCAGATGGGCATTACCTTCACTTTCTCCTGGACTGTGTTTGGGTTTGTGAAACGATTCATGTCCCTCTGTAAGTCCCTGTGCTTTGAGTTTCTGTTAAGCATAGCACAGATCTGTCTTGGTGATTTTCCTCATTCTGACGTTAGATCCCGGCACTGATAAACCGTTTTAACCATTAGTTAACATTCATGCCCTAAGTCACTTCAAAATCATGTTGAATTAAGCTATAGCTACAACCTTAGTTACATTAATTGAAAAACTACAGTTCTTGTGACACTCATGAAGAATGCTGTGGGGGAAAGCACAACCTAGTGTGCTGTGTAAGCTGCCACTTTGCTTGACAACACTTCTTTCTGTGCCAGAGTGACGAAAAAGCAGTGAGGGAGCACAGCAG
This sequence comes from Pitta sordida, assembly GCA_013390025.1. Lineage (NCBI taxonomy): Eukaryota > Metazoa > Chordata > Aves > Passeriformes > Pittidae > Pitta > Pitta sordida. The sequence goes on from WEKX01009656.1 coordinate 59,712, forward strand.
GAACTGGGCTAATAGAAACAAGCATTTCTGCTAGGCCTGTCATCTAGGGACCTTAATGAACTCCAGCAATTAAAACATTAGTTTTGCAGCCTTAGTCAAGTGCTGTGTATTTTTCTTCCTTTTGTCTCCTCAGTTTGGAAGTTTATCCAAGTGCTGTATTGGGTTCTGGTTGCCTGTGCCCTGGTGTTTGGAGTTGTCTGGTTGTTCTCTGCCACCTTTAGGGTGTGCAGGTTCCTTACTACTTGTCATTCTTGAATATCTGTGTCTTGCTGCTTGGTTGCCTTGGCACTGGATTTCCTCTTGGCTTAAACCTTTTCTCTGTGTTTCTAGCTATGTCAGAGTTAATCCTTTAAACTCATAAATTTTGCACAGCATTCTGAAAAAAGCTTCAGTTTGAGTTTCTGCAGACACAAACAATAAAGTTTGCAAGGTCTCTGCTGCAACATTTTAAAATGCTTTGTTCTTGTCTGAGGTTGAGCCCCCATGAAGCTCCTGTGTAGGAACCTGCTCCTGTGAACTTCATGTCCCATTTGTAGACTGGTAGAGACTTTCTATCCCAGGTCATCTTTCTTGAGCTTGGTTTTGGTGCCCCAAAGATTCCCTTTCTGGAGAAGCACCTCACCCTCTCCCAGGCTGTTCCCCTTGCATCAGTCTAGGTGTCTTCTAACCAGCATTTTTTTTTTTTTAATTTAGCAGTTCAGATCTTGCTCTTTAAGTGATTTTCTCCACATGCAGGTAGGAGCAGTAATTCTTGACAGACATCCTAGTTTGTAAAAAACTAAAACTATTCCACTGCTGCAATTGCTACTGGAATAGTTTTAATGTTATGAACTCTCATTGTCATTTCCCTGGTGGAAAATTGAGCTCTGCTATACCACAGATGTGTTTACCACAGATACATGTGCCATGAAATAGTAGTCTTGGGAACATTAATTTCAAAATATTAATCAGAATGTATAAATTACATTTGACTGTATTTTCCCAGATACTTTTCTGGCTGTCAGAATGCTTGCAAATGGTACCTCTGTTAAGATCACACCTTTTGATGCAGCTTCACCTAGAACATTGTCACCTTGTGGAAATTAGCACAGAGTTGGCAACAAGATAGGAAAAGAGAAGTTACTGTCTTTTTTTGATGTGAATTTTAGGTTATCTTTGATATATGAAGTCGAATTATGTGTGTGCTGTGACCAGATTTTAAGTATGCACTGAGGTGTGTACTCTTTGAAAAGCACTCTGTGATTACTGATAACTCTGAGTGGTCAAGACCTCTGTTTTCTTCTCTAAAAGCGAGATTACCCCACCCTTGCAGAGAGCAGCATATGCACAAATAAGTCTTGAACATATTGCATATTTTCTCAACCGTGCCACCCAATCAGTAGAAATGGTCTCTTAATGCTTGTGTAAAATTAGGATGGGATTCAAGACTATCTTGGGAAATCTGTTTTTCAGGTACCTTTGGGAATGTGCATTGAAGGAGCTGTGTAAATTTTTCCACTGTTTTCACTGTGTTAAGGAAATACAATTACACAAATTAGGAGGCCAGAGATTAAAAATGTGTTCTGAAGGACAGACTGTTCAGGCAGTCAGGCCAAAGGCATGGTCAGCAAAAGCCATCCTTGGTGGTGATGACTTGTTATGGTGACTCACAGACAAAAGGCCTGACTTAACAGTCTCCTTTTGGCCTCTAACCTAAGACTTGCCTTTTGGTGGGATCATGAGCATCTGCAGAAGACCTGGATGGACTGTTCAGAGATCAACAATCCAAAAGCCAGGTGACTCAGATTTCTTGCCATGGAGCTTGTAAAGAAAAAGTTGGGTTGGAATTACAAAGGAGTGGGCTGTGAAGATACACTAAGAAGACAATCTATAAAGCTGTTCTCTCTTTAAATAAACAATTTCACTGGAAGCTCTTGTTACTTTTTTGCTCATGCTGTTAATTTGTCCTGCAGTTATCCCTCTACTAATGTTCCAGGAAAGTTTGTGTACTGACATTGGCTGAAGAGCATCTTCCTGGGGCAGAAGAGTGAAATCCTGTAGCAGTCCCTAAAGCAAGTTAATCTAAAGCAATTTCAGTTTCATGCATAGATGATCTATGTCAAAACTTCATGTCAGCTGTTGGAAAGATATTCTTGTAGTTCGCGTTACAAAGGGACTTATTTGATAATCACCAGTCTCAGTTTGATTTGAGGGTTTTCCTTTTGGGACTGGATAAGTTACTTTAAACTTCTTGTAACGACATGTTAGTTAGTTCTCGCTTTCGTAAGGTGGAAATGCTTGTCCTTCACTCTCTCTTCAACCCCCTTCTTTCCCAGTTTGACAGTAAAACTTTCAGAGATGGAACTACTTGTTGGTGACACTCAGCACACAAAGACCTTGGTCTTAGCTTAGTGATCTGGGTGTCTCTCCGATAAGAAATATAAAAGTAAAAGTTGTACAAAACTAAAGCAGGATAAAGAAGGTTTGAGTAGGTTGGACTTGATCATGTAATCTTCCTCCCTAACTGAATCAATTGTCTTGCATTGTTAACATTAAAGTAACTTATATGCTGTATGTGCCACATGTTGTTGTATCTCATAATACATTCATTTTTTTAAATGCCTGGAATGACAGACTGTCTAAAAGATATTTTAGGGATTTTTTTGGTATTAAAGTTCCCTTTGAAGTAATTCTCTTATCCACTGAACTCCTACAGGGACTGCAACCTCCAGTCACCAGGATATAAACCATAAGTTATGAGAATATGAGAGATGTCAGCCATCACTTGATGGTGACCCTGTGGCCTTCCGCATGTGGAGAATGTCAAGATGCTGAGCTTGTCTCTTTCAGTAATCCTGAATTTTGGAAGTTCACGGAACTTTTCTATTTAGAAGAGCTGTATAGTAGGTTTGATCAGTCAGAAATTTCCTAGACCCCACCTTTGGGTCTAGGAAATATAATCCTCAGCATAAGGTTTACAGGTGGCTGGTTTTGTCCTGTATTCTTGAGAATTTCTGTAAGTAAAAACAGAGAATAAACCAAATGAATGCATAGTTTCTAGATAGATGCACTGTTCTCTCAGCTAGGAAGGGATTTATCTCTGTATCCCAAAGGCAGTTTTAGGTGCATTTTTGTCTTAATTAAATGTACACTATTCTTGGCAGTTTTTGGAGGCGAGGGCAGGCTGAGGACGAGTTGGACAAATTAAACAATACAGATACTTTGTTACCAGAAACTGTGTTCATTTTTGCCCACCCCAGTCTTGCTATTGAGCCTATATTGTAGAATAGCTAGTGTGTTACAGCAAGGCAAACAGGCAAAAATGGGACTTACAGGGATATATGAATGGTATAAACCTGAGGCTGAGTTTGGTGTAGATCAATGGTAGCAGGATGGAACTCTGCAACTTCAGTTGCATGTGCAGATCTTAAAATAAAGAAGCTGGAAGGAGATAATAAACATCTGTTACTCTGTTAGCTCGCTCTGAGGTTTTTTGCAGTCTTGCAATCACTCAGGAAATAGTTACAATGCAGTGTTGTAGCTTTTTAGATAAAATCTTACAGCAGCAAAGCTAGTTGCTCTGCTGGAGTAACCTTCAAATGAGAGTCTTCCCATGTTGCAGTTCTGTATCTGAAAACAGATCATTATGTTCTGTACAGAGCTTCAACATAAAATGTATCTATCAACCAAATATTTATTCTCTATGTGTATTGAATTGGTCAGAACCTCTGCATCCAGAGCAGTGCTATATAGCACTACTTTCCACTGAGAGCTTTAACCTTTTCTATTTTAATCATTCCAAACTGTAGGTGTAGAATTTGAGCACAGGTATTCACTCAGCACTCCAGGCTTTGCTATGTCAAAGTGTCAAAGGACAACATGAGCAGAGATCAAATATTTATTTCTATATTGTGAGGTATGTTAGGTGTTCACTATGAAACATGGTGTAGCAAAGTACCTTAACTGTGTAAGCATGGACATAGAACTGACACAGGTGCTCTGCACATAACTAGGTTTTCATGTTCTGACTTGACACCAAATTCTGCTTTTTTAAAAGAAAGTTACACAGCAGAGGCCATGCAGCATGTGCAAACACCCTTGTAATTTTCTATGTTTTGCCTTTGCGGAGCTGCTAGGAATCAGTTACCTAGTTTACATTGCAGTACCAGTTTAGATTTCTTTTCCCTTTGCTGGTGATCTCCTCAGATCCTGTTGCAGAGCCAGGGTTTTATTTATACTGCTGCAGGTCTCAGTTATTTTTGGGACCTGGCAAAGTTTTTTGAGCAGACAAGAAGCCATGTGCAGAACACCTGAGCTCCTGTTGCAGTATGTGTGCCCTGCTGTGGCTGAGTCCATGGAATGCATGGCCCTTCTGCCCTGTATGGAGTTGATGAATTACAGTTCAAACAGGTTCAGGAAAACTTCTGCACTTACCTGCTACTGAAACCAGCAAACATAGTGGAGAGGGGGAAGGTTACATCTTTCTGTTTTCATAGCAGAAGTAGTGTCTCCATGAAGAGCACTTCTGGTCTCCTCTCTGCTACTGAGGCAGAGACACAAAGGGTCCTTAACCCTGCCAGAGAAAGGATTTTTTATCTGTAGACTGAAAATTGCTGTCGCCAGTCACTTTGTTCAGCACCTGCGTATGGGGGGGGGAAAGACAATGTTTTGCAGGGCTGTGCAAGTATTAATAAGTAACTTTTTGAGCTGGTATTGGGCTGTAAGTAGATTTTTACAGGAAAATGAGCTGTCAGGAAAACATTTTATGAAAGTCAGAACTGAAGGAGGGGTTTCAGTTGTTCGTTTAAAAGCTGATATGATAGTGAAATGTTTGAGAAAATGTTTGAAGGATTGCAGTCAGGATTGGAAAAATGTTATTTGCTAATTTTTCTGATGGAGATGGTACTATTGTAAACTGTATCATTTATAACAGAGTTACAGAAATCCAGTTCATGGTCTGATTTGGAGTTTGTTTTTCACTTTTAATGGGAAATGAAGAGAATTCTCAGCAAATCCATTTATTCTCTAATTTTCCTACTTTTTGGTTCTCAGGTTTTGAACTCGGCTTTGCTATGGCGAGTCCCAACGCCCTGGTGTGCTGGGAAGCCCAGTTTGGTGACTTTCACAACACGGCCCAGTGTATAATAGACCAGTTCATTAGCTCTGGCCAGGCCAAGTGGGTTCGTCACAACGGGATCGTCCTGCTCCTGCCACACGGCATGGAAGGAATGGTGAGAGGTGCTGGCTGCTGAATGCAGGGGGGAAATGCTGCCTACAGTGCCTTCCTGGAGCTGTAACAGCCGAATGGGGGATCCAGTGATGATAGAGAGCCAGGGGAGGAAGGCACTGTTTAGTATGTTGGACTGGCTCAGTGTTATGGGAAAAAAAAGTGAGTAAATTGATCAGCAAAAACCAAAAAACCCTGAGAAATATTTCTGAGCTCTTAGCTTCATGTCTTCCTTAGTAGCATGTACTGCTTGTCCTCTAATTTTTGCATTTTCCTCTCTCTCTTTTTGGGAATTTTTCACTAAGAGACTGTCTTCTTTCCCTATAAAGCTGGATTCTTAGTGTACAATGTGTCTAGGAGTGCTTGCTTGGTTTTATCTTGTATAAAGTATGTCTCTGTAAATGCACTAAATTCTCTTGCAGTGAAATGATACAAAACAACATTAAAACTTCTTCAAAACACATTGACCTCGATTAACTTTAATGTGTAATCTCCCTCTTTCTGGAAAGGAAAATATCTCCACTAGCAGCTGACTCTCTTTTCTTTGGTGCCTTGTAGGAGTAACTAGACAGTGTCTTAGAGGGAAGGGGCAGGGACACATTCTGTGTATTGTATTATATGAAGTTCGTATCAGTGGCAGAATTGTTCTTCCAGTCTTTTAAGTTACGTATTTTTGAAGGTTACATGAACATCATGTCAGGCAAGGTTAATTTTTTCCTTCATGAATTGATGCATGTATGTTTCTAGTTTCCTATTAAGAAAAGCATAGTATGTGCCACAGTGGCAATTTCCATCTGTATAAATGCTCTAGACCCTTTCACCACAAACTGCGTAATTTCCATTCTCAGAAACAATTTAGTTTATTTCCATTCAGTTATAATCCTGTCCTGATATACTGGAGTGCATTCATATCTTGTGAATGGTTTTGCATACCCATTGTTGATAAAGAATAGAGGGTCTGATGCTGTTCACAAGACTTTTGATAAATTAATTTTTTTAACTGTATCCCGAGGGACAGCCTGAATGAGCCCTGAGCAGGAGGTGTGGTCCTCTGCAGGGAAGCACTGAGCTGAAGGGACTGTTCTTTGCTACTTACAATACATTTAATCTTTCTTTTTGGCAGTGAAGATTTGTGCAGGTCTTCTGAAACATGCTTATTTTGCTACTAGTGTCAGATGTTTTTGGAATATTTAAGAATCCCACCAGGCTGGTGAAATCCGTTATCTTGCCACAGGATCTTTCCTTTACAGGAGTGTTAGTCTCTCTGTAACTATAGTGTTGGGGACAAAATGATTTGGGGAAGGATTTGTAATGGGATATGGATCCCTTCACCTCCAGGTCACACATTCAGAGGCAAGTTGGCTGTGATTGAAAGACTCTGCAGCCTAATGGCTCCTTGGGGACTCATCTGGAAATAGCTAATGGATTCAGTGTAGGTCTGACTGGATAGGTGGTCACAGTAGACATAAACCCAGCCTCATCCCACGCAGTGGTTGCTGACAGTCTGATTGGGGGTGTCAGCAGAGAAATCGAAGATGGATGTGAACATTGACTCTCTGGCCTGAGGTTGTTGCTGGGGCAGTGTGTGTGTATGGTAGGGAGGCCTTGCCTATATCTCCTGCAGTTGTTTGCCAGTAACAGCTCTGTTTGCAGTGCACTGAATGCAGTGTACTTGTGAAGCACTGTGTTTGATCATGGGTACACAGGATTTGATTTACAGCAAGCAGATGTGTGCTGGCACAGCATAGGTGTCTGTGTACATAGCAAAGGTATTGCAATATACTGGACTGTGACTGTCCACCATAGTTTTGTGCAGTTTTGCACCTTGTTCTCAAGTCCTTACCCATCTGTGACCACATTATCTGGCATCTCAAAAGTGTCAGACTTCAAGAGTAATGATACAAGGCACAGTTCTTGGCTGTTTGTGTTACTCCTTTGTTGCCAGCAAAATGTTTTTTCCTTTAAATTCTCTTAGTCCATGGAGTAGAGTGAATCACAGTCATAGAATGGTTTGGGCTGGAAGGGGTCATAAAGACCATCTAGTTCCAACCTCCTCATCATGGCAGGGAACCTTCCACTAGACCAGGTTGCTCAAAGCCCCATCAAGGCACAGCCTGGCCTTGAACACTTCCAGGAATGGGGCATCCACATCTTCTCTGGGCAGCCTGTGCCAGTGCCTCACCACCCTCACAGTAAAGATTTTCATCCTCATATCAAATCTGAACTTGTCCTCTTTCAGCTTAAAGCCATTCCCCGTCCTCCTGTCTTTACACATTCTTGTAAGAAGTCCCTCTCCAACTTTCCTGTAGGCCTGCTTTGGGTACTGGAGGGTGCTGTAGGGTTTCCCTGGAACCATCTCTTCCCCAAGCTGAATGATGAGAGATGGTCATATAAAAAGATGGTCATAAAGAGATTTTTTATGAACATTATGAACTAAGGAGCCACAGGGAGAGTTGAGAGATGTAATGGTTTATGTCTTCGGGTTCAAACACTTCACAGCTGTCTCCAAATTGAAAGTCCTTGCTAGCAGTAACTGTCACTTGAACAAGCAAAGTCTGTCAGCACTAGCAATACATAAAAATGCTGCCTTTTTTCTTCCCATACTCCCCACAGCTTTATCTCATCCTTTATAAATAAGGACATGAAAAAGGAGATGAAAGATTCTTCTACACTACTTATTCCTGATATTGTCTGTGGCCAGCATGCATGCTTAGGTAGTGTAAAATTAATATAACAGTGTTGGTGCACCTTGAGAAATTTCCTTGGGTACTGCTGGGGAGACAGCAGATGTGAGTGTTCAGTAATAAAATACATCCTGAGGAAGCAGATATTAATCATAGGTTAATTTGACAGATGTCTACACGTATTTTAATCCATTTTAGAGTAAGTGTTCATTCAGGAATTTGGTCCTGTACTGAACGGTGAATAATGGTAGGAGAGAGACCCTACATCTGCTTTTGTTGTTAATACCAGAATATGGCAAAGGTAGTCAGCAGTTAATTTTGTGTTTGCTCCTGTTCAGCATGCAAGAAATGTGAATCCCTGCAGTACACTGAGGCACACAGTGTTTCTCTTCCTGACATTCCTTCTGCTTCTTTTTGCCCTGCATTAGCAAGGTGGTTCTTGTGCCCACATGGACCTGCTGCCTTTGGCTGGGAGCAGCCTGGTGCAGAGCTGCCAGGATGACAGGAGGTGATTAAGCAGTGAGTGATCTAGACTGATGTCTAACTGCTCATTTGGATCTTTAATGTTGTTTTAAATGATATCTTTACCAGGGTCCAGAGCATTCATCAGCCAGGCCTGAGAGGTTTCTGCAGATGAGCAATGATGATTCTGATGCTTATCCAGTAAGTAGTTTTGTTAAAGGCCTTGGGTTTTTTTCTGCTCTTCACATCTCAGAGATTTTTTTTTTTGTAAGAAGCATCATAATTTCAGCTAGGTATAGCAGGTTAAGATTAAGCTTCAAGTCTTGGTGTAACATTATTTTGATTTCGGTAAAAGTAATGGAAGTGTGCAGTATTGCTGCTTCATTGCAGAGCTGAGGTCACATGCAATTAATCTCTGGCAGCATGATCTTTTTATGGCTGTTCCTCAGGGCCAGTGATTCTGCTTGTTTATATTGCTGTGTGTGCTGCAAATAGGTGTCTCTAGCCAATTTCCAAAGGAGGCCAAGTGAGACTACTCCTGGCTTTTTGCAGTGGAGCTAAATTGTACTGCTGGGAGCATGAAAATAAGCAACTTCCAATTGTGATTCGGCTAAGACTTCATAGATTGGTCATTCATTTCTACAGAGAAAGTATGTAACTCTACAGGATGCTCGGCATCCTTTCCCACTGGAGGTTTCCTAAGAAACATTGCCATGCATTAATTGAAAAGCCTTTAAAAAAAATAAAGGCAAAATAAAGTGGATATTTCAGGTTTTATTATTTTTTGGGCAACGGTAGCTCAAAAGCAAAGTTCTTCCTCATCTAAAAGTGATTTTTGTCACTGTACTGCCAGAATAAAAACCTGTTTGAGTAGTTGTATGTTTTATCATAGAAGGTAGGAGCTCAAGCTACAGACAGGAATTCAGTACTAAAAATTATGTACTAATCTCTAGTGAGATTATTGTGCCTATACATATGCTTACCTAATATACACATATGTAACTATGGATAGAAACCCCCCCTATATTCATTAGAGACATAACACATATTAAATTTATGTAATAAAATAAGAGGATGCAACACATACCAAAAAACGGGAGAGTGATAGTTGACTGCACATTCACAAATTGAATTATAATTTAACATTCTTTCAAAGAAGTTCTATTTTGTGTCTTCCATCTGGTGAAGTCCAGTCCTCCTCAATCTTTGTTCCTGGATTTCCCAGCTTGTTTAAATTAATGGAAGCTTTTGTGTTTATTTGCATATTTTCTTAGGAAGAAGTAGAAACAGAAGCAAATGATTTGAAGGGATGCTTCCCTGGCTAATAAAACAACCTCAGCAGAGATCTGCTAATTAACTCTTTTGAGGAAGAGAGTTGCTGAGTCAGAAATAGAAGGATGGCTTTCAAGCCTTTTTTCTGAGCTTTTACACATTTTTCTAATGCCTTGAATGCCTCTCTCAGGAGTTCAGTGAGCAGTTTGAAGTTTCCCAGCTGTATGAATGTAACTGGATTGTGGTGAATTGTTCAACTCCAGCCAATTACTTCCACGTTCTCCGAAGACAGATCTTGCTGCCATTCCGAAAGCCGGTAAAGTTACTGTTGTGCACTTGGTGTATTAGCCCTCACATAAAGAGGACTCTTTGTTTGCACATGACATGCTGCTGAAAAGAATAAGAGTTGCTGGTGAAAAACCTTGACTGAACATGGGTTGAAGTTACCTATTTGATGGGAAGAAACTCACCTCAGACTTACTGCGATTCTAAAACTTGATTTTCAGCTTTGCTTCCATCTAGCTGTGCAGATCTTCAGATGAGCTTGTCAAGATACTAACTACATAGCTAGCAAGTTACACAACTATCATCTGCTTGCCTAATTGCTGGAACTCCTAAAGTCTAAGATACAACTGTTGAATGTTTTACTGGTTCATAGCCTATGACTTGATTTTGTTGTCAAAAGGAGGCATAAGCAGTGAGTTTTGAGAACCTTTAGGAGTAGACTACCCAAATCATCTGAATAATTTTGAAACTTCCATGACAAAACAGGAAAAAATAATCTACTGTGTTTGCTATTCATGTTAATTTGTTCTGCAACATATTCAGTTTGTGGGTTTTGTATGAACAATGTTACAAATGTTGCATGTAATAATGTAGATAAAGCAGCTCTTGAGTGTTGGAAAAATCTCTGTCTTACAGCTGATTGTTTTGACACCCAAGTCACTGCTGAGGCATCCGGAAGCTAAATCCAGTTTTGATGAAATGGTGTCTGGTAGGTCACCTTAAAGTATTATGGACAAATAATTAGCTATACTAAGTCATATGTCAGACTGTGGAGAGAGACTCTGCTCTGCAGAGTTTGCCTTTTCTTTTGTCATAATTTCTGTGGAGCTGTCGTAGTGAGATCCAGCATGGACTTTTGCTGAAAAATATGCTTTTAAGTATAGAGTCTTAATTTTAACGTGCTTTTCTTGTAACCAGACATTAATCTTAAAGTAATGGAAAGTGCATTCCCATCTCTGCAGGTATGTTCCCCTCAATAGGTTATTATATCCTTCTGCTCTTTTTCTCTCCATATAAAAATTGAATTGTTCTTTGTACTGCTCACAGCCACCAACCACAAGATGTGATGGATAGGTTGTAATCACACTGTGCCCATTTGGAAGAATAAGGTGCCCAGTTCTTCTTGCAATAGTCAGTTTTGGGTCTGCTGTGTCCCACCAGTGTTCTCAAGTGAGGTCAGGAGTTGAGAGCTGTAAGCTACCACCGTGGCTGTTGTTGGCATGGCATCAGCACCCAGAGATACCTAGTGACTGCAGAGAGAGATAATGCCAAACACTGCAGTGATTCTGTCCTGCCTTCACTGGTTAGACCATGTTGGAGTGATATGAGGAAAGGAGCGATCTGTAATGGATGGGTGACTAAAGGGGTTGTTCAGAGTGAGAAAGTGTGTGTTAGGTGTGCTGGTCTGTCTGCAGTTCCAATGTGTGTCTTAACTGCTGTCAGAGCAACTGCTCAGCTTTTTAAGAGCAAGTTACAGTGTATAAGCATCCTTAAATATTGCATTGTCTCATTTGTCTAGGTGAGTTAAGTTTGATTCTCAAGCAAAGGCATTACCTGTTTTTATTACTGTTTAAAAGGTTTGTAAAGTAAGTCAGATTAGAAATTCTGTTGTCAGTTTGTCTTGGAAGTCTCCTCTGCTTCAGGCTAACCGTCCAGAGTGGCCAAACTTCTAATTAACATGGAATTCTGACATAGTCTCATGTTCCTGCTGGAGAGGACAGCAGGCAGTAAAGTACTGCTGACTCTCAGCTAACTCTTTTTGCTCTGCTTTTAATGGAAAGCTGAGGACAGTAAGACTAACTCCAGCTGACCCAGTGGAGCACAGATTCAGTCTTTTTTAGTGGAAAATTCTGCTGTTCTTTGGCACAGGAGAATTCTGGCATAAATCAGTTTCTGTTTCATATGTTTGTGCTGCTGCTTTTCTTCCCCAAAGATAAATGGTTCAAACAGGAGCTTATTCTTCTGGTGAGTGGGTGTGGTGATTCAGAGTAGGAGGTCATGCCTCTGTCTGCTACCCTGCAGTTGGTTAATGTGGAAATAGTTCTGATCAGTCACGGAGCAAAGAAAAGGGTCTTTTAGATCATCAAGTTCCTCTTCCAATTTCATGTGTCTCAAGCAGATTGTATTCCTGGGAGGTGATATCACAAGGTAAAAGATCTCTAGCTGTGAGGATGTTCATCTGAAATTGTACTTACACATTATATTATACATGTGGCTCAGTTCTATGTTAATTCTTGCTTTAGCTAATGTCATTTTAGCTCTCAAACAGCTTTTTTTTTTTCTCAAAAAAGCTTACTGTCATGTAAGTACATGGCAGCAATGTGTGTGCTTGTGTAAATATTTCTGCAGATGCCAGATTCAGTTGCATTGTGGATATTTGGTTTGTTTTTATACAAGAACATTCTAACATTTTATGAAGCTATAGTAATGTTGCGTGTTTGAGATCATCTTGGAAAGAAGAAACAGTACTTCAGGTAATTCTCTGGAAAAAAAATGGAAGCAAAAGTGAGCTATCTTACCCATTTAGAAGTAAAGGTGTAATGCACAACACAAAGCTAAGAAAAAATCCCCTTGGTGTTAATAGTTAAGTGTGAAAGACTGGATTATTGACACTCTTCTAACTTGAAACTGAGCTGCTGAAAGTCACTTTAGCAGTTACCAGTCTGAAACGTAGGAATAGAGAGGCAGAAGAACCCTGTGATCACTGCAACCTGCTGCTTGCTCAGTAAAGGACTGTTACTTGTGCTGCTTTATCGAAATGTCAGGTCCGCTGAGAGCACTTTTTCTAATTTGTGCCCCATCTAGGAACCACTTTCCAGCGTGTGATTCCTGAGAATGGGCTGGCAGCTCAGGCACCACATGAGGTCAAGCGAGTGATTTTCTGCACAGGAAAAGTGTATTATGATCTTGTGAAAGAGAGAAAGAACCAAGACCTGGAGAAACAAGTAGCTATAACCAGACTTGAGCAGGTGAGCTCCTTGATCCACATAAAACAGGGTCCTTGGGGAGACTTCCAAAAAGGGATTCCTGGGCTTTTACATAGATGCCACTTGCTGGAATTTCCAGTAATAGCATTTTTATAGCACTTGGCATCTTACAAGATGTATTCTAGTCCTTCGTGGCCTTGTGGAGAAGGAATGGGCAATGAGATCCAGAGATGACTTGATGACTTTTCCAGAACAACGTAACAAAGTGAAGGTTACAAGATGATGGCACCTTAAATTTGTATATCCAATCTGCTAAGTTTAAATGTTGTAAATAGTATACTTTGAAGCTGTATTGTTGTTAGGACTTGTCACTGCTGCTTCACTAAAAAAGCTGTAGGAGTGCAGGTGATCTGGACTATGACCTACATCTCTTCATACCAGTGCAGCTATAAAATACATGTGTATTCATTTCTGGGCATTAAATCCATTAGAGTCACTTTCTATGAAAAAGTCATGACTCACCATGGGCTAACACCATGTAAAAGAAAGCATTGCCAATTATTACCCTCTCTTCCAGATCTCACCATTCCCCTTTGACTTGCTGAAAGAAGAACTTGAGAAGTATCCAAGTGCTGATCTAGTTTGGTGTCAGGAGGAGCACAAGAACAGTGGATATTACGACTATGTCAAACCTCGTTTCCGCACGATTGTGAACCACACCCGACCTATCTGGTATGAGACTTTAAACCATTGCTCTGTCTCCTGGGCTGATTTGTTGCTTTTAAATTTGATTGGCATTGTTTCCAGGTTTCGTTTCATTTACGTTTTTCCTTTTAAATTTGTTTTTTGATTTAAGGATGATATTCATGGTAAGTCAGGTTCTTCACAAATCAAAACTTCTGAGTCTGGGTTCTTGAGGGAAGAGCCTAGGCTACTATTTCTCAAATACAACATGCATATTTTGCTCCTTCTTGTAGTTCTAAAAGAAAATCAGTAGCAACTGGCTCTGTATTTACCACCAGTTAGCACAGCACTTAGTTCTCTTGGATTTTTCTCTCGTTGTCTAAGATTCTGTCTTTACAGGAATTTCATTCCAAATGTTAGTTTTCTGGAGGAAACAGCTGTTTTAAGAGCTTAGTCCAGGTAGCTTTGCATTATTTTAGATGATTGACTCTTGGATCTGCCTATCCATCTGTCAGAGGAATGAGAGTCTTCATTGCCAAAAGCAAGTTAATCTAATTACGAGTCCGTGTAGCTGACTGCCCTGGGTGGGATGGGGGAGAAGACACAGCCTAATAATGATGGGAAGGGGAAAGAGGAGGAAGCTGACCAGAAGGTATGACTTGATACAACTTAGATTGATTTTTATTTGAGAAAGATTGATGTCTAAATGTCCAAATCTGCCCAACTGCCTTGAATGCACCGAACACCATATTCTCATGCTTGTTATTGTCAAATTAGTCTCTCTTCTCACCTCATTTGTCTGTCCAATTCTTTTTATCATACAGGTATGTTGGTCGAGAGCCTGCTGCTGCAGCTGCCACAGGCAACAAGAACATGCATCTGGTGTCACTCAAAAGATTCTTGGATACAGCTTTCAACCTGGAGGCCTTTGAGGGAAAGACATTCTAACTGCAGGGAACTGCACCATCTCTGGATAGTAATCTCTCAAAACACTGCATCCAAAAGTGGGGAAAATACTGGAAATTATGTATTTTTAGCTTTACCAAATAAAAGGATCCATCAGTTGACTTCATTAATATGTACCTTGCTTCTCAGTTTGTAAGGGAAAACCAATTCCAACTTACCTTCCACCATTTTTTGTAACTTGTCTATTTAGATTGGGACTTCTTTGACACAACAAGTGTCTCCTATTCCAGGATGTATGGGAGAAGACTAAAGAAACCAAAAAGCAAAGAGTTGGTAGATGACTTTGGCAGGAGAAACGTACCAGCTGTGGTTGTTGCAAGGAGATGGTAAAGTAACCTGGGAATGTGAGGAGGAGGCTGGAAACAGGAAGTCAGATGACAAAGTTCTTAAACTGGGTGGTAAGAGAAAAGAGGTGTGGACGACTTAGGTTTAAGGCAAAGAAGGGTGATGAAGGCAGACATAGGAGGGACCAAGAAAAGCTTTGTTGAGGGTAGTTGAGGGGAGAAGACATGTACAGGAAACATAGCTGACAAAGCAGTGGGTGATCAGCAGGAGAATTCAGCATCAAATGACTTCAGAACAAGTGACAGCACCAGTTGCTTCTGTTCCTTGGCCTCCCTTCTTTGGTGCTGTGTGACATTAGGGAACAGTGAGATGCTGTAAACGTCCTTATTTCGGATGAACACATAATACTTTCCTGGACCAAATTAATAGGATCTGCTTTTCTTTGTCCTGGTAGCACCCCTTAAAAGATTGTTTGGATGAGAAATCAGTGTTTGTGTAATAAGCAGTGAGCTCTCTGCTTTGTCCAGTGCTATTTACTGCCTTACGTCTCTTTGCTGATACTAATTCAACTCTGAAGTGGCAATTCCTGATTTACCCTTTTTTGTGTTAAGAGGAAAGTGAGCAAGCAATTGTTGCTGATTTACCAAAGGCATGTGCTGTGGTTTTGTACAAGTAGGAATTGATTTTTTGGGGGGTCTCTTCTGTTTATTTGTCAGTTAGGATATCAATTGCCATGTACTTTCAGTATGGACATAAAAGTGAACCCCCTCGAGAGCTGGCTCTGTGTCAGGCAGCTGATGTGTAGCAGGTGCTAGAGGGGAGAGAGCAGCAGGGGCTGTTTCTCTTCCCAGGAGGTGGTGCTTGGATTCCTGGGAGGCACTGCAGGCCAGGGTGCTCTGAGCCATCCACAGTGCTAGAAGGCAGGCGAGCCTGGGTTCCTCTCCCCTCCTGATACAGGAACTAGTATTGTCAGAAGTCCTGTTCCCTCTGCCCCAGAACTTGGCACTGGATGGATCTTGTGGCTGGGTTTCTGCAGCACAGAAAAGTCTCTGTAGTGGCGAGACTTCTTCCCTTCTCTCTGCTGGCTGGCAAAGGGAGAGGCGGGATGAGCAGCTCAGCGGTGCAGGAGGATGCAGGGCAATGCTGTGCCTGTGCTGAAGCTGTAAGGTTAGGCCTGATCAGCTGAGCAGCCACGTGGATACAGCATAACAGGTGACTGGAAAACTCAACACCTCCACTTCCCTGTCCTGAGTGTGCTCCTCAGACACACTTTTGCTCTTGGCAGTGTGTTTAGCCCTGCTTCTGCTGTACTGGCTGTGAGACAATGGAGCATTGACAGTTTATGCCTGATTCAAAGAGCTGGGTGATGCTGGCTTCTTGTCTCATCAAAATAAAAAGCTGTATTAAAAACTTTTAGCTATGATCAGGCATTATAAAACCAAGCAGGTTACCCAAACGGGATGTGTGCCTTATGCTGTCCCTTTGCTTTTTCCTGGATATAACATGATGGTGGAAAAACTGTCCTGACAGAACATAAAATTGATGTGGTAAGGTATTTACTGTGGGATCCAGAACTGGACTTAGTCTCATATTTGTGAAACTCAGTAGCACCCTTTTAAACCAGGCTGGTTGGTTTGGGCTTTTTCTCTCACTGAAGCATTGAAGCTAATTCTTGTTCCTAATGAACTCGGAAAGTACTGCAGTTGACAGCCACAAATATTGTCTCCGATCCCTTTATATGGCTCAAAACATTAAGATGATATGCAGCAAGCATCACCCAAAGTGTTTTATTTCTTTTACAAATGCTTGTTTCTGTAGCAGGAATTGAGTGCAGCTAAATATTTCTGGCAGTGCTTATTGTATTCTCAGTTCACATAAGGCAGGTCAGTGCTGCATGATATGTGATAAATGCACTTATGCCACAACATATGCAGAGGTAGAAAACAAAATTAACATAGAAATATAAATGGTAAATGGCAGATTTCTGCTTTCTTTGTGTATCATAGATTTTGGCATAATAGTTGCATAAAAATTCCATCAAATAATGTAAAAAACCCAATAAAATAAAATAAAAGTATGTAAGAATCAAATTCTGTTATGGCTGGTATTTTTGACAGTTTCTCCTTTGGGTGCTGGCATTAACATCCCATTTATAAGAGTGCTGGGGCAGCTCATTTTTGTTTTCTGTTTGTTTCCTCACTAGTGGCTTATTTAAATATAGAGGGGGTGAGAGAGACAACGTTTGGACTAGAAAAAGGTAATTATTCAAAACCATTGGGTTAAAACTAGTAATAGCATTGAGATTATATTGGAATATTTTATTATTTTCTAATTTTTTTAAATGTGTTTTTATTTCAAGGGGGAGTTTAAAGTACTAGAACGAGACGGGGATTAATTTCACCAATTTCTAAAAATCGGAATTTATTTCTCTCAATATGTTGGCTCTTCAGATTTCAGATGGTCAAGAAAAGTTTACTAGAGAATTATAAATTACCGAATGCATAGTTTATACTTGCAAAATTCTGCAGCTCTTCTTCAGTGATTAAAAAACTTACCGAGGGTTCTCAGATGCACGTTAAATAGGTGCATGGTGAACAGTTTCTGCAGCTTTACACCAGCTTAAGTGTCTCTCTGATCTCACTGAAAACAAGCCCTTTGTTAGAACTGGTTGACAAATACTTTCTACAGCAATTGGTGAATCTTCATGGAGTGTTTGAAGAGGACTGAGGTATTATATAGGCAAAAAAAGGCAGCACAGAAATACAAATGACACGTTTGTAACTTGGAGAAACAGCAAATGTGAGAACCCATCGGCTGCATCACATTTGCGAGTGTCACACCACGCCGTCCGTGCCCACAGCAGCAAGAGCCTCGCTCAGACAAATAGCTCCTGTCAGAATTGTTTCAGTTCCTGGTGGCAGCCTGATGAGCTGTGCTAACAGCAGGGGTGTGCCTGGGGGAAACCTTTGCTCTGCCCATGGTACAGGCAGAGTCACTGTGCCAGGGCACAGCAGTAACCTGTTCTCTGAAAGGGAGCCGTTCTGCTCGTCTGAGGAGGTAAAAGTTAGCATGTGAGGCTAGACAAATAACGAATGTGTGTGCATTGTTTGAACTGAATAGATTAAAATGTGCGCTGTTTTTTCTTTATAATTTTAAGAACTCTTTGCTTGACTGGCTGCTGTTTCAAGAACTTTGGGTAGCTCTTACCTTGGTGCACAATCAGCAGATGTGCTGCCTCTGTTACAGAGTTACGCTGCTGCTAAACATAACAAAATGAAACCTGGCTCACCCCCCCACATATATAAAAGTTCTTTTAATTGCTGACTTTGAATGTTGTTTAAATCATGTAAAGCCAGAAAATCCCTAAAAGCAGACAGAGTATCTGTGAAGTTAGCAAGTCTGGTCAAAGATGGAAGACAAAAGTCTGCTGTTGTCTCTTGTGTTTGTTCAGTGAATTCAGAATGTTTCGATTGTACAGGCAGCCCCTCAGGTTGGTGCTGGGCTCTGGGACAGCATGAGGGGCTGTCGGGGCCCCTGCCAGGCTGAGGAGCTGCCCAGTGCACCTGACCACTGAATTCTGACTGGTGTGGCTGCCCTGTGTGCTGTGGGGATGGCCAAGCAAACGCTGCTGGTTAAAGCCCAGGGTTTGTCCCCAGCTGGCCCATCTCCATCTCCTTTGAAGCATTTAGGGGATGAAGGCTTTCTTCACTTTGTACTTCACTTTGCTTTCCCAGAATGAGAGTTGTGGCTGTGCCCCTGTACAGCGGTAAGTGTCCCCACCTGGCGTGTGGGAGACCCGGGTTCAATTCCTGCCAGGGAGACAGTGTTAAGAGTTGGACTCAATGATCCTTGTGGGTCCCTTCCAACTCAGAATATTCTGTGATTTCTGACCATTTCTTCAGTAGGAAGGACTGGGGATACAGAGGTAAGGGATGGGAAGTGAGGCTGAGGCTGGCTGCTGGAAAGGTTCAGGAGGGGAAAGGGGCCAGGGGCTCCCAGGTGCTTGTGCTCCCTACGAGCAGGTAAGAGACCAGGTTGGTGGGAACTGGGAGGGGGTGTCTCATTCTGCCCCAGGGGTTTTTCAAAAAACCCCACCAAAACAAACAGGTAAAAAAGTTAATCCTCTTCCCCTGGTTAAAGGTATAGAATATTTTCAGGCTGGAGGCACAATCCCCCAGTGAGATCTACTGGGATGGGCAGGCACTGGACCACTACTCACTCGCTCCATGTCCTGTGGAAAGATTGCAGGTCTGGGAGCTTTGGTCGGTACCTGTCATCCAACCTTTCTGTGCAGATGAAAACACACTATTATAGAACACCAAAAAAATCT
The DNA here is from genome assembly GCA_013390025.1 of Pitta sordida. Taxonomy (NCBI): domain Eukaryota; kingdom Metazoa; phylum Chordata; class Aves; order Passeriformes; family Pittidae; genus Pitta; species Pitta sordida. The sequence goes on from WEKX01009656.1 coordinate 78,813, forward strand.
TTGTGGTGGTGGGTAATTTTGCATATATCTTTCTGCCCCTGTTCTTGAGTAGTAAAAGTTACTGAGTAACTGCAATATGAAACTTTAAATGGCAGAAGGCATTCAAGATTTCAATTAGCTGATAAAAAAGTTCCATGGGATTTGTTTTGGGTTTTTTTCTCCCTCCTTTTGGCTGTTTAGTATTTCTGCAAAGTCCAATTGTGTTGCAATAGGAGTCTTGATTTCATGGACTGCTGATTAAAAAGATTACTGGAAATTTGTCTTCATTTTTATGCAGAACAAGGACAGAGATTAAGTGGATACATTTTCTTAATTGTCAGTGTAAGAGATCAGGAAACAGCATGCAGTCTAAAATAGAAATTCAACGTACTTGCAATAAGGGAACAGATGAATATTGTTTAATTTCTAATTCATGCTTTTTAACATTGAAACCACTTCTGGTTTTAGATACCTCTCAGCTGTTACTTCAGCTTGCACTTTTCTTAATGTCATTATTTAAAATGTAGCTTATTATCCAAAAGGAATAAAAGAACAAGAGGAATAATTATTCAGGAAAAATAATATTTTAGAGATTTATTAACTTTGATTGAAAACGTTTCACAGATTTCCTCAAAGTTTTCAATTATTAATAAGTGCACCAGGCAGTTCCTTTGTGATATTCAAGTGATGCAGTCATTAATGGCAAATGGAGATCTAATTTGTTTAGAGGGGAAAACAGTTGTAGTCACCAGTAAAGACACTGCATGAAACACTGAAATACAATTTCTATTGCAGAAATCTTTACTTCCTGGTCAAAAGCCCATAGATGCACTGATGCTTTCATAAAGGAGCTGGGACTTTCTGCCCATGTCATACCCAGCCAGCCTTAAGTTCTCCCTCCCTTCAGGAAGGGGTGCACACAGACTACCACAAGAGCAGATCTGTGTGAGAGCTCAGCCTGGCTCTCAGTTGTTTTCCTTAGCTGGGTATTAGACGTTATCCCTGGAATGGGCTTGTTTTAGTGCTGGTTTAAGTGCCTTCCATTTGGCCCTACCGTGCAGTAAGAGCTGTCTGCACATGGGCTTGGTTGAAGGGCAGTGATGTTTAGTGCTCTCACAGAGTTCCCTGTCCGCCTGTGGTGCTGCCTGGGCTAAAGGAAAAGGTGCAGATCAGTGTTAGGAAGTGCCTGAAAGCACATCCCTGGCACCCTGTGTCTGGGGCTTGGCCATATCATGGAAGAGAACTGTGCTCTTCCCTCTGGCGTCCCAAAATGATCGTGCCCTGTTTGTGAGGATATCTCTGCAGTGATGTCTGGGGTGACCCTGCTGGGGTTTCCAATAAAGCTCCTGTACCTGTAGTAAGTCATTTCCACAGGAGAGGCTGTCAAGTAAATGTGAACAGTTCCTGTGGGGTGGCCAGGACTTTGCAAGGGTGAACTTAATTAGTGAAGAGCAAAAAACATATGAAAGAAGAGTATATTTCATTCATATTAGAGGAAAGATTGTAATTCCCCAAATGAGAGTATCCACTGCACGGGGTAAAATAAAGAGGATAAAATAATATTGTCTAATATAGAACATGACAAAATGATCGTACATAATTTCCTGTGACTAGAAATAAATGTTTAACAAACTGCTCCCAATAGGCTTGTTAAAGATGAAATATTTATTACTATATGTTAATTAGAGGGTTCAAGCAGTACTTAAGTAATTTAAGGGGATTGGCTTCATCTTGGTTTCAAGAATTTTATGTGATTAAATCCTTCATTAGTTGTTCTTTGTGCGACAGTAGTTTGCACAAACATATCTTTAATTAATGTTTAATGTGTTTGCAATGTGGATTATATTGTTTAGGATGAATAGGGGACAGTTTTCTTCATGAGTTTCATTGCCCAAGCAAAATCAAATTCCATCACAATTATTTCTGCATATTGAGACACAATAACTTGTCAACCCTCAAAAAATATTCTTAATATAGTGAAGTTGTATATTAATACTGGGATATTTGTCTCTGACACTACCAGGTTTGAAGAAGTCCATGTGTACTTCTTTGGGCTGCTGTATATGAAAGAAGTATATACTTAGATGGTAAGTTTTCCTCCTTCCCCTGAAGAACATGAGAAATCAAAAGAACTAAATATTTTGCACTTTTACATCTTAGCTGCTGTTTTGTGCCAGCATATTTTGCACAAAATTACTTTGAGGAAGATTTTTGGTTTATCATGACTTCAAACAGGTGTTGACAAAACTGTTGCCTGAGAGTTGATGAAGAGCTGAAGCTTTGTGCTGCTGAGGGACTCTTCATTGCAACGACCTACTGCCTATTCAGAAGGAAAGATAAACAGAAATAAAACAACTGAATCTCCAGTGAGTCTAAACGGTTCCTAGTTACACTCTTAGATAATTAACTTCTCCTGTGATGTGCTCATTTAATAGATACCTGGTCATATGTGACCATGTTTATTTAATGTGCTCTGCAATATTTATACCAGAATACACCCTTCTCATTATAAACCAGACAGTCTTTAATTTATTTACACACACATATTCTGAAGCTTTTGCTTAGATAAAACTCCACAGGCTTTAGTAAAATATATCTGAATTTGCATGCCAGTTTATGATTGCACATAAATAGCTTCTGAAGGGACTGGGAGTCAAAAAATTCTAATAAGCAGCAATGTTTGAATATTTATGTGCACCAAAAACTTAGGGACATGCTACATGAAGTGTGATTTTTATTTTTATTTCCCTTTCCCCCTCCCCCCCCCTTTAGGCTTTTATCATAGCCTTCAGGCCCCTTATTAGATTCATCAGTAAAATCATATATTTCATAGTGAGCACAATATTGCACAGCTCATGAGCGCTGTTGATTTCTGAAGAACTTTAACTTTGTGGTACCTGTTTCTATAACAAAGCCCAGAGGGAAGCAGAGATGTCTGTAGGATCTTCTGTTCCCCAGAATTAATTCCAAAGCAAAGGACACCAAATTGTGGTGTTTCTGGCTATACTTCATATGACCTCTGTGGATGCCTTCCTGTGTACATTTACACATATTCACATATATGTGAGTAAATATTCATGTCTGGAAAGTGGCTGTGTGCAAGAACGACCCTGTCTTTTCTTAAAACTGCCTTACAAAACTGATCAAAACTGACAGCTGTAGCAAGTAAATGGCCACATTTCAAATCAATTTTAAAATGGTGATACATCTTATCTCACTCTTGAATGAGCCTGTACTGAGGACTATCATTGTAATTTCCTTCCCATGAGCCACTTGCCTCTCCACAGAAATGCTCCTAGGACTCTGCAGGCCTTTTTTTTTTTTAAATCAAGTTGGTGACTATGAAGGTACAGATCCCTCCCAGCAATACCTGTGATATTTCTGGGTTACCCTTCTGAAAATTAGCTGCCTGAAAATGAGGTGCCTGCTGTCTTTAATATGATAATGTATGGGATAAACACCCACACGCTTACCCCTTGTAAGGGGATGTGTCTTGTTGCGGCGTATGGCTTGTGCAGCCGCTGTGAGTGATGGGCAAGAGCAAAGTCCTCCTGTTTGCTGAGAATGAAAATAGTTTGTTGGATAATGTCACCTCGCTCCTTTTCAAACGTGCTCCTTGTATGAGGAAGAAGCTTCATCTTTTAAAAGTTATTCGAAACCAAACATCAAAAAAGTACCTCAGTGAGGATCCCAGAAATCCTGCAGTCTGTACTTTGTAGATGTCTGCATTGCTCTGTGGAGGTGCCTCTCTCCATCAGTTCCAGAGGCAGCCCAGGGAAAGACAGATCCTAAACTAAGTGTTCACAGAAATGTCTGCAATTAACTGTGACAAATCCCGTCCTTCACAGAATCACGGAATCACAGAATCAGTAAGGTTGGAAAAGACCTTAGAGATCATCGAGTCCAACCTATCACCTATTACCTAACCTAGCCAAACCTGTTACCTAAGAGGTGTTACCTTGGAGGTGTTCTGCCAGGGGAGTGGGCTGAGTGCCACATCACTGTGCTGCTGAGCAGCCCATGGTTGGTGCAGTTATGTTCACATTTTTTTAAAATGTATCAAGTGTTTTTAGTTTATATCTTGATAGCTAATGTTGTAGTGTTTGTGGGTTTTTTTAAAAAAAATTTCTCTCTGCTTTTGAAGAAATTACTGGAAAAACTGTCAGATTTTTTGAGCCATTTGCAAAACCTGAGGAAATGGGCATGATAGAGCTTAATCGTGCTGTAAGAGACTGTTACTCTAAAAGGCAAACTATTTTAGCTCTATTGGGTTATTGTGCCATTAGTACTGTTTGACTGCCAACTGTGCAGCAGCAGGGCTCCAATCAACAGGAGCCTCTGAGTGTTTGCCATTGTAAGTAGTGCCAAGGATAGGAGGGAGAGAGACTCTTAGTGGTACAGTTTTTCCAGTGATTAATAATATGTACTTGAGATCCATTTCAGTGATCAGAAATGTGCCTTAATGAGACAATTAGTCAAACCATAAAAGCTGCATGGCAATTTAGTTGGTGTTAGTACTGGAATAATTTGCTGTGGCTGTTTTCTTCCTCCTGATTTGACTTTATCACAATAGTCTGGATGAAAGTCACTGCAGAGAAGACTTGCAGGCTAACTTCAGTTTTCACATGGTCATGATTATATTTGAGGTAGATAATCCCCTTAAAAATGAGGGAGCCTTTGAGGAAAAAGTGGTTATTTCACTATAAAAAAATTACATGCCATTGTTCAAGTGGCTACGAAGGTGCCTTCCAATATCCAGGTGCCTGTTAGTGCCATGGCAACTAATCACAGGTAGTGTTTGGGGAACAGATACCAAAGTCAAAGGGGTACTGCAATTTTTTTCCTTCTGTAACACAGCCACAGTGAGAGGGCCCGAGTTCTCTTTTATGTGTAGCTGATCTTTTATCTCATTGTCACAATTTGGTCATAGTACGAACTTACAGAATGCATGCAAGTAAATTCACAGGTTCACAGGTTATTCCGAGTTGGAAGGGGCCCACAAGGATCATCTAGTCCAACTTCATTTACCTTTGACAGTTCTAATTCTTGTCCTGCCATCTACATTCCTTTGTGTTCTCTCTCTGGGGCCCAGCTCTGGATTGGAACCAAAATAAAAAAAAAGTCTTTGGTGGAAGAAATTTCCAACCAGAACTTCCCAGTTCCTGGCCAGTCTGCCTTCCTTTCACGAAGGTGAACCCAACTGGGCTGTTGTGCTGGAAAAGCCATTGGCCTTCATCAGTTGCTGCTTTGACTTCACAACTCCTGTTCCCAGCCCAAGGGAACCTGTTGAAAAGTGGGAAGGAGAGAAGCAGCCTTTTTCTGCAAGCCATTTGCCCAGGAGATGAGAAAACTTAAGCCCTGAACTCCTTGTCTTGTCTGCAGCAAAAAAGTTAGTACTATAACAAACTTAATCTGTAAGGCAGTGAAATGGTATTACTGGTTTTGCTGGGGAGGAGGAGGGTACGACAAAACCCCCAAAATAACAACAAAAATAAACAAAACTAACACAACAACCAAACAAAACCCAAAGAAACTTGAAGCTCAAGGAAGAAAAATGCAATTTTGAAAGCAGAAGGAAGATCTAATAGCTCCGTGGACCAAAACCTAGCAGGTTTTCTTGTGCTTGTCTGCTGGTGCATGGGGGACGGCCCTGAACGGCGCTCTCCCAAGCATGGCCTTAACTCCCAAGCCATCCTCTGTTCCTGACAGTGCCCTTCAAACTGCCTTGAATATAAAGCAGTGCAAAGCTTAAAAGTGTTAATGCTGATGGGACCTGGACTGATTATGCCTTAAGAAGCACTGATTTCAAAATGCAGGTGCTCTTGGAGAGGCTGCAATCAATAAAACTCACGAGTTACCAAAGTCCAAGTCATTGACGTTGCAACGGAACAGGATCTCCCCATCAACCACCAGCTCTACAGTGTTCCAGCTTTGTATCTCTTCCAGAACAAGCTGATTTCCATCTGCCTGCAGGACAGCTGGAAAAGGGCAAAGAAGTAGTGGCCTGTACTGTATTTGCTAAGTTTCCAGTGAACTCCAAGTGTATCTAAGTTTCAGCACTTATGAGGGCAAGGAGTAAAAGCCAGTGTTCCCATGCTTCTAGCAATCACAGAATCACCGAATATCCTGAGTTGGAAGGGACCCACAAGGATCATCGAGTCCAACTCTAACACTGTCTCCCTGGCGGGAATTGAACCCAAGTCTCCCACATGCCAGGTGGGGACACTTACCACTGTACTAAAGTAGATTTCATGTAGTTAAGTGCTGTACAAACCTCTCTACAAAGCCTATCTGCTTTTAATCTCTGGCTTATTACATTAATGGATTTCCTTTGAATGAAGCCTCCACCCTCTGTCATTTCTAGCTCTAGTGGTAAAAGGCAAGAAATTAATTTTGTACTGGTACTTGCTACTAACTGGCACAGCAGCTGTAAGAAACACAATGTATTTATTTGTAAGTACCACAGAATAAGACTAAATTCAAAAGAGATTTTCAATAAGCATTAAGACGGTGTTATAGAACAGCTGGAACATTAAGTGAACAACCTTGATAACCTAATTGTTCATTGACGCATAATTCATTTTTCTTCTACTGAAAGAGTAATTCATCAGGACTTTAAAGACTTGAGATTTTTGTGAAGCTTAGAATCAAACTAAAATGGGCAAAATCATCTCTTGACCTACATACTTTTTATATGAATAGGTGCTTTTTAGATTTATTACGGTACACTATATAATGTTGTAAATTAATCAGACCTGGGGAAATAACAGGCTGATAATGCAGTTCCAGCAATACAAAAATACCATGTACTTCTGCCTGGGTCCTCCATAGATTTAAATCAGCTTTAATTCATTGCCTTCTATTGACTTGTTTTCCGAGGCAGGAGATTCCTGAATAGTCAAACATTCATTCACCTTTCCATGTTTCTATCAGCTTTGTTTTAAGGTTGTACTGACCAACACACATCAGTTATTTTGACAGGTGGAGGTACTGCTTTCTCTATCAGGGTTCCACTGTAGCTGTATGACTTGCAGAGATTAATATTTCTCAAACATTTAACCCAACTGCCTCCAGCTGTGATGCCCCTTAGTAGTATTTTAATTCAAAATACTGAAAAAAATAGGGAAAATGGCTAAGGAAAGAGTCTGGTTCATAAAGCAGCCTCTTAAATGCTTTCAGCTTCTGCTGCTATTTTGCCATCCTCATCAGACTCAGACAGCTCTCACTTCTTTCTAGGAAGCTGTAATGGCAATCTCTGATGATTAATTCACACTTATAAAACAGGTAAGAGAGATGAAATCTCCCTAAATTAAAAAAGACCACCTTATTAGTTTCCCCAGGTTAGGGCCTAGTGTCTCTCAGTCCATGTCACAGGTTCACAGGTTATTCTGAGTTGGAAGGGACCCACAAGGATCATCTAGTCCAACTCCCAGGTACATTAAAATGATCTACCAACCCCAGTAGAGAATTGGAATGAGTTGTCAGTAGTTCATGTATTGCATTAATTTGTGCTCTTTGTATATAACACTTGAGATCACACACAATTTGATTTGTCTTTCAAACTTAGATAGATTTTGCGAGGCAGAAATGTTGTTGTGTATCCTCCTACTGCTGGAAAGCATCAGAGCAGAGAAGTGTTGCTCATTTCCCAAATAAACAGGAAATAGGCTACACCAGCCCTTAATGACTGAATGAGAAAGAAATAGCCACACCTCCCTCAGTAGGCGATAAGTCACTGCAGTGTTGGGTGTGGGCAGTAAAGTTCTGCATCACTCTCTGGCTCGGCAATGCCCCGAGGCCCTGCTCTCCTGCCAGGGCTGCCGTGAGCCATTTCAGCCCCTGCAGCAGCGCCCCGAGCAGCGCAGCCGGCTCGCTCCCTCCCGGGCAGCGGAGCTGACCTGCCATGGGGAGCTCGGCGGAGCTCAGCTCCAAGCCCTGCGCAGCTGCTCCCACCCCGGGGGTACCTGCTGCCTGCCTTGTGTTAGTTGCTGGAAATAATAGCTGAGTTGTAAGGAATGAACCTTATTTTTTTACTCTCAAGTACTTCGCTTTGTAGCTAAATTTGGTTTTAAACGTTTCTGTCTTTGGTTTATGAGTTTATTTCAGTGTGCTTTTAATGAACTTTGTGTAACGGGAAAGGAAAAATATATACACACCGTAATGATTTTAGCAAACACAAAAGATGGAGGTTGGTTGTGCTTTCTGGGACGTGTTTGAGGAGCAGCTCTTTCCTCCATCTCTCTCGTAGCACCACAGTTGCCAGAGCCCCCATTGCAGCCTGCCAGCCGTGCCATTCCCAGAGCCTTCCCCACGGCATGGCTGCGGGCAATCTGGTGACCGGCCACAGGGCATGAGGCAACTGCATGGAGCAGGTCAGGGCAGGTTTAGGTTGGGTATCAGGAAAAGGTTCTTCACCCAGAGGGTGGTCAGGAGGCATTCATGGCACCAAGCTTGGCAGGTTTCAAGGAGCATTTGGACAACACCCTCAGGCACATGGAGTGATTCTTGGGGATGTCCTGTGAGGGGCTGGCGGCTGGGCTGGAGGTGCCAGGACTTGCTGGGAGCCCTCATGGGCAGCCACTGGGAGCCCTCATGGGGTGCTGCTGTTGGTGCAGTCCCAGCTCCCACTCCCTCCCCGTGGGATCTCCCCAGGCTCCTGGGTGCCGGGGTTGGGGCTGCCCAGCACAAACAGGCGACAAAGGTCTTTCCTCTGGTAGCTTTTATTTGTGGTGCGGAGCTCCATCTGTGAACAAGCCGAATTCGCGTTAGCGGTGTACGCTCAGCGTGTATATATCGATACAGACACAGAAATACACTTCAGTAGAGACAGAACAGTAACAACATATGCTATAAATACACATTTACATTTGTCATAAATCTATACTTTTTTTTATAAAAATAAAAATATCACTAAAATATTTCTATGTCTTCTGCAACTCATAGGTTTTCACAACCATGTCCTGCCAAATTACCCGTGGCACAGGGGCTCTGGCAGCACTCCTGTCAAAGGAGCGACGTTGGGCTTTTACACCCTTGAAACTCTCCTGTTTTGAACTCAAAGGTCTTTGCCTTTTGCTCACTGTAAATACAAAATTTCACACACACAAAAAATTGGCTTTTTAATTTCTTGCTCCCAGCACTGCCTGTACGTTGGTGTACACCCACAGAGTGAAATACCGACCTTCTCCAAGTTCTCTTGAAGGGGAGTTGTGTGTCCCGAGCCCCACCATGAGGGCTTATTAAATTATTTCCACTTGTTATATTAATGTAATGACACTTGGTTTGTTAATCAAAATTTTCTCTCTTTTTATACTGAACAATCTATTGCACAGTTTTGTGGTTAGAAACGCTTTTCACGTTTGATTTCCGTAAGTGCATAGAAGTGTGTATTTTTAAACTTCAGAAAGGATCTTCATTTGTATAAGAAAAATAATTTTAAACAAGGACTTAAAAGAATTTAAGAAAATTCTTAATAGATGCAGCTGCAGTGTGAGACCATACCACATAGGTGTATTGGTATCTGATAACTGAGAAACAGCACAGTCCCTTATGAAGCTCCTGCTGTTAAACAGAGAATTTGGTGATGCCTTGTGGATTTTATCCACCTGTAATGTAACCAGGACTCTCCAAATTAAACAGACCTGCACTGAGTCTGAAGGTTCTTGCACGAATTCAGGTACTTTGCTGGGAGTGCAGGGGTAAAGGAAAGGTCACTGGTCCTCAAGTAAAAATATGAGGTCAGTATTTTCCACAAGTATTTTCCATATTGGAGAATCCAAAATAGCTGTTGCAGCAGCTGTAGACAAGTAAGGGGCTCTTAATGGTAGCTTGGTATAAAATTTCAGGTATGGGTGTAGTTGCAGCCTGAATTCTCACTGACTGTGTTGAGTACAGTGTTTGAGCTACTGATAAATTCCAGACAAGAAAGTAAAATGAGGAACAGGTAACATTTGCAAATCGCTATCAGTACCTAGTAACTAGGAATACAAAAATAAAATTATATATTTAATTACAAGGAAAGTAATAAATAATTAAATAACTATTCACAGTATTTATATAAACTTAAAATATTATTATAATTTTAAGCATGCAATGCTATGAAAAAAATGTAGTGCTACATTTATGTTAAAAATGCAGAATGTCTTTGTAGTGAAATGAGGCAAAGCAAAATTACTGGGAATGTTTTAAAATAATTTTCATAATTATAGTAGGGGAACAATTTAAAGATATATCTTGAACAGTGTATTCTCTAAGTAAACATTTGGTTTTGCTAGCAGTTTTCTTGATTTTTATTTATTTATTTTTACCTTTTTAGATTAGATTAGATTTTAGGAAGACATTCTTTATGGTAAGGGTGGTTAGGTGCTGGAACAGGTTGCCCAGAAAGTTGTGGATGCGTCATCACTGGAAATGTTCAAGGCCAGGCTGGATGGGGCTCTGAGCAACCTGGTCTAGTGAAGGTGCCCTGCTCATAGCAGGGAAGTGGGAATGAGATGATCTTCCAACCTAAACCATTCTATGATAACTTTGGAGAAGGTTTTATAGCATAATATTATTTATATAATCTAAAAATAGATTCCATCTTTGATTTGAACCACAGCTCATGCAGTAATGAAACATACATATTTTAAAGTGAAACATAATACTGTAACTTTAAAAGATTGAGCCCAGGTCCTAATATCTGTAAATCATCATATTTGATTTACTCCAATGTAGCTGACTTGCTCCAACTGATTATCAGACCCACTGTGCTTTATGCATAGGATTGTGGATACCCTTTATCCAGACTGCTTAATTGCATGCATGCAACTCCAAAGAGGCGGTAAAACACGCATAGACATATAGAATCTACTGAGTCTGTATCTATAGTTCTTAAACAGAAACATATCTGCATCTCTAGTTTATTGTAGTAAATCTATTCTCCTGCTTTTAGGCCTGAGAGTGCTTAAATGTGTCTGTTCGGTCTACAAAGGAGGGAAAATTATCTGCCTCTCCACAGGCAAGGAAGCAATCCCTGGCCAGGCCTCAGAGTGTGTTCCAGTTTGTGTAGCAAGAGATTTGCGCTGGAGTTGTTACTAAGTGTCTTCAGTCAGTGAGTAAACTGTGTTCTAATGGTACTTAACACCTCGAAGTAAGGCAATATTTTAGCCTGAGAGAAAGTAACTGAAAATATCAGTCCTTAGAAGGATTTGTAGGGAATGAAAGAGATAATGAGAAAACCATCTGGATCACACTCAGATAACCAGATACTGTATTTTCCTGATTGAATTTACTTTATATTGCAGATTATGATACCCTACCTAAGCTATTAAAAATATAAAATATAAATCCCTTCACGTAGGATGATGCAAAACTGTTACGACTACCGGCACTCTTAAACTGGTATTTATAGCTCTCTATCTTGAAGATTTCCTTATATTGCAAATTTGCCTCTCCATTCTAGTTATTGCTCTTTGATTTTGCGTGGTTGCATATACTGTCCTGCTAGACACAGTGACTGAATTCATTCCCATGCAAACAGAAAAGGTCTTAAGCTGGACTGAACAGTACTAATGCTTTATGTTTGCTGCTCTGGCAGACTGGATTTTGCTCACTGATAGAAAGAAAGAATTAAGTCAATCCATGATGGACAAAATTCTCCCAGTTGTCTGTGATAGATTGTGTGTCCAATATGCTGCTTTCAGAATAGGACTGTGCTTGAAGCCAATGCAAATAAGAATAAAGGCTAAATTATTTCTGCATAATTTTTGAATTGGGAGAACATGCAAACACTAGTGTTACCTTAGTCTCTGTGGAAATGCACAGTGGCCCCTCTTAAAAATAATGAGTTTTCCTTATATAGTAAATAGACTGGTGGTATTACTGTCATGCAAATGTCAAGATATAATGGCACCTACCTATTATTTACAGTGTTACTCTTAAAATTCCCAATAGGGGAAATTTCTTTTTTTTTTCCTTTGCATGCAAATCTTGCAGGAATAGATGTGACTATTTTAGAACTACTTGCAGGGGATATTAATTAATTGATGTGCCTTAGAGTTTCATTTATGTCATATACAAACTTACTCAATTTTTAGGTGATACAATGGCATCAGTTAGTTATGGATAGAAATGGTAGCACAACACATTTTATATGGCTTCCTCCTTCATTTCAGCCACTGAGAGCAAACCTTTTTTGCTAACTTCTAAGCCAGAAATGGTGGATTTAGTACATAGAGTTGTAAATGTTGGCAACAATGAGAAACAAATGACACTTTGGTTGTACACTGTTCTGTTAAGTACTATCTTGCCTTTGAAGGACTATGTCAGGTTTCTTCATAAGGTGGATCAGGAGAATACTTCCCACATGCTCTTAGTGTTGGCTATGGCTCTGCACCTGTGTGGCTGCATCTTGTTTAGCGAGAGGCTTTGCTGCAGCAGAATTGCATTTGTTGCACAGATCCCTCATTGCAAGGAGACTTTCTTCCACAGCTTTTGCAAACGTGTCTGAGGAATTTTCTTTACAGTCTTTAAAGCTTGAGATGCAGAATAATATATGCTCTGGCTGAGGGTTATAACATGCCCCATATCCATTGGGCACCACAGGCCCGTAGCAGCAGAACATTTCCATAGTAGTTGGCACCTGGTGGTAGAGAGAAGGGAAGGAGACCTGAAATCAGCTGGTTAGGGATGAAGAAAGAGATAAAAAACGCTACAAGTGCTGGTAATGTGGTCAATCCCCTGCTGTGGAGTATCACTATTTTCCCAAAGTCCAGATCTGATTTATCTTGGAAGGTAAAAGTTGATCTCAGTATGGAATTTGGTTGTTCGGTTTGCCTGCTATCATTTGAAAACTGGTACCATTTGAAGTGGCTAGAATGCATTTCTTTCCTCAATGTATGTAGATATCTAAAATATGCAAGCTTTACTATTGATAGATAGGAAATTTATGTAATTCTGAAACACAAAGCTTCTATAAGTTTTTTAATTTCTTAAGGTCATCTTAAGGTTGTGTGAAACTTACAATGTGAAGGCTGCATTAAATTAAGAAAATTAGTAGTGTTCATTTCTAATGATAGTTTAAAATTGTGATGTTATATCAAAACATTTAAATGCATCTAGGTGCTGTATTTCTATTACACCCCAGTTTAATCGTGGTGTAATACGGCACTGAAACACTTTCTCCTGCAGAAAAGAAGTGTTAGAAATCTATATGTTTCAGACTTTGTGTACATAGGCCTTCACAAATGGCATTTGGCTTTTTAATGGTGTAGAACCAGCCATTAGTCCTGCTAATAGAGCCATAGAATTGTCAGATAAATTTGCTGTGCACCAGCCGAAGGCCATAAAGCTATTCAAAAGCACTCTTTTTCCATGGGTATTTTCTCAGAGAATTTATGTAGTAGTATGTTGGTTACATTCACTCATGTTTGAAAGCCTACAAACATTATGACAAGATCAAATTACTTATTAAGGTTTTATGCTGCAGCATGATATTATAACTCTCTTTTGTTGCATAGTTCCAATCCGTGCAGTTGGGTTAGTGTTTCAGCTAATGAATTCCTACATAGATTTCTTCTTTCATTAGGGCTGCTACTACATGCAATGAAACATTTAATTTTTAGGCTGTATGCCATAAAGACACTTCCTTAGTCAGAACATTAAATGTAGGAAGTATTGACTCTTAGAGTACCTTTGTATGTACAAATAACTGTAAATCCATAAATATCTGTACATGTCTAAAATGTCTGTAAATCTTAGTTGCATGCCTGCATGGGTTGCAGCCTTACAGTGAATAATTGAAGGCTTTCAAAGATTTTAAAAGGAGCTACTTCTAAGAGTAACATTTCCTTGTGGCTCTTGGCTTTTTGTTTCTTAGAGTGGCAGCCTATCTGGCTTGTGGCTGTACTGTCGCTAGAGTAATGACTTTCCACTAGAGCTGTCACCTTATGGGAAGGAGGGGAAGAAAGGTAACATATATAGTTTAGAAATTGAGGAAACTCTGAGCCGTCATGTCAAGTTTACTGAGTTTGTTTGTGTGTGTTTCCAGAATTTCCAGGAAGGACTTTGGAATATTGCAAATGAAGTGATTATTTCATTCAGTATTTACTGTGCTGATGTCACTGATTTACTGTGTTGATGAACCAAAATTGGATTAAAAATGTGGAGCAATTTGCAGGATTCTTGATGATACACTTTCACCTGTTTTTCATTTTTACATAGTTCTCACTTCAAGCTACAAGGTCTGTCAGAACACAAGTTAATCAGTCTTTGCTCAGCAAGACCAGTGAACAGGAGAAACTCACCTGGCTGGTTGAGAGGATGAATCGGTTGCTTGTCAAATATGTCTCATCCGTAAATATCTCTGGAAGTTCCTTGTAGTGTTCCCGTGCCACTTCTCTGAGGCCTAGCAGGTGATTGTCTATTGCCATTCCAGTAATAGCCTGTGTACAAACACAGAATCACAGAATGAGTAAGGTTGGAAAAGACCATACAGATCATTGGGTCCAACCTATCACCTGTTACCTAACCTATCTATTTTGTGTTCCCAACACACCACCCTACCATCTAGATCATGCCTCTAAGTACATCATCTAATCTCTTCTCAAACACCTCTAGGGACGGTGACTCCATCACTTCCCTGGGCAGCCCATTCCACTGAGAGGTCACTCTCTCTGTGAAAAATTTCTTCCTAATGTCCAGTTTAGACCTCACCTGATGCAGTTTAAGACCATGTCCTCTGGTTCTGGTACTGGCAGCCTGAGAGAAGACACCGACCCCCACCAGGCTTACAACCTCCTTTCAGGTAGTTATAGAGAGATAAATATTGAAAATAGTAAGTGTAGGACAGCATAGCTGGATGGTATCATAGCTGGGGTACCAGGAGTCTAGATTCAAATTAAACAGGGTTTAACAAAGTGCTTCTTTACTTGCTATCCTGCTCACCCATGTCTCTGCTCACCACTATTCCTAACCCTAAACCAGGACAAGAACCAGACATACTTGTCCCCAGACCCTGCTCCTGAATGTCCCCCGTTTCCTCTCCTGTCTCAGGATCATGGGCAAGGTGACAGGCAGTACGTGTGGGGGCTCAATATTGGCAGCAGTGGCACATTGGTGGCCAGGTCATGAGAACTGCTACTGAGCCTGCACTGAGGCTTTCTGCCATCAGTGTGCCATGCTTGGGTGTCTGCTCTGTCCAGCGCCCTAATGTGTAGGCTAAACACATCTATTAGCTCTAAGATCTTTGCCCTGCTAGCAAATGTGATTGAAGATGGCTAATGGGATCAAAAATCAGCAGTGAGAGATAGGCAGACAGGATAGTTACAGAGCTTTGGTTTTTTTGGAAACCAACTCAAAATTCGTTCCAGCTAGGAAGGAAATGTTTCAGATAATATATGTGCTTAAAACCTTTCAGTCTAGGTTTGCTCTCCCTGGTGAAAGCACTGATTTTGTGGACTGAGCTGTAGCTCATCCCTGATCCATGCAGAAGTCACCCAGGAA
This sequence comes from Pitta sordida, assembly GCA_013390025.1. Lineage (NCBI taxonomy): Eukaryota > Metazoa > Chordata > Aves > Passeriformes > Pittidae > Pitta > Pitta sordida. The sequence continues at coordinate 94,275 of WEKX01009656.1, forward strand.
GGGAATGCTGAACGAGGGTTATTGTACTACACTGAAAGCAGGACTGATATCCCTGTGGCACAGGCCTCTTTTAACAAGGGAAACAAGCAGCCTGAGAAAAAGCAGGATTTATGAAAGAGTACAAGATTGCTTTTCCTCTTAAGGATTTTAAAAAAAATAAAGTACAACTTTGTTTTTCCTTCTATGAGAGGATGACTTTAACCACTGATAAGTGCCTGAAGCAAGGGTTTGGGAGTGCATAGTCTTCTTTGGCTTATTAAGAACTAGGCACCCATTGGTCAAGGGGCTATTTGCCCAGACAGAGCAAGGAGGCTTCCAAGAAGGTGACATACATCAGGGCTGAGCTTACATTCTTCTTCCCATACAGGGAAACCAACTTGATAATCAAAGGAAATATTTTGCTATCACACAAGATTTATAAGGCTGTTAGCAATGACATTTTTGTAACATAGATCAATGTCATGTCTGAAGAGAGGCCGAGACAGGCTAACGAAATAAACTGTGAGTCAACGCATAGGAAAAAACTGTGCTAAATTGAATTTTAGAGCTGCACATTTAAGATAGCAATGCTACTAGTAAGCCTTAACAAGGGGAAATAAAATCAGTAAATTGCTTTTTGTTTTATGAAGTAGATTTTTTCTGTTTGTTTTTCTTAGGAGCTATTACATTTCAGTCTGTTGCTCACAATTTAGTCAGACCATCCAAGTCTTACCCAGAGTTCAAAGGCACAACAATTGCATTCTGCTATTCTGGGAATGAAGGGGGAGCTTGGTGAGTAGAAATACCTGGAGAGTTTTTACATTTAAAGATAAAGTATTTTTCCAATGGAAGTTTTAATATTTTCCCATGAGTTACAATGGAGGCTGAATTTTATAACAGTTTCTGGATCTGAAATAACTTGGAACTTCAGGGAGAGATTTTACTCTTTTCCTATTTTTTAAAGACACGTGCAGAAATCCCACTGGTTGTGATCTAATAGACTCATTTTGAAGTTAGCCTGAGATGGTTTAGGTGAGACACTTGCCCTGAAGTAAAACTTCCCTTTGTTTTATAGGTTACATGGAATATCTGCTTCTAAGATTTGGGTTCTCAGCACAAGGCTTGAAATGCAGAACAGTTTTTCTTCCCTGTTTCTTTTGTCCCAGTTTTAGGCACAGATCCTGCCCGAAAGCAACACTTCTCTTCTCCAGTGCTCCGAGTGTACCTTTGAAACCACCTCTGAAAGTGATTGATTCCTTGAATATTATGAATATCTAAACAGCAATCAACAATGTGGGTTTACTAGGCAATGGTCTGAGGGAAAACCATAGGTAGCAAATTTGCTTATCATAGCTGGTTATTAACATTTATTAACTTCATGAGTGGTATGACTAAGTTGTTCATAGAACAAGTCTGTGCTTTGTCTTGGCACAGTGGGATGTAGAGCACTAGCCAGGCTGAATTATCTCCTTTTTAATCAAGAGAAAATGGGTTGTATTTCATATTAAACTGATTTCCTCACTGGAGGACATATCTTCCTTTAATTAAACACTGCATTCAGGTCTTTAAAAGAGAACTTCCTATAATCATTCCCTCTTTGTTAATGACATTTATTAAAAATGGAATAACAGAATACACTTTCCAAAATACCAGCCCCTCTGAGGATCAGGTCCCAGATAGGAACATCTCTCCTCTAGTGAAATCTAAGAACGTGCATAGATGGCTAGTTTATGGGAGAAAATTATATTGTTCCTGATGTGTTTCAGCTGTCTTGAGATAATCTGTAATGATATATCTTGTGGGTTTAAATGCCTGTAGATTTGGGGAATCTGGATTTTGAAGCTGGAATTTTATTTCTCATGCAGATTACATAGCAGTTAAGTTGTTTGCTTTAAGTCTTGCAAACTTCTCAGCCCTGGTATGGCTTTCCACTTGCCATACCCCATTAGAACTCCTCATTCCCACTTTGCTTGTTTATCTTCATGCCTAACATTTCATATTGATCACAGGGCACGAAAAATAAAAACTTATTTCAACTGGTTAATGTTTTCCCTTCCAAACCCTTCAATATTTATTAAAAAAAATCCCTTGATGAAATTTTGATCGTAAACTCTTTAAGATGGGGGCCATTTTTGAATTGTTAATCTGTACAACACTAAGTTTAGTGTAATCTCATTTTGTGGCTGAGACTCTTTATTATGATACAGATACAAATCATAAGTGCTTCACAGATGCACATTTGCCATGAATGCATTGGGTACAGATTGTTCTGTTCCACAACAGTGCTAGACGAGAGCTAATGTCAGAGAGTTGTGGTCTTTCCACTCATGTCTTACTCAGAATTTCCTTACCTTGCTTTTGAGGAAGTATTTTTGAAGGTTAGCTGAATATGGTTATTTGGGCCATTAGAAATGTCCATGAGTGTGACATGGCAGATAATGTCCTATTTAGAGATGCTTATATTTTTCTAGAGCTGAAATAGTTAGTGATTATATTTTCATACTTTTCTTGAAATAGTCGAGTAGTTCTTATTCCAACAAGCAGTGTTTTACTCACCAGAAGAGAGTAATTAGTCTGAGCTGCAATTGCATCCTTAAATCTCTGCATCTTCTCAGAATCCTGTTGAGGTAATCGAAGTATGTATATTATTGAATAAATTCCCAAAGAAATAGCATCTTCCATCAGCTAACCAACAGCCAGACAGCAAGAACTCTCAAATGTCCTTTGCTCCTGGCTCAGGTGTAAGTGCTCGTGATGAAGTAAACCCCACAGGGTTCGATGTCCTGATCAGCAATGGTTCCTGGTTGTGCAAGGGTTGGGCAGGTTTACTTGCAACGGTTTCTTAGAAGTGAAGAAAGGCTTGCAGTTCCTTTTTGGATTCCTTCCATGGGTTTTGAGGGTGTAGGTTGTTACTAATTGGATTACTCCTTTTGAAATAGGGAAAACAATTGTTTTCAGAATAGAGAGGCAATATTTCTTCTCCAGAATGGTTTGTCTAGACAGTGACAGTGATATTAAGGAAAGCCATTATTGATATTTTACTAGCCAGTCAAAGTACTACATCCATGTGTGAAAGGGCATCTAGAATTTTCCATGGCTGCCCTACCCTCCATAGATGCCTCACATTTCAGATAACAAGCTAGTAAATTTTGACTCCTGTCAAATGGCAGCCTTTTATATTAAGGGAACCACCCTAGGAAGTGCTGCCCTGCTATACATCAAGGCCAACACTGCAACTATGGGAGACCCTGAAACAGACAGAAATGACTGGACCTCCAGATAAACAGGAGACCTTCAGCTCCTATGGACGATAAATGATCTTTTGAACAAAGAATTCATTTTAGAAGCAAGTCAAGGTCACCATCAGGGACCTTCAAAATACAGAGTCTGATATTTTTTTGCAGGGCTAGAGCTAGGATTTAGCTCCCTTGTAGAGATTAAATTACCAAATGCAGTCTTTAAATCTGATTAATTTACAGCTATTCAAGCAATCTCTGAAGTGTAAGTAACTGCTGCTTTTACAGCAAGTGTCAAATGCATGAGATATTTCTCCTGCTAAAGAATCAATCTGACTAAATCAGTCTTTTGTGACTGTTCAAGCGACAGTTTGAGGATAATTTTTAGACATTAGAAGGAAAATATTTTTTATTTTGATTTGAATTAATAACTATTAACAAACAATATTTTGGGGAGTTCAGGGCTACTTAAAACCAATGTTGCATCTTTTTGTCCAAAAAATAGAATTAACTCTTTCACATTCACAGGCAATTTGTAGGTCTAAAGAAATAACCTTGGAATAGGGTTGTATGAAATTATTTTGTTTCTAATGTTTCTGTGATAATAATTTATATATAATTTTGAACTGAAAGATGGAGAGGTTCACAGCAAAACTAAGATTTCTGAATGTCTGTTTGAAAGGATGATCACAGACCAGTATAAATGTCCTTTGTATATCTTGGTGGACAAGAAGCCAGGAAAACTATCAGTAAATTGGCTTGCATTATGATGGCAGGTTTTCCAGGGTGAATGAAACTATTATTTTCTCTATTCAGGGCTGCCAAGGTATGCAGTGGAAAGATACGGGGACTGAGACCGAGCCCAAGGTAGACATGCATGGCACTCTTCTGCTCGCCTGTGTGAAGCAGTACAACTTGGGGCGCTGTGAAAGGTGAGCACAACCTCAGATTTGGATGGACAAATTGTGACAAATGCTGAAGCTTTGGGAGAGCCACAGAAGCCAGTAAGCATTGGAATAAGGAAAGAAGGAAGAGGCTGCAGGAAGGAACAAGAAGGATCTTTTGAAACATTTGAGGAGCAGGCTGTGTCCTGCCAGGAGTACAGTGAGTCTGGTGCAGGGTGTGTTGGGGCTGGGGCTATGCTGAGAGCACATGTGTGGAGAGGAAGATGTGCACAGACAACAGGAACTTCTAATGGAATATGAGCAAGAACTGTCTTGTGAGACAGGACACTGACAGCAAATAACAACAGCTGCTTCTTACCTACTGTATGGTAGTCACGGTTATTAGTAATAGTATGGGCATAATCTGCTGTGAATTACCTGCCCAGCATAGGGAACTATTTCAGGTTTTCATGTGTTATCATTTTATCATGGAATTTATTTGAGTCTGGGCATGAGAATTCTGGGCATGGTATCCTTAAGGAGATTGAAGAAGCAGTAGATGAACAGAGCACTTCTCTGAGCAATTTTTCGTCATCCTTTGGGATATTAGAGCCTGGTTTGCAATATTTCATTAATTTGCACTTAAACTGCAGCCCAACAATGCTTCTAGCAACATTATGCTAAATTCTAAAGAACAGCCATGTATGCTCTTGCCACTGGAGTAGGCTTACTGTGAAAAAATAATCTATATTGTGTCAGCATTTACATCTAAACAGCCACCTGGAAATTCCCTGTACAACAGTGAAGTGCAGTGGGTGGAAGTGACACAGAGAGAGACATTGATGGCAGGGGGGACAGTGCACAATGCTGTACTCTCAGCTGTACCTCTTTGCATCCACCTCTGTACAGTACTCATGCTTCTGGCAAACAGATGGTGGTGGCTCAAAGAAAGGCAATTTTAATTTTTCTTGTTACAGTATGATAGCAGAACAGTTTGGAGAGTTGTTTGATTACCTTGTAGAAGTTTTTCATCACTAAGGTTCAGCTCCCTTGAGGATCCTATAAAACCAACTCTATTTACACCCCTTTAAAATAAAAAGATCAGCCAGAACACACCCACCTTCTCCAAAAATCAAAGCACAGGAATTACATCACTTCACATGTTGCAGTCTGCAGCAGAGCTGACTACTGCAGGGGACCTGCCAGGCAATTCCCCTGGTGTGGCAGTATAATGATCCTGAACTTTGCATGTTCAGCCTAGATCACTCCAGGGAGCTGAATTTGGATCTGATGATAAGACAGTTCATAAGACAGTACTAAATCTAAAATCTGATGTTTTGTTTCTTATAATGGCGTGTTTAGGCATTTCTGAATCTTTTGGAGGCTTAAATAAAAATAAGGGAACATTTGTATTTAGCTTATTGGTTGGATTGTAGAAACAGCAAAACCCTTTAAGCCTTGCTACCTTGCCTTTATGTTCCCAGTTAACAGTTAAAAAATGAGAGAGTGGGGACCATGAAGGCATTACATATTTACTCAGTGTTTTGGCAAAGAAGACAGAGGGAGCCAGACCAACATACCGAAACGGCTGTCTTGTCATCAGTCATTGCTTTTACAAAAGCAAACGCTTCTGAGGTAGCAGACCTGATATTGTCAACTCGGCCCTCATCGAACCGCCGCAGGGAAGCACTTTCATAGGTCGGGACAAGTCTCCCATGGCACCTGAGAGAGTGAAGTAAGAAAAGCAAAAAATAATTATTTTCAAGGAGTCATAAAGACTAAGAGAATTACAGGCTCGGTACATTTTATTGTTACAGCCATACTTTGATTTTTTGCACTGTATTCATCTTAACACTGATAGAATTCTGTAAGAAACTTAAAAAGGATGGATGCTCACTCCTTTCTAATATGAGGAGCTGCTTACAGCTGTTATAGGTTTTAGTTATGCATTGCCAGTAAAAAAATGACTTGCCGTGTAAAAACAAGGCTAGTAAAACTAAAATTTACTGAAAGATCTCAAGAAATGTTTTATTTGTACTGCATCATAAAATAATTGTGTAATTAATCATTTACTTAATGTTCTTGAAATACGTTTTCTTTAAAACAAGAAAAATTTCACTCTGCGTGTGAATGAAAAGTAGAAAACTAAAAGGGGAAACGGGAACTATTTTTGAACTGGAATGAAAACCCACAGAGCAATTAGAACAGAGTGTGAAGACTGTTGTTTAATTTGGGTCTGAGTATGGACCCAAAGCTGCTATTCCTTGCTTCAGGAGACCTACTCTGTCCTCCAGTTGAAGCAGAGGGTCTCAGAATATAACTGTCTCCTAAAGTTTTTTTGCAAACTTGGGATTTATATTATGGTTGAAAATCTTAGACTAGGTCATTGCTGAAGTTGATTAATGAAATACAAAAAAGGGATGTATAAGAGATGTTAATGGAGTACATGAAATGTGTTGGGCATCACTGGTTTTGACCAGGTAAAAATCACGTTGGGATTTAATTTGACATAATAAAGAATTATTTGTGTTCTGTAGAAAGCAATGCAACAACCTCTAGCCTGAAGGTCTGGCATTGTAGAAAGGAGCTTTTCACTTTGGTAAATTAGATGATATGAATCTTGGGATGCCCGCGAAGAATGTAACAGCAGTAGCTGCTATCCTGTGTAGGAACTCTTATCTGATATGCTGCTGTAGTATTCTCTCTGTGAATGCTTTTCACCCTGCAGTGCAGGAGACACGTGTGGTGAGCTCGGGGTCACTGCCCCAGTGGCAAGGGAGTGTTTCTGCCCCAGGGACTTGGACTCCCTACAGCTGCTGCTGCTGCTACTCCCTGCTACATCTCTTCTCCATGCCATGGTCAGGGACAGCTGTAGGGAGGGTAGTGGCTGCGAATGGCATGCGTGGGACACAGGGATGGGAAGGCAGAGGAAGAAGAGGGAAAGGGAGCAAAGGAAAGGAGTATTCTGTTTTACAACTAAGGTGTCAATTTCTATCTTTCCTGTCTTACAGACTAGGCAAGAGCACTCATTTCCATGCAGGAGGCATTTGTTTGCTGAGGAAACAATGGATTGTCTGTCTAAAAAACCCACTACCTTGTGTATCTTGTTCCTGTGATTTGAATTAACCTTACCTGTAGAATGCCAGCTGAAGTGCTACTTGAATGTAGGCATCTGGGCTAACCTTTTGTTTCTTAATAAATTCCTTTCCATAGTGCTCAAACTTGTAGGCAATAAAATCCAGATTGTCCACTATCCTGGAAAACAAGAAGAAGCAGTTACTCCAGGAGAAGATGTAAGAATCTCATAGAATTATTAAGGTTGGAAAAGAACTCTAAGATCATTGAGTCCAGCCTTGTTCACCATGCCCTTGTTCACACCTAGACAATATCATGTTCCATTTCTGTTTACAAATGAAACCAAGAGATCCTTTCCTGCCTGTACCCACTTGGAGGTGAGTGGGCTCCTTCTCTGAAGACAATCCTGGCCTTTTGTAACTTTTTTCTAGTCAGCAACTTTTCTTCATACAGTTCTACATGAGGCTGCAGCCTTAACATGAGCTCTGAGACTCAAGTCTGTCCTTTTGAGTAAGACACCTTTTTCTTTCAAAGAAACCCAAACAAGCAAAACCCCACAACCCTAGTGTTTACAGCCCTGAAGCCTAAACCTGACCTCAGTTCTTGACAAATTTCTCAGAGACTTCCTGGTGTGAGAAATGGGTGTATTTAAAACCTGAGGAAGGTTGTAAGCTCATTGCAAGTTTCAATTTAGAGGGCTACTATTTTTATTTAAAAACAAAAAGGATTACTCTGCATCCTTTATAATCTCACTCTTACGTGTGCTTCTAACCACTTTGAAGTCTTACCTAATGCAACCACACTGTTCACACTTACAGCTGATCATGATGACAATGTGTCAATTCCCTACAGAGAGAGCACAGACCTAGATGTTGAAAAAAACAAATTCTTACTGCCATTCCCACCTCCAAAGACCATGCAAATCTTTTACAGTTTGGAAACACAGTCAGAAGAATTAGCCTTTGTAGGAGCAATATGAATGTAAACAAATTACATTCCTGAATTCAAATTGTTTATTCAAACCAGCTGTATTCTACTGTCCCCTGTATATATCCCTATTGGTCTTGCTTCAGACTGAGCCAGCTCAAAGGGTAAAGGACATCCACAAAAACAGAGGATCTGCATTGTTTGCACCCTATGCAAATAAGACTAAACTGTTTTTCTGGTGTTTTCTAGCTTTCCTAGTATTTACATGGAAGGAAGACAATGGTAATGCAATTCCTTAATACAGTGAAGAAGCTCCAGTCCATAAGGGTCCCATTCTGCAAAGAGATGCTAGGTATGCCCAGCTTGGGAAGATGAGGAGAAGCAGGAGAACAGGAAGCCCTCTAGGAAGAAAGCCATGCCTGCACACATGTGCTGAGTCGTTCCCAGCTTGCAATCACTGTTGAAAAAAATGAGGCATCTGTTCTACCTTTGGAGTTTTTCTGCTGATGATGCCAAATGTGTCTGAATTTCAGGAGAACATTTCCATCTTAGTCTCCGTGGAGCAGGAAGCTCACTCACTGAATCGGCTCGGACTAATTTCTTGGAACTTTCTTTCCTGTTAGTATGTGAGACAGAAGTCATTAAGGTCACAGGAACAATCTCTTTGTTAAACACTGCTCTTTTAACAGGTAAATCACTGGTTTCCAACAGTTTTATGGGTCCTAGTGGCCCCATGGCTCGGGAGGGATTTGCCACTTGCATGGCCTTCCCAGGGGCTGGAGTGGGTAGAAAAGCTGCACAGAAAGGGAACTCACATGTGCTTGAGCAAGAATTCAGTGCACTGCACCATCACGATACCATCGAAGGGGGAATGTTCACACACGGTACCGCAGACCCCGTCTCTTCCTACCACAAACTAAACAAGGGAAAGAATAGGTGCCAAATATACAGGGAATAAATCATGTTCTGGCCAAGTTACAACCTAACAAAGACAACCTAACAAAGCTCCCCTACATGGGTTATGATTTCTTGTTGTTCATGTCCAGAACTTTGTTGTCTTATAGATCAGTGGCTTACTGATCTTACAGACCTGTTGAAGGAGATTTTCACCTTTAAATTCACTTTTTATTGTTCTGAATATATCTGGACAGATGAAGCTCTCCCATACACTAAGCATTTTTATTTGCTTTCTGCTACTTTATGATAGTAAACAAAAATTTTGTTTAATCTCAAGTGACCCTGCAAATAACAGGAGTCTAAATAAAGACAAATGACTAGTTCTGAAAAAACGCACCCCTGGAATCTGCTAATGATGTCATTTGCAGTGGCATAAATTAGGAATGACTACTGGAATGTATTTGCACTGGGGTCAATGCAAGCAAAATTATTTTAGGGGTTCCTCTTTTCATTTTGCCATTCTTAGATATGGCAAGAGCAACAAACATTATGCAAGCAATGTATCAGTCAGGGTTTTTTCAATTTTTCATGAGGTTGTCAACATTGTTGGCAGCTGGAGATTAATACATTGCTTCACTGCAGGTCTATTGCAAAGTGTGAAAATAACAGTGAGACACCTTCAAATATGACAATCAAAATCTGATTGGGAAAAAGGCTGGAGAAGTCAATACTTCCAAGAAAGTCCCAACAAAGACGTCATTAAATGAGTAAACAGTCTGTTAAGTGAGGACTTAAATACATGCTAAATTGTAAGTATTATCCTGATATTTCCAGAATGTCAGGAAAATGTGATAGAAAACAGAAGAATACTGTGCTTTTCTTTTTCATTCTGGGATGGTAGGCCAGTATTTTTATTTAACTTGATTGAGTGTAATAAAATGCTTTCTGTCTTTTTTTTTTACATCAGATTTGTCCTACCTGTATGTCTGTGTATCTGTCTTACTACCTCAAGGGTGAGCTGCAAAGGGCAGCTTCAGAAAAGGTGAAAGTGTACCTGTGCTGAAGAATGCCCTGACTCTGCCAGCAAGGCAGTTGATCTGTCCTCCCCTCCCCTGCAAGAAACAGCCTTGCTCACACCAACCCTGCCTGGGCAGACACAGACACCACCTTCTCCTCCTTCTCCCCCTTGACTCTAAGTGGTCTCTACCATAAGGCAGTTGAGCCTTTGGCCACGTGGAAGTAACATCATAGCATTGTAAGGTTTTTACCTGCATAGGTTTATCATACCAACGGTTGGCCCCGTTTTTAGGGTAGCCTCCTCCATGTAGAAGTTGCAGTGCCATGTTTGTATCATTGAGCTCCACCCCACTTGGGCTGTCCAGGCACACCAGGCATATGCACCGTTCAATCATGTCAAGAGAGTCGCGATTAGTAGAGTCTGAGGATAAAAGAGTGAAATGTTCACATCCTGAAAGTGCAGGACTGGCTGGGGACCCCTGCTACAGCAGTGAGCTGGTGTCTGCAGAGCTCTCTCCACAGCAGAGCATCTCAGTGCAAGGAAATGTTACACCAAGGCATTAATTCATGTGTTAACTTTTGTGATCCCTCTCTGTATTTTTCACATGATTCAATAATATCCACTTTCTTTTTCTGCCTTTCATTTCCTGAAGTAATTATATTACAAAATAGATCTATTTTATTCTTAAAGCCAGCAATACTTACTTGTTTTATATATAATATTTACAGAGAGGACAGGCAGAAAATAGAAAATTCTAGAGCTCATGCTATTGCTACAGTATTCCTCTCTGGAACAGCAGGGCTTATAGTGGTTTTATGTTATTCCCCCATTAAAATCCTTTTCAGAATAAGGAACATCAGGGCTCATGTTTTTATTGTGCTAAAACTCTCTTCTCTCTTCAGTCCCTGGTCGTTAGGTTATATTGTTTCCATCACATGAGGAAATGTGTGGATGAGGATGTGAGGTTTAGTTTTTGAACATAGTTTTCCCAAACCCATGGGTTGCCCCTTTTCACTTCCCTCCTGTCACTGCTGAATAAAATGAGCTTTTTCTGCATCTCTTCCTGTTTATTTTCCCCATCCTGACACTCTTGCTCATACAGTTGGACTACTGAAGCTATGTTTACCTTGTCCTCAATGCTTTCCTCCTTACTTGTGGTGTATTTATGTGGATTATTTTCCTCAGATTCTTTATTGAACTCAGAAATAGTTTGAAGGTTAAGGGTGTGTTTGCATCTGAGGACCAGTTTGAAGCATAGGAAATATTTGATTGTGAGGACTTAATACAGCTCTTAATTAAGAGGATAAATGTGTGGAAATTGTTCTATCTAAGAACTTGTTTTGTCTAAAAGAGTATAATTTTATTTATTGCTGTTAAAAGTTTGCTAATAAGATCAAAGAAAAAAGGTTTTCAAATGTCAACTTAAAATTCCATTCCTAACAGATCAGCTTTCATCTGCTGGTTTTGCTAGATTTTGGTGTGACTTTTGTTTCAGGATGTTCTTAACTGAAGATATGAATTCAAATGGATCAAAATCTCTTGCAAGTTTGTGCTGAGTTCAACAAGTCTGTGCTCAATTCAGGAGATGATTTTAGCTGAAAGAACAGAAATATATTTCAAATAAACAATTCTGATTTCCACTGGAAATATGGAGGCATTTCAATATATGCATGTTTTTAAGGTTTGAAAATATGAAAAGTAGCTTGATCCTCTGAAAGAATGGCACTTTTCAAAGTAAGAAAAAATACACTTTCCCAGAAGGAGTAACATAGGTTAGTGAGGAGCCAGAGAAATAAACCCAGATGCTTGTTATTGTCCAGGTTCATTCTCCAGATTCTGTGCAGTAAAAAAAGAGCTCAAATATAAAAGAAATTAAAAAGGTGTCAAGAGAAGGAGAGGCGAGTGATCACAGTGGCTGAGAAGGAAGACTGGGAACTGTGGCCTTTTTCAGGTTGTGGTAAGATACTGTCTATTGCTGTTTGGCAGCTCCTGGGCCCAAGTGACAGAGATGGATGGCCTGGTGGAGCACAGAGTGTGTTGTCTTCCCTTGCCCACAGAAGCAGAGTCCTAGGGAAGGCACCTGGAGTGCTTCCAGCTCCCCCACACACGTGAGCTAGTAGATTGTATTCCACAGGACATGCAGGTAGGTTGAGCTTTCTGCCTCAGTGACCTGTGCCTGCCCTACAACATGTGCAACACTGGTGCCCCTATGAAGTGTCTTCTAATATGTTCAGAAGCCTTATAAGGGAGAACACATGTCCCTGTCCTCTTGGCTGTAAAGCTCTTCTAGCATCTCGCTTTTGCAGGGCTGACCATAATTGTGGTATTTTTTTCATTGGTGGTCTGGGTACATCGATGCAAAGGCTGAAAAGATCCTTGTGAATAGAAGTTGTCCCATATACATCAGCTTCTGGTGTTTGCAGACAGGCACCTTCAAGGAAAAACCGCTTGGATAGTGATTTACAAACTGCTCACAGCTTGCTCAGCATTCTGCTTTACGTTGTTTGATAGGTTTGTATATATTTCATTGTGGCTGCTACCCACACATCTTTGACAGATATGAAGCCCTTATTCTGACATATGGCTTCAGGGTATCTGAAGTCTGGGTATTAGAGTGAATAAAATTAACTGTGCTAGATAGAGAAAGGTAGGGGAAAGATGACCTTACAGAAGGAAACAGACATGTCCAAAGGACTCATCAAACACTGAAAAAATTATCATGTGAAGCAGGCAATAAATTGCACAAGAACCATGACTTGGGATGGAAAAGAAATATTTCCAGGAAGAGCTGAAACACAGAAGTGTGAGAACAAACCTAAAATGCTGCAAGACTTTTCTTGTCCTTCTTCCTTTTTAATGCACAATTGCCTTGAATTGATCAGCTGTTGATTAGTTGGGGGGGTTTGATTTTAGTTTTAAAAAGTAAAATATGAGAAGAGAGTTGTGAATCAAATTCAGATGTACTATGTATGGGACTGCAGCGCCTATAGCAGTGAGAATTAATTTTCTGTATATAGAAAGAGTGAATTAGTTCTGCATCTCGAAGGCAATTACAATACTCAGTATGTAAATCAGTGATAGGTGGGTTTATTACAATATCTTTGAAATTTTCTCACCTAGAAGACCTATCCTCTGCTTGCAGGTCTGTGCAGGCCCATGGATATATCTCTTCCAAAGCCTCTGCAAAGCATTGCATAGGCCTTCTCCACTCCAAAGCACGCTCTCTTGCCCTGCTCAGAACTGCTGTGGAGGGACCCTTTTCACCCCACATTGCTTCATAGGTTTTCTCTTCCTCTGTTAGTTACTGTTGCATGAATATTTTGCCACCACAGGTAAGAAGGATAAATGATAATTAACAGCCTATTTCCCTGTGTGTAACAGTAATGCATTGCGCTATATAGAGGAGTTGAGCTAACATGTGTGGTCTGGGATGGGATCCTGCTTAGGTTAGACAAGGCTCACGTCACGGTGCTGTGATATTTGCTGCTGCAGAATCTGGGTTTTTTTTCAGCTGAATAACCAAGTTGGTTCGCTTCCTGAGTAAAATGAAAATTTTGGCAAATCCCAGGCAATCTGAAAACACTACAGAGATGGTTCTGCTAGGTTTTTGTTGATTTTGCTTTTTTTTCCTTTAAGATGATGTAAGTTTACAAAGGTCGTTTTGCAGCAGGTTTCAAGGAATTCACTTGCTTTACTTAGAAGTGTGTCATGCAAATAAATGATTGTTTACTTCAATTTTCATTAAAATAAGGAAGGAAGAGGAGTGGAAAGCCTAACGATAAGACTGGTGCTACATAATATGTACTGCTGAAGTAGCGGCCAGGACTCTGTGTGTGTGCCTTTATCTATATTAAGTTTTTATAAGCACTGTTAAACTTGAATAAGAAAAGGGAGCTCCTCCTTGGGATGGTAAATGTGTTTCGAGACTATTGGCAACTCTTGTATATTCCAGGGAATTGGTAAAACAGCAATTTTTCTATAGCATTGCTGAACTGGAGATAAAGAGATGAGTTAACATTTTATTAAAGAGGGAAAAGTGAATACTTAAGTCATGTAAAATGGCAAAACGAGGGTTTTTACATCACATAGCTTCTGCCTAAAATACATAAGGTGTGATGTGCTAGAGGTCACTAACTCCGCCCTTTATTTTCATCTGTTTCAGAGTTTGACATTCAAGTCCAGAATCTGAGACAGGAAAATGCTGCCTGTTGGAAGAGAGAGAGAACTGTCCCCAGATACCTGGTGTCATCTTTTCTAGATACTTACTCAAGATTTGTTTGCATCCACCCTGGTACCTCCTCCATTGGCTAGAGTGAGTACACAGCTACATTCAATGTTTAACT
>WEKX01009656.1:108986-126775 GCA_013390025.1 Pitta sordida
TTAATTAAATAAATTAATTAATCAAATTCAATAAAATAAATTAAATTAATTAAATTAAATTAATTAAGCTGTTTGACTAAACTTTAAAAAACCTCAAGAGAGAAAATCAGGAACTATGTATTTAAATAATTCCCATTGTATTGTTTGTTTAAAAATAACCTAGAGAATCTAGAGACCTTCCCACTGGGGTGAAGAACAGGACTCCCTAAAAAAGGGACCACTGGAATCTACCCCTTCATTCCAAGAGGGCCTGCAGGCATGGCTCCAGTACTGCNTAAATGATTGTTTACTTCAATTTTCATTAAAATAAGGAAGGAAGAGGAGTGGAAAGCCTAACGATAAGACTGGTGCTACATAATATGTACTGCTGAAGTAGCGGCCAGGACTCTGTGTGTGTGCCTTTATCTATATTAAGTTTTTATAAGCACTGTTAAACTTGAATAAGAAAAGGGAGCTCCTCCTTGGGATGGTAAATGTGTTTCGAGACTATTGGCAACTCTTGTATATTCCAGGGAATTGGTAAAACAGCAATTTTTCTATAGCATTGCTGAACTGGAGATAAAGAGATGAGTTAACATTTTATTAAAGAGGGAAAAGTGAATACTTAAGTCATGTAAAATGGCAAAACGAGGGTTTTTACATCACATAGCTTCTGCCTAAAATACATAAGGTGTGATGTGCTAGAGGTCACTAACTCCGCCCTTTATTTTCATCTGTTTCAGAGTTTGACATTCAAGTCCAGAATCTGAGACAGGAAAATGCTGCCTGTTGGAAGAGAGAGAGAACTGTCCCCAGATACCTGGTGTCATCTTTTCTAGATACTTACTCAAGATTTGTTTGCATCCACCCTGGTACCTCCTCCATTGGCTAGAGTGAGTACACAGCTACATTCAATGTTTAACTCGTATGTGCCTTTTGTTAGATAAGACCAAAAAAATAGCTAATAGTTGTCAAAGGCTAAGAGTATCCATCATTCCTGCTGGCGCAAAATGGATATGAAGAAAGAGACAAATCACAAAATCTGATGTAATGTAATTTATGTGATGAAAAACAGGGAAGAGAGTGAGAGTTATTACATGGCAGAACACTTAAACATACACAGCCAAAGGGTCAAGCCACATCTGCTGCTCCCCTGGCAGCACACACCTGAACACTTGCACATAATGAGTTTCCTACTGCTGCACAAGATTCTGCAGGGAGCTTGCACATTCAGTCCTATATTTGCTGTGATGTTCAGTCCCAGCAAAGAAAAGCAATGATGGTGAGAAGGAAGAGGAGGAAGATGATGAAGAAGAGAAAGCTGGGATTGCTGCTGCTAACCTTTCATAAGGATTGTCCTGGACTCTGCCCACTCTGTTCTTCCATCTGTTGTCAGCAAGCCAATTGGAGGTAGCATCTCCTCTTCATTCTCTGCCATTTTGGCTATCTTTTGTAACTGAGTGAAAAGATCTCCCTCACTGAGACGACGGAAATTAATGACAACATCCAAAACAAAAAACTGCAAAAAAATGATAGAAGTCAGAAGAATATTCAGAGGTGTTGCCTGGGTAGGTGATGAGNNNNTGCCTGGGTAGGTGATGAGATGCTGAAGTCCTGCCTGGAAAGCCAGGCCTGCAGGCAATAGAGCACAAACCCACCTTTTCTGTGATTTGACACCAATGTAATTGCAGTTGCTACATGGAACTTATGTTGTGTGTTGGGCTCAAATACGTAAAACATAAGCTGTTTTATTAATTTAATTAATTAAATAAATTAATTAATCAAATTCAATAAAATAAATTAAATTAATTAAATTAAATTAATTAAGCTGTTTGACTAAACTTTAAAAAACCTCAAGAGAGAAAATCAGGAACTATGTATTTAAATAATTCCCATTGTATTGTTTGTTTAAAAATAACCTAGAGAATCTAGAGACCTTCCCACTGGGGTGAAGAACAGGACTCCCTAAAAAAGGGACCACTGGAATCTACCCCTTCATTCCAAGAGGGCCTGCAGGCATGGCTCCAGTACTGCAAATAGTCCAGCTGGGCTGTAAGATGCTCTGCCCAGCCAATACACTGTGCCACCAATCACTGGTTGGGGCAGATTCACTCTAAAGCTTCAGTATTTCTGCCTGCACCTGTGCTAACATTTTCAGGCACAGCCTAAGTCCCCCTACATGGTGTGTATGCCATGCAAAAAAAGAAAAAGATTATATATGCCAGGCACTTGTGCCAACACCTGACTGTCAAGAGAAGAGCATTTCCAGCAAATGCACTTAATAAGATTCTTTTTCTCTGTGGTTTCATCTCTGCGTATTAAACATTTTCATTTGACAGAGAAAGCAAATGAATTCTGCCACATTTCTACTTTCTGCATTGCTGTACTTGGAACATAATGTGGGCCAAAGAAAAAATGCTGCAGAAGCACCTTTTGGAAATATTGACTGCAAATGCTTGGTAAGAAGTGAGCTCTTACATAGCATGCTAATTGCATTTCTGAACAGAGATTAGATTAGGCTCTTCTGGAGTGAATTTAAGCAAATTAAGAAATATAGAAAGGTATAAAAAAAGAAAACTCATTTACCTGATTGTTACAAGCAACAATGATGTGCTCTGGTTCTGGCATAACATTGCTTTTCTGGGCCACAAGAGTATCTTTGGTACATCCTGGAAGACGATAGGAAGAAAAGAGTCCATAGTATTGCTTCATACAGAGAGGATGACCAGACAGCTGTCCACGAGAAAAATCAGCAGGTAAAGCATGGCTGCAGAGAGAAAAGGAGAAAAACAAAGCCAGAGGAAAAGAGGGGAGAGAGGGAAGAGAGAGACAGAAGGGAAAAGAAATCTAATCTGTCCTTTGTTCTGTTACAATTAGATCAGGTATAACACAAATTGAATAAAAAAATGAGATTACAGTATAAGGGAAATAGATGAATTCCGATATCAAAGTTAAATACATCATTCCTGTCAGCTTCATGCATATTCTTTAAGCAATTGCATTATTAGCTCGGAGAAATGGAAAGAATAGCAGGTCACAAGCAGCTTTGGAATGTGCATAGGAAGCCTGCCTAGATGGGACCCAGGAAACTTGGCAGGATGGAAGACAGCAGGACAGCTGGAAAAGATGTACCAACTTGAAGAAAGGTACTGATGAAGTTCTCTGCAAATCACAGCAGCCATGTGCTGTGCAGAAAGTTTAGGAAGTGTGTGAGAGGACCTTGCCAGATCAACAGGAATGACTTGGGCAATGCAGATGGAACTTCTGTTTTCCACAGATCCTCGCTTTTGTGCTAATTCCTACTTAGACGCAAGCCATAGTAAGTATACTGAAAACCCTTTTGACTGGAAGGCATGTGACAACAACATCTCCTAAAAAGCTTTTTTGGGGCCAGGAAAAAAAAAAAAAAAAAAAAAAAAGAAAAAGAAAGAGGAGTTATGACAATTATGATTATGGATTGTAAAATACCCTACTGACACTGCAGCAGGAAATAATAGTGCTGTTGGTTGGGAGAGGCTGAAGAGACCACAGGAGGAGGAAGACCTTGCAATGCAGAGGTTTCCCCTCAGCAAAGGCTTTCAACTTGCCAGAGAGGGACAAGGGTGAAGAAGAAGGCAAGGAGGGTTACTGAAATGTTTTATGTGAGTTTATCTTGTTTAATTGTGCCTTTAGAACTGTTGTAGTTCTAAACCAGGGATATTCACTTTAGTTTCTAGCTCTTAAACTCTCTGTATCACTTATTTCGTTATACAGTAGCTTAATATTTTTGTTCCTTATCAGGAAGGTGTTCTCCTTCTCCCACACTTTATTTAATTCATAAATCCTCTTGTATTTAACAGCTCTTTAAAGAACTTCTATAATTATAGAAAAGAGCGGAATAGGATGGTAGATTTAGAGAAGACAATCTTTATGCACAGCATTTAAGTATTAACTCTGACTAATGGCACCAGAAAATCTTGTACTGATTTAGGAGATACCTGTGTAAGATCTTGTAACTATTTTATGTGAGCAAGTTAGTCTTTGTTTGAAATTCTTAGTCCTGGCAAAACTGCATGGCATATCTGCACAGGTAAAACTAAACACCTGCGTTTGGGCTGGAATATTGTGCCTTTGCATATGGGATGATCCAAGAGAAGATAGCAATACCCTCACTGGTACAAGTCCTTAACAACAAGGGACTGAAAATGTTGCAGTTGTGGTGTCCTCATTCTTACAGAGTGATCAGACTACAGTAAAAATAAAAGAGGATACAGTAGTGAGGATGTCAGGGGTTATTGATTTAAGACAAGTAAATCTGATCAGAGGAATCTTTGGCTCTAGCATACTGATGTCAAAATAATAATTTTAATTATCCTTTGTTTGAGCAGTGTGGTTGCTTTATTTCATCTCATTCTGTCATATAGATGCAAGAAACCCCAGCAGTATTCAATAGTACCTCACTGCACACCAGTGCTGGAGTATGCAGTCATAGGATGTACCTGTGACAAAAGCACGTGTTCTTAAATTGGTACATCTTCTATACTTTCTGAATAGCTGCCAGAGTTTTGAAGTGAAAGATTAGATTCTTTCTTTCGTCTTATTCGTAGATAATACAGACCTTATTTGAATACAGACATTGCCTTCCTCATCCAAATAAGCATTGGTTAAAGCGTATCAAATAGGCCTCTTGTGTTTCCACACAAGAAAATGATCCCTTCACTAATATGATGTGATGTCTGTTGTGCTTGGCTCTCCACTGTTTCTATTCTTCAGGGAGCAGTGACTTCAGCAGTCATTTGGAACACACTAGGTGAGGTTAAGAAATGCTGTGTAAAAATGTTGTTACAAGCTACCTCACACATGACTTGATGAATCCTGTATTTCTCCTGTCTTCATATACAGAAGGTAACAATGACATAAATAACTTATTTTTACTAGCGATTGAGCCAGCCTGTCTGTGGCGAGGCTTCCTTGTGTTACTACTGTGTGGGGAGGGAGGTGGAGGATTGATGTTCTAATTGGAGAGCACAGTATATGGAGGGGGTGCAGTGCTCTGGCAGGTGGAGGGTGCCAGGAAAGGCCTTCAGGCTGTGCAACCACAGTGCTGCTTCTCTTTGGGTGTGGAGAGCACAGACTTCCTCTTGTGCTCTCAATAACCCTGTTTGGTTGTCTGTGATCTTTTGTCTGTGATCTTTTGGGCTGCACTGAGCCTGCTAGAGTGATGACTACCAGCCATTGAGAAAGATGCTTATTCAACCTGTTACATTGCAGTAATAAAGAAGAAAGCACGTTAAAAATTGCCAAAGCCCTTGCCCTGAAGCATTTTGGAGCCCCAGCCCTTCCAAACGGTGTAGAGGTGCAAGGCAGCCTGACTTTGTATGGACAGCACCCTTGGATCAGAAGCCCTGTGTACACTCAAGCAGCAGCTCTCCTTCCAAGCCACTTACGTGTCCAGTAAAGCTTTGTAGTCTTGCACTCCTGAAATGAGATTGGCAGCAAACCTGCAAGTAGCAGATAGAAGTGACATCAGTCTTTTGTCATTTGGCAACACAGGGCTGTTTCTGAGAGACAGAGAATAGCCTGAATGATTGATGACACAGCATAAGGAGAGAAAGTCTTCTGGCTTGGCAAGAAGTTTCCTGCCCCCACCCGAAACCTAAATTAATTCATGTCAAGAGAAATATGAAATCCTAGAGACAGTCCCTTCAAACAGTTAAACGGACTAGCCCAGGAGGAAGCCTGAAAGCATTTATTTAGAGAATAGGAGCAGAGGCTGAATATTTAATAGAATCCTTACATGGGTTTCAATATCAATACTCATAAGCTGTCCAATTTATTAGAGTACTTCCTGTCCTAAGCAGATATTCTTTTTGCAGGGCTGTGGACAGGTGTATTATTTCCTGACCTTGTCCATTTGCACTGTGTCAGAATGGGAGGCTCAGAGAAAAGTATTTCCTTGTTAAAGCACGTGCATTAGAATGCAAAGTGGAGGGTTTTTGAAAGCTGCGTGCACAATAAATTTAGTCCGTAATGAATGGAAGCATTTATAGTTAAGTTTAAAGTAAAGTAAAAAGATGCATTAGCTGTCTATGCAAAATGTTAAAATAATGCATATCGGTTTCTACGTTCTGCCTGTTTTATAATAGCATAAATTCACACGCAGTTAATTATTTCAGTAATGAGTAGCTAGAGAGTGCTAAAAGCAAAGAGGAAAATTCCACTGCATGAAGGTAGATTTGGTCTGTTTTGCTGTTTTAAAACAAGAAAATGTTTTGGCAAATACTGAAGAATAGAATCCTGTGTTAAGGGTGTCTGGAGAGGTATATTCTGTGCTTGGCTACATGCTTACCTTTTCACTTTTTAAATGATAGTAATTGCCCACAACAGTTCAAAGGAGAAAGATCAGTTCAGAGCTGGGAATGAAGGAAGCAGTACTCTTGGGGAAGAATAGTTTCTGAATTCTTATTCTTAGATCCCCAGTGTTTGTCATGCCCTTGGGGGCATCTGAGAAGGACAATTTCATTCTAGCATGGGCTTTTCAGTTTGCAGGGTGGCTATGAGTCATAGTGATGGCATGTTAAACATTATTTTCCTTCAAACTTGTCAGAAATTGTCAGAAATTAGTATTTATTTTTTTCATCACAAAACGGTTTACTTGAATTACATTCAATAAAAAGTTTTATAAATATTCCTTTAAAATACAAGTCCTATGGCTTTTTTTAATGCAGTGTATGTAAAAATAATGACATTTTCCTTTCTGAATATCAATATAAGTAACCCCAGAAACACTGCCCTCAATCAGCAGGCCTAGTAGGAAATCATCTAATGGCTACAGCCCTTTTTTCTTAATGAAAGTTGATTGTCTTTTTGCAAAAGCAGTACATTTAGGATATCCTTTCATTTAGCAGAAGCTGCAAACTCATAATACATTACCTCAGCTGGTCATTTACATCCTTGAAATACTGACGAGCAAAGATAATTGCTGGGCTGGAATTGACTGGAAGGGCTAGTCGGTTGTTGAGGTACATGTCATCCAGCCAGTAGTTAAGCACCTAAGGGAAGGGGACATGAAATCTTAAAGCTACAAACAGCACACGGACTGCCCGGGGGGTGAGGGGAGAGGGCTTGGTGCTCCTGGTGTCAGGCATGGGCTCTGATTAATGGAGCTGCTGAGCATTTTCAGGCTGGGCTCTGTGACCTCTGCTCAGCTGAAGTCAGCCACAATTCCATAATCCCATTTTTCAATCAATGGCAATTTACAGTGTGTTCCATTAAAAAGTAAACAAGCTCCATATTGTGGTGCTTTGGGTATTTTGTTGTTTGTTTCTCTCTGTGACCAAAAAACGTTGGAGCACGTTAACTCTTGCAGTGATTAGGATATGTTTAAGAGATAGGGCCCAATTTTACTAGTGATGGCTTTCCTCAAGGCGCTTCAAATATTTATCAATGATGCCAAGATGCTCTATTCGCCATCAGGTACTGTCCTGTAGCAAGACAGAGTTAGAAAAGAATTTCCCAAGCCTGATAATTTGGTCCTGCAGATACTGGCATGTGGATACAGCCCCTGGAGAATTCTCTCTGTGTCCTCTGACACAAATGCAGATTGCTGATGCTTGACCCAGACAGACACACTTATTAAATTTCTAACCATTTTTATTGAAAACACAGATGTACAGTAACTGCATTCCTTTATGTCTGAGCAGAGATTGAAGAATCATTATTTGGAAAATGGAGGCTTTCATAAAATGATCAAATGGCCTTTCTGAGCAGGGAGGCTTTGCATATGGTTACCATAAACAACAACAGAATTATGCACAAATAATTACAAATGCATGCATCAGTTGAAAAAGTTTCCCTCCGAGATATTTCATTGCTGTTAGAACAGATGCTTCCCCCATAGTCTCTGGAGTCTGCAGGAGAACATGCTGGAGCTATACTCCTGGCAAGTTAAATTCCAAATAAAACCATTTCTAATTTATCTTAAGAATCAGGTATTTAATTTTAATAACCAGTTTTTAAAATGGATATATTTTCAGAAAATGTTCAGGCATCTTTCCTCTGTAATTTTTATGCTGTAAGTGGTTCAATGAGCAGTTGTCTCCTGGAATAATATTTGCTATGAGGAACACTATTTAAATAAACAACAGTTAATTTAAACACCAAATCCATGAAGTTCTATGATCAAAATAACAAAACAAAATTGGACAGCATTTTGTTCAGAAATTAAGCACTGCTTTTAAAATAAAAGCACTGCTAGAACTGTAGCCTTTTTTTCCTGACTATTGCACCAATTTGATGGAGCTTTTTGGGTGTCATGGAACTGAAAAGTAAAGGGAGAACTGCAGTTCACTGACATTAGTACCAAGCCTGCAGGATTTCACTGAATCCTTGAAACTCTTTTCCTTGCTGGGATGGAAAGACTTCAATAAAATTTTTGTTTTCAGCTGCCACGTGGTTAATGCAGGCAGGATGAGCTACAATTTTGTGGAATGGTAAAATCTACTTTAGCTATAGGTTATTGAATTTTCCTGCATTGGGAAACAGAAGGCTGGAATTTCTTAAAGGATGAGGTATAAGCACGGTCTATGTGAGGGATATACATATGTGTATATATGAATATGTATATTTGACAAAGTAAATAGTTCAGGGTACCTATATGGATACAGTGTGACAATGAATGGCAAACAATAGTCCAATTCTAAAAGAGTGGCTCCTATCATGAACTATTCCAGTCCAGGATAATTCGAGTGGATCAGAGCTTTAGGTAGATGGGTAGGCCAGGCCTTTTCTTTAGCCCTATTAGAAAGCATTTTTCATTTTAATAAAAAAATCTAAATCCTGCTATTAAAGGGAAAGGAAGAGATTACATCCAAAAAGGATGTCGTATGTTGCTTCCTACAGGTATTGCTGGCACCTCTGTGCAAGCACCTGAGGGGAATGGATGTCCCCATTTATGTCAACAAACTGTGGATCTGAAAACGTAATAACGACACAGATTTTGACATAATTTGAAAAATATAGCCTAATATGTCAGAAATATTCCTTCCTTTTGTCAGAATCTGATGTGTCCCCTGTTTGCATTGACCTGCTGAAAGAAAACAGTGCTGCCTATAGAACATCAGAAAGAGCTTGTAAACGAACATTATTCAACTCAGCAATTATTTTTCTCATCTACATTTGCTTACCCAGTTCATTGTCTTTTCCCTTTTTTCCTCAAGCTTTTGCTGCAAGGATTCCCCCAGGCCTCCTACAATTCCAAACTGCTCCACAATGACCTTGGTCTTTTTAAATTGCTTCTCTGGCACCAAGTGTTTCATGCACTGTAGGTACATATGTAAGGTCTGTTGCAGTGGTGGAACTGGAAGTTTTGGCACTGCCTAGTCATTAAAAAAATATATATTAGCAAGGAATTTGACTTGTTCCAAATCTGTCCTCTTCTTCCTCTCCCCCCCCCTTCCCTTTTTTTCTTTTGTTGCTGATTAATGTATAGTATCCACTTTAAAATTATTCTGGTTTAGCAGTTGAAAGGCCTGATTACTACAAATGTACTCTCCAGTAACTCTGTTTGTAGGTTTTCAAATGGATAGACCACCGGGCTAGTGGAAAACTAGCAAAGAGAATATTCCTTAGTAAAAATTCCAGAAATCCTAGGACAAAGAGGCAGGGATTCACGCACGTAAACTGAGCTAGACTCTAGGGAACCTGCAAATAACATTACAACACAGTAAATGCTTTAAGAAAAAGTATTTCATTAGTAAAGAAGTGCATTTAGCTTGTGGTTAGTAAAACCATGGGTTAATACCTGTCTGATTAGTGATAGGAGTGGTTATAAAATTATAGAAATAGAAAACATACAGATCTACCTGTTTATTAGTGCTGACTATGTATAGGTCTCAATAAACCTGTGTTTCACCCTGCCAAACTTCTGATGTCAGTCAATCTGGAACGCTCCTAGAGGGCTTGATAAAACATTTCTGTTTACACTTGCTTTATCCTTTTTCAAGCAATAATATCTGGGAAGAAAACAGTCTCATGCTGTCCGTGCAATTACACTTCCTTTGTTTTTTAATACAGAATTAACCAAGTGAAGTGTCATTACTCATTTAAAAGCCAGAGCGATTATGGGGGCAGTGGGAAAATCCAGCAAGGAGGTAATTCCTGAGACTGGGGAATTGCAAGAGGCTGTGATGCTGTAAGCAGGGTTCCTCAGGGAGGTGCCTGTGTCTCCCAGTGGAGAAACAGCCATCTAATACAGCTGTGCTTGTCTATGAGTGATTAGTGTAGGCCAAAAACTTTTGGAGGGTTTATTTTTCTAATTTGATTTTTGCCTATCTCCCAAAGTAGGCAAAGTTCAGATTTTTTTTACTAGATCCTGATGTAATAGATATTCATTTTCACAGGATTGCAGTACCATAGTGAGATTTTGGTTGGAAGAAAGAACCAGCAGTCACCTTGTCCCACCTGCTGCTCAGAGCAAGCCTAGCTGCAGACTCCTCTGCCAGCGCCTGCAGGGAGGGAGGGGGTGGAGGAAATGCAGGGACTCGGTGTCCTCTGAGCTCAAATACCACTCTGCCTTTTGACATCTACTGAAAAGTCAGTGCTGCATTATGTTTCCCTATCTAGAAACTGAATATTTTAGATACTCACAAAAAATGTCATAACATTACCTGTTATTAATGGAAATGCAAGTCCAATTCAGCCAGTAATGTACCCTCCATCTCAGAAATAAGAGAATGGCAATTCTACAGTTTCAAGCTATGTTTAGTCAAGACATATTTCTTCTGTCATTGATTTCTTGGTCAATGGAAACAGATGTGCTAAACAGTATTTCTTTTTGATACCTGGCTTTGTTCCTATCTTTCAGGGTAGGGTAACTGAACAGTTCATGACTCTGCTTAGGAAGAAAGCTTTAAACCCAAGGGGCTGACCACTGAAAGGCATACACATCTAGCATCTTCTAAAACAGCTTTAAACTGAATCGTATGTGATAGTTTGATAGTTGTGTACTATTAAGAATTACATGCCATCCCTGACTTCATAGCAATGCTTCTGCTGTTGTATAACAATATTTCACTTACTGGAAATCTTCAGGAGATGTTGGGAGAAAGAGGGTATTTGGATATGAGAAGCATTCCCTGAAATGAAGAAATGGGCTCTGGAACAGAGCTTAGGTTACAATTATGATATTAATTTACATTAACTTAAGCATTAAAAGTTGTTAAGTCATCAGTCACCCTCTTTTTGTTTTGTTTTCCTGGAAACAGTCACTTACTGTCTCATCTTTACTGCATGTGTCTTTCTCTTTTTTCTGTGTGTTTTTTTCTAGGTCAGGCATTTCTGCATTTCTTTTGGTATCTTTTGTTGAGGGCAGAAATTGGAGCCACTTGGGGGCACTTATGGAGCCTCACGCCTCAGTTCTGGAAATAGAAAAGATTTAAAGTCCTGTCAGTACCCATTATTTATAACCAAAATGTACAAGGGGAGTATTCCCTATGCAAGCATACACAGAAACTTCAAAATACAAAACTGAAGGGAAATGGAAGTACAACAGTCAAAAGTAGCTGAACTCTCCCTGTGGAGATTGCTGTGACACTCTGTTTGTCTCATTTAGCTATAAATTTATTTATTCAGAACTATCTGATGCTCATAAAAGGTCCCTTCTCAGCATGGTTTATTTTTTCACTGTAGTTTACTTTGCAATTTATTGTGGTGTGATCTGCACACTTTGTATTGCTGTTATATGTTCGCTGGAGGAAAGTGGTGACTTTTCTTTGAATGTACTTATGTTGACACAGGTAACAGTAAGGCTGCAGTTTTCTGTCTAAGGATCTTTTATTTCCTCCCTTTACCATTTTATTTGAAAGCACCACAGTATAAATGTATTTGCCATTGCACGGTTCCAAGGGCACAGTGAGGTGCTGTGCTAGAAGATGTAAAAGCTATGGAAGAAAGGAGCCTGATGGAGATGTGCCTTTGCCCCCTGCAGCCTAGAGACTCACAGGGTGCCCAGTGACCTTGGGGTACAGGTCTGGACTGGGGCACCCCCTGAGCCTGCCTAGGCTGGTTGTGGAAGGACTGGCAGCAGTGGCACACACTGCACTTCACACAGTGATCTTAACCTGCCAACAGTCACAGAAGTTATCTGTGACAGTGCAAATACTTCCACTTGTGTCTCTCTGGTATTGTGCTTGTCCTGTTTTTGCCTCCTAAAGATGCCTCTTATTACTTTCCTATATGAGAATAAGGTATATGACACACATAGTTTTTTCTAACATAATAGTGTCCATACCAAGCAATTGACCTTCAGTGACAACAGATGACAACAATTGAATTGACCTTCAATGACAACAGGTTAGGTAACAGGTTAGGTTAGGTAACAGGTGATAGGTCGGACTTGATGATCTCTATGGTCTTTTTCAACCTTACTGATTCTGTGATTCAATTATGACAACACATAAATACAGCTAAAGCAGAGTAAATTCTTGTATTCAGTCAGGTCTTGACGGATTACAGGTTTTTTCTTTTTATTTTAGTTACTTTCCACTATTTATATGTAAAATATAAAAGACAACGTGTTGACTAGGTAGAAAATACTTTCCTTTCTGTAATCTTTGGGACTATACATTCAGAACACTTGAATTATTTCTACAACAGCTTTTAAGAACAATTTGGATAACCCCACTCCTACAGTGCAGGAAAGTGAGATGAATTTTGCCTAGCAATGGGCAGAGATGGCTGTATGTTTTTCCTCTCACGAGGACTGGCTTGGCTATTCCTACTCTGCCAATGTGTATGTGGTCACTGACACCTTGTGTTGATCCTGTCCTCTCCTTGTCCTGCAATGGATTTCAGTGGAGCCATGTGCTGTGAAATAAGGTTGAGAGAAGTCCCTGGGGCCCTGGAATAAGCCACACAGCAAACTCGTGTTGATCTGTCATCTGCTCACATTTTCAACCCAGGTGAGAGACAATTTCCCTCATGGAAAGGCCCATTACCCCACTGTGCTGCTCTGCTCCCTGTTTGCTGCACAGGTCTCGTCATTTGGCCCTGCTCTCTACCCCATGCAACACAGGGTCAAAGCACTTCAAGTAACAGTCATGTCCTGTAGAAGTGGAAGTGTGTGCCTTGCCTGGTTGTTTATGGACTGGTTCCCCACCAGTGTTCAAATAGAAAGCAGCCATTTTGTCTTTAGAATCCATAAACCCCTGTTCTCTTAAGGGAAAAATCCCGCTGGTACTCTTCTCACTGGGACTTTTGTCCTTTCTTTCCTTTCCTGTCAAACAGCAGTACAGCATCACACTGACTACAGGTCTATAC
The DNA here is from genome assembly GCA_013390025.1 of Pitta sordida. Classification (NCBI taxonomy): domain Eukaryota; kingdom Metazoa; phylum Chordata; class Aves; order Passeriformes; family Pittidae; genus Pitta; species Pitta sordida. The sequence continues at coordinate 122,262 of WEKX01009656.1, forward strand.
TGGCTNGTGTGTGCCTTGCCTGGTTGTTTATGGACTGGTTCCCCACCAGTGTTCAAATAGAAAGCAGCCATTTTGTCTTTAGAATCCATAAACCCCTGTTCTCTTAAGGGAAAAATCCCGCTGGTACTCTTCTCACTGGGACTTTTGTCCTTTCCTTTCCTGTCAAACAGCAGTATGGCATCACACTGACTACAGGTCTATACTGGCTCTGTGTCTGTGGGAAATGCTACTAGTAATAGACCCACATATCTGTAAAAACAGTGTGATAAAGAGTTTGCAGGTGATAGCCTGAACTGTGCTTTGCCCTGTCATGGGGATGAAGGGAGGCTTTGTCTCTGGTTCAAGTGCTGACAGCTTAACGTCACACCCAATCCTGTATTTATTTGCTTAATAAAGGACTAGAAAACTGACACAGGAGAAAATCCTGCAGAAATTCAAGATGACTTCAAAGTTGCACACCAGAAGACTGTGAGGTGCTTTGTCAAAGTTATTAGGCACCACCACCCCCCACCCCCCCCAATAATCCTAACTGTTTTTATTTACTGCTGGCTTAGCTGGAGGGCTGGAGTGAGCAGCTTAGCAGGGTGGCTGTGAATCACAGCAGGCTGGGGATCCGGGTGGCCTTACCCACAGCTCAAAGCAGCAAAAACCCACAACAAAAGGCACTGATATCTCTGTTAGCAGATAGCAGAAGAGGACTGAAATAAGCCCATGTGCTTAGAGTTGAGTTCTCCATACATTGCAGACTTGGGGGGCAGTTTGCAGTATACAATGCTTTTGGGGCAGTACCATCAGCCCCCATCTACTCATGCTCACTCCCAGTGTTATCAGGAGAATAAGCTTAAAGTTCTCAGGAATCTATGCTCACAGATGAGAGGGATGTCTGCGTTATCAGGCATAGATGTGTGAAATACGCGCTGCTAAGCCGCAGTCCTTGAGAGAGGAGCCAGGGCCGTGAGCTCCCTGCGGGCAGAGCAGGACCCGTCGAGGAGAGGAGCGCTCACGCTCTCCCGGCGCGTCCCGACACCTTTCCAAGCTTCAGCCCCGGGGAAGCCCCTTCGCTCCCGAACCGCCCGTCGCGGCGGGACTCGAGGATGGCGGCAACGGGGCAGCCCTGTGGGTGCTGCCGGAGCCGCGGAGTTTGGCGAGGGGATCCCGCTCGGCTCCGCTCGGGGGAACCCGCCGTCCCCGTTCCCCGCTCCCAGGTCCCTTCCTCTCCTGCCCCGGCACTGCAGCCGCGCCGTCGGGGCAGCGAGAGGCGCGGGACACGCAGACCTCCCGCCCGTACCTGCTCGTCGAGGCGCTCGGGAGCGGCTGCCGGGCGGGCGGTCGAGTCGCGGCGGCTCTGTCCAAGGTACTGCCGCCTCCTCCGCGGCCAGATCCCCTCTGGGCAGGGGCGTGCGGAGGGATGCTCGTCTCTGCCGCCGCCTGGCTCCTCCCCGCACNGAGCCTGGAAGTGCAGGGGAGAGCCGGGCAGAGCCGGGCTCGCCCGTGCTCTTACCGCCATCGGGGTCAGACGAGAGGGTCCCTGCGCGGCGGCTCCAAGGGGTTACTGCGCTCGCTGAGCCGCGTTGTCACGAGGGTTGTCGCCATCCTCGAGCCGTGTCGCCGTGGGGAATCTGCAGCTCCTGAAAGCTCCATGGCCGAACAGGGGCTGCCGGCATCGCGGCCGGGAGGGGTGGAAGCCGCGACGGGGCGGGAGGGGCCCGGGCTCTGCAGCAGCAGCCCCGGCCGATGCCGGGACGGGAGCGCGGGCGGGACCGGAGGAGGCACCGCTGTTGCCTCTTACCGCAAAGAGGCAGCTGCAGTTTAGCGTAGAGGGGCTCACCTTCCACCGCGGTGGCTATTGCTCCTTCTCCAAACCCCTCCGCCAAAGCGCCGTCGAGATGTTTTCATGAATTTTGCGCCGCTTAAGCAGCGACTCGACCGCCCCGGCAGGAGCTGCGGGCCGCGCGTCCCGCGGAGCTCAGCGGAACCCACCAACCCTTCCACCGCGGCTCCCTCGGGGCGCCCAAATCCTCAGGGACGGCCGGGAGCCCTTCAATAGGTGCTGTGGCCGTTCGTAATTTTTTTGTTGCCCTTTTGCGATTTTAAGTAATTTATTTTGTTTCCTAATGAGCTGGGAATTTAAATAAACGAATTTATTTCATATCAAGAGAAATTTAAAGGGAAAATTATGCAGTCTGGTTCTATTATGATTGGATCGGATGGTTTCCACTTTTTGCAAATGTCTGAATGAAGTCCTTCACCCATCTTTTGTTTTGTTTAAACCCTGTCAACACACTGAGGTGGGCACATTGCAACTTGGGCATTTAGCACCAAGAAAGGCATTTTCTAGTATGGTGCCTCTAACTGCTGGTGATGTAATTTTTTAAATATTCGAAAATTAAAATTTAATTTGCACGACTGTGCAAATTAAAATTATACTTGCATGAGAGTACAAGGAGCTGTTCTTAGGCAATCGGCAGCATGTTTACAGTGCAATGTTGTTTGCTCAGACCCGTTGTGTTGTGAAGAACGAAGGAGAACATTTTGTACCGGGGTTTTCTTGTGTGCAGTTTTGGTAGCTAGTGAGATTTGTGCTTTGTGGAATTGTTATCCTAGGGGTTACACTATGCACAACCAGGTCCTTCCTCGAGCAGCCCTCAGCAACAAAACAAAAGACAATCAATCCCCTTCAATACCATTTATTCAGATTGTATTATTCTTGTAATTTGGACTTCAACATAATACAGCATATTGCACTTACCGGAGAGCAGCACAAGAGAGAGAGAAAAAAAAGTACAATACTTGTGTTTATTCCCAAGGAAGAATAAAATGTGACAATTGTTGCTCTTCTTAAATATATGAAACAAACTGAAAATCCGAGTATATGTACACAAGATTTACTAAGTCCCTGAATACGCCATTGGAAATTTTACACATACTTTTTTGCTTTTCTTGTATTTTTTTACAGAGATATACAGTATGTCACACACAGTTTCAGCTTGAGGACACTCTGCACAATTATACCCCAGCAACAATGCCATTGGGTTTTCTGTTTTCTTTTTGGTGGGTTTTGTTTTGAAGGATCCCCTCAGATTTACGCCAATGATTATTAATTTTCTTCAGTATTGTTCCCCCATTCCCCACCCCCTCCACCTTGCCAGAATGCTGAAAGAAATACCGATTAAAAATAAGTCTAGAAGGAAGCCATTACATCATGACAAAGGTTAAACTGTATATATTGCACATCAGTACAGAAACATAATGCAGTAACACTTTCATCCCCCCTTTCTCTCTCTCCCACATCTCTCCTTGCTGCTGGGGCTGGGTCACATGGGGGAATTTAACTGTACTCATAGTCTGATGAGTCCTCCTCAGAGACCCCTTTCAGGTCTCTGTGGTAAGAGTCCATGCCATTCTCATCCATCTCACCCGCTGGCTGGAGGCTTTTGCCCATGCCTTTGCGCTCCTCCATTTTGATGGTGTCATAGAGTCCCTTAGGTCCTTCTTCGAGGAGGATGTTCCTCTCTGAGTGAGAGGGTTTCATTTGGCAGACATTTTTGAGAAAGAGCAGGACAGGGGCATAAAGCACATTGGCAAGCCCCATGCCCAGGTTGAGCTGTGCAAAGCCCATGGTGTGCACAATCTGGCCAGCCACGATGGGCCCCAGCGCGTATGCCACTGAGTACGAGATGTCTGCAATGGCATAGACGCTGCCATAGACAGAGACGTGGCGCACGTCCACCAGGAAAGCCAGGGTGGGTAGTAGGGCCGTGTCCACCAGGGCAATGCCGAAGCAGATACCGCAGAGGGGAATGATGACCTGCCCGAAATTCCTGCAGGCGGGCACCAAGCAGGAGCTGGCACCAATGATGGCCATGCCCAGGGCCCCGTAAAACCACTGAAGGTGGGGGTATGCAGCAGCCAGCCGGACAGTGACGTAGACACCTAGCACGTGGGGGAAGAAGGCGGGCAGCCAGGTGAGGCCCACCTCCCACTCGCTGGCCCCCATGGAGTCCTTCATCCAGTTGGCGATGGTGGGCTCCAGGAAGGCTAGGGGGATGTTGCAGGTGGCCAGGGCCCCTGCCACCACGGCGATGTAGGGGTCAACCATGAGACGGTGGATGGGGGTGCCGACAGGCATGTTGGCCCGTGCTGCGGTGGCACCGGGCGGTGCCAGGGCCAGCAGCAGCAGCCCGTCGAGGAGGCAGACGCAGGCCAGCACCAGGAAGGGCACCCGCTTGCCCGCGAACTCGTAGAGGATGCCGCCGAAGGGGGGTGCGGCCAGGCTGCCGAAGGAGATGCAGGCCAGCGCCGTGCCCAGGGCGCGGCTCCGCGCGGGTTCCTCGGCGTAGCGGTCGGCGATGAGGGCGATGCCGGCGGTGTCGGCGAAGGCCGAGCCCAGCCCCTGCAGGCTGCGCGCCGCGAACAGGGTCGCGTAGTTCTCGGCAAAGGCGAAGGTGGCGGTGGAGAGGAACATGACGGCCAGTCCGGCCAGCAGCGGCACCTCGTAGCCCACGCGGTCGATG
>WEKX01009656.1:127282-152150 GCA_013390025.1 Pitta sordida
CCGGCACAGCCCAGATCCAGCGGCTGCCGCCGTCTGACCCGAGAGCTGCTCGGCGCTGGCTGCCGGCACCCGACGCGGCTCCGCCCGCGACGGCGCAGCCAAGCCAGGGCAGGGCACGGTGGCGCCCGGGGCAGCTTGGGCTGATCGGGAAGGGGCAAGGCACGGGTGGGCTGAGCCCCTCCTCGGGGCTGGGTGAGACCATGGAAGCGTCGTTGGAACGCACAGAGCAACGCAGTAACCATCTCCCTGCGTGCAAGCGTGTGTCCAACACTTAGGCAAACACCGGGGAAATGACCTCGCCGCGCGCTGGTGTTGCATTCTGCCCGCGTTTTGCCGGGCCAGTGTGGGCGCTGGAAGCCCTGCGGCAAAGGGGCGTCGCTCGATGCAGAAGCTTTAGTATTAAGAAGATACTCGTAGCATAAAGCAGCATATCATTACTCCTGTAGCAGAAATGACATGTGGGCTGATCCAAGGAGGATGTCTGCAGAAGGCTGTGTGAAATAACTGTATCGTTCAATCCAGCGGTTCCTGAGTACATATGGAGTTCGGGTACCTTCATTTGCTTGCGTAGGTGGGCTTCAACAGCTGAAAGGAAGATGATTTATTTGTCAGTTGTTGTACCTTGCTATGTTGTAAGAATCTTGTTTAGATGGCCGGAAAGACTTGAAGATGAATCCCTGAATGGAGTGGCATAGATTTAATGATGCTTGCACAGAAGTTAAACCTTAAAGCACTGTTAAAATAACAATACCCCTAGACACCCATACTGTCATTGTTATCATTTGTTATTCCTTTACTACACCTACTGTAAAACTGCAGAAACACACCACTGACAATTGGGACAAAGCTCTTGATTTGGGACTCCAAATAAGCTATTCTAAATGCTTTAAAAGCTAAATTCAAGGTATAGAAGGAAAGTGCCTGGAAGAATAGAAGAGTCTTCCTGGAAGGGTACTGAGCTGAAAGTAATGGCTGCTGCACCTGGCTGCATGATACAAGCTGCTTGTCACTTGTGAAGCTGATTTAGTTGGGGAAAAAAACAAAACAAACATCAAAAACCTCATCCTCTTCTGATTCCTTAAACAGACCCTGGCGTAGCTGCCTGAGGACATGTTTCTTCATGGAACTCTGAGCAGAGGAGGAGCAGCTCTCCAGATGATAAGGAAACTGCAGAAGGATGCATCTCCTGTTTGGGATGGGTATCACGTTTGCAGTAAGTGGTAATGGGTTGGGGGCAGATATGACTTTGGATCGTTGCTGTACTGCAGTCAGGAGTATTGGAATCTTGGCTCTCACTTGATGAGGCACTTTATTTGATTAAAGTTTCCCTTTTAATCAGAGATATGGTCATTTCCCGTCTCTAAAATGGAATCTGGCTCTGGGGGTCATGTCTGGATAATAAAAGGACTGGTTCTCTTGTCTCAGGGGAGTTGATATCGAATTTATTACCATCAAGAGAAAGCAGAATTATACTTGTAAAATGTTGCATAATAAATTTAGCCTCCTTAGTAAATCAAATCAGCGGATACCCTTATCTGCGAGAGATGCGTCATCGCTACGTGAGCTTCTTTGACTAGACAGAACTAATGGGGAGAAAATGTACCTCCAAATGTGGTCAAAGTTGATGGACCCACAGTAAATTAAAGTAAAAAGAAGTCTCCCTGGTGCTTGGCTTAGAAATTGATAATTATATTTGGGAAGGGACTTCAAGGTGAGATAAGACGACTTTCAAAGTTTTGTGCTTTTATTGCCAAGCCCCAAAATGTGACCATTATTTAGTTTGAGAGGAGGAATGCAGAGGAGGTGGTGTACTTCATTTGTCCTCTACTGCAGAACGTACAGTTTTGGAAAGCCACTGTTAATGTCAAGGAGATAGAGAAGATTTTAGGTCTGTGTAAAGAGCAGAGTTGACTGCACCAGGACTTCTTATAATTTTCTTTGTTCTAGAGGCAGTAGATGAAGAAAAAGTAGATCATGATGACTGTTGGGCAATAAAGAGAAATTTATTACTGAGTCCAAAAAAAGCCCAGGGCCTAGGAAGGGAAATTATTCCTAGGATCTTCAAGATTTCAGAACCAGCTTTCCCCCAAAAATCAACAGAAAAATTGTAACATATAAGCCTATACGTCTGATGATGGTATCGATTTAAGTTGGACATGAGGTTTAACATGAGTTGAAATGAGGTTTAGCATGACTAGTTGATCACATTTTTGACACTAACTTTAGTTTAAAGAGGAAGACCTACTTACACTGAGAATTTTGAAAAATTGAGAAAGGTTTCTTTCCAAACATCAAAATAAATATCTGAGTAGTTAAACAGATGCAATGACCTGTGTACAGTCTGCTCTTGCTTGTCTGCTACCTACTGAATTGATAGTCCTTGAACTTTGGAATGACAGTTGTTTTTGATGCCATATCAGGGTGATTTTACAGAGAAAGAGGGAGAGAAGCAACCACTGCTGTGAGGCACTCTGTTATGAGGAATGGACTTAAGTTTATTGTGCATCCTTAGGAGCCTTCCACAGGAGAAAAAGCTTTTTCTATGAGATGTCCAAACACAATGAGTCAGAGAGTTATAGTCCCCCAGGTCTGCAAAATATTAATATTCTTAATAGCCTGAGTACTTAATGTCGGAAACAGAGAGCTTGTAGCTTAAGGATATGGCAATACTTTCTAGCACTTAGTATTAAACTAAGTATGATTCTTTTCTGATTAAAAGACCTGATAATCTGATTCTCCCAAACAGGAGAAGGTCAGCTAATTTGACAAGTGTATTACATACAATCTTTAGAAATGTGGTAGAAGAAAAAGGAGGGTAGAGAAGGGAAAGTCCATTTTTGACTTATTTTCAAAAATGTTTTTGTGCAGAAAATGGTCAAGATGTCAAATGGAAGTCAATAAGTTATTGTCATGAATGGAATTACTGAGAAAATGTTGGGTTTTTTGCCTTAGCCATTAACATATTCCCCTATGTCAGTAGTAGACGAAGTTCCTGCCCTTCCTATCGGGTGCCAGAATCTTTGTTGCCAAGGCCAATGGACACGTGAGTACAGGAGAAGGCACACAAAGGCACACAGAGGAGCTTTGGAGAGCAGAGGAAATAGGGAGACCTGGCAAATCCCGTGTCTGATGGTGCCATGCGGTGGCACTGGGCAGGAATGTGTCAGGCAGGACTTGGTGGCCCTGGTCCTTCTTGGAGTTCCAGTTGGGCTGGTTGGCTGTACTGGCTGGGCAAGCCTTACCCCCTTCAAACAAGGGTGCTTTTGGCATTATCAGAAATAACCACGAGGCACAGCCTTCTGGGGAGACTGTGTGCTGTATTTCTCTGTCAAAATTTTGTGTGTGGTGCAGGTGTAACATGGGATGGAAACTGTACATGAAATTGTGCCCACCCATTTCTGCAAAAGCTTTGTTCAATGAGGAAAACTGATCTTTTTATAAATGGATGTCATGGCCCATTTGTTTGTTTGGGTTTTTTTGAGGATTTTTTTTTTTAAATTAATGTTATACCTCTAATTCACAGTGCTTCACTCTTTGGCAATAATGCTTAGAGAGAGACAGAAAAATAGATGTGGATATTAAGACAGAAAGTGATTCAAGGATTTGTGTCTAAGCTTATGTTAGCTCTAGCAATTGTTGATGTTCTTGTTAGTTCTAATAGACAGCTCTTCAGTTAGAGTTAGAAGAGAGCTATTAAATTACGGTGTGTCTTCCAGCTCTAAAAGTACAGGTTATTCTCTCTGATAAAGTAATGTCTGTACTTGTAAATAGCTTAGTGAATGGAGTTTCCACTTTCCCTCTTGGAGAATACTTAGCTGTCCAATAAAATCCAGGGTTTGAGTAGTCTTCTGATGTTCAGTTTGAAATTTCTTTTCCTGTTTTGTTCTTGCTAAGCATATGTCTGCTGTGTGTGTCGCCTTGAATAACCTTTTTCTCTTCTTTACATCCTTCAAACATTTTCCGTGTCAGTCCCAGCCTAGATGAGGATGACAAATGGTGTCTGTCTTTGAGATACAAGAAGCAGCTATAAAGTCTGGGAAGATGCTGTTCCTCTCAATGACTGCTTCTCTTCCTAGTACTTCAGCATCATTTTTATCCTATCATGTCTTCCTCCAGTCTTTTGCAGAAGCCTCTCAAAATGTTCTCTAACCAACAACAAAATTTTTTCCCCAAGTTACCCTGTTTTTCAGCTTTTCAATTGTAAAAAGACAGAATCTGTCCTTGCTCTGAAACCACTCATGTTCTTGCATGTACTCATTTCTGATCTAATTGTACAGGGAAAGGGAGGATCTGAAGTAGTTTTCATGCTACTGGTTCTTAATGCATTTCTCTGCTGGCCATTCATATCTGCTCACCTTTGGGACATTACTGTAGTCCAAATCAAATTCTTTATTAGTTCCTCATTGCTTAACAGTCTCTTTGAACTATGATAGCAAGAAACACATGTTCCAAACACTCACAAATAGTTTCTGCGGCTTTAAAATGGGTATCAGATTGGCAATCTGATTTGCTGACAGTATGTTTCCATCATGATGGACATTCTCCTTGTGCTGGCTGCAGAAGAAGGATATTTAAAAAAACCTGTCAGATATTTTGGTTTAGTAATCTGTAAAGTGATCAACATTGTCCCAAGCAGAATGAATGAATTGAATATGAATGTTTTACTTAAATGAGGAGGCAAATATCTTGGCAAATAATTAAACATATTTTTGCAGGATATATTGTAAATTACATATCCCTGTGACAGGATACAAATCAGCTTGTATCTTCTTACTATTTAAATGAAATTTCTCTGCCAAGAAATGCTCTGGAACCTGGCAATTTTATAGTGCTTTTCTACAAAATTATTACAAAGGAGACAATTATGTATAAAGTATTAAATTGGCAAAATAGGTGTTAGTGTCTGGAGACAACATAATGTTGTAGTGGATCCTACTTTTCAATGTGATTTAAGAAAGTCAGAAAAGATAAACCTAGATAATTACTCAGTGCTTTAGGTATTCACTAATGCATATACTATAGATCAGGTTTGTCTATAGCAGAATTTATCACCAGTCTTGACCCTCCTTTTTTTGTTATATTCTTCAGATCATGTAAACTTGTATTTCTGTAGCTTTCATGCTTTGCCTTAAGATTTTGTACAACTGTGGCATTTCAAAGCATTGAAAAGACTTGAGAACAGGGAGAGAAAACGCATTTTTCTGCAGCAAAGATATAACCAGTGGAGACTGAAGACATCCTGTAGATGTTTGTAGGTGAATAGGATTTGTATGCACACAAATTTAGGAAGGGAAGTCAGGTGTGCATGATGGCTGGTATCTCAGGAAGTTATAACTTTGAGTCTTATCCTTCTAGGAAGGATGGGCTCAGGCAAGAGCTGAGGATAACCTTGAGCTGAAACAAGCCAGTGTCACTGTGAAGCTGCTGTTGGAGTGAAGGCTTGGTACAGAGTGTCATGAGAGGCAGAAGAGTGAAGGTAGTGATTTTTTTGTGCTTTGTGTCATTTGTAGTATCTGCTGAGATCTGTTGCTGGTGCAGCTTCAGAGCAGAATATGTCCCATGTGACCCTTGTCAGCTGGGGATTCCTCTTAGCAAGATACAAAGGGCAGTGGCTCCTGCTGATGATTTTGGATTTATCAAAGCAGTCTTTCGCAATTTTGAATGAAGTTGAATAACCTGTACTTAATAATACATTAGATAACTTTTTTTTTCAACCTTTGTTCACAAATCATCTGAAGGTGCTTGTACAGTTGTCTGTGACTTTGTTTGGAAATATTGTAAGTTTCTCTCCACGTGAAGGTTGTTCTCAAAGAACTTGCTGCAAGTATGAGATACCTGACGTTAGAAGTCTGCATTGCACTGACTTGCTCTCAGGCATAGGGATATGTTGCTTCTGTTGCTCCTGTTGCTTCCCTGCTTGGGCTGGAAGCATGTGGGGTTAGTGATGGTTTCCCCTCATTTTCCTGGTGTCTCGTCCTTAGCATGTCTATGCCAATACAGGGCTTTGGGAAATCTTCCTTGGGGTTGCTTGATATTTCTGGAGACCCTTGCTGGGTGTGACCTGGGCTCGGCAGTGGCGGTGTTGACCAGTTCCCTGGCCTGACCTGGCTGCTGCCGTGGGGCTGTTGCCTGCTCCCTGCCCAGGGCAGCCCTGGCCCTGCTCAGGGTCTGCAAGGCTGCTGTGAGCAGGCCCCAGGCTGCACAGCACTGACAGAGAGGCATCGCTGGCTGCAGAAGTCAGAAGAGAAACACCTGCCCTTTTGCTGTTATCATTGTTACTTGATTCTGGAAGCGTGTCCCTGCTTGGTTGTGGGAACTTTTCCCCTTCCCAAAGCCTCTCCTGCTGGCATCAGTTCAGCCACTTTTAGACCTTATATTTGCTCTTCTCTTTTCTTGGTTGCATTCAAAACTGCTTCCCCTCTGCCATGTTGAAAGAATCTGACCAGTGTCTGGAAGTCAGTTCAAGAGATCATTTCTGCAACTCTTTAATGTAAATTTTTCAATGTAAATTTTTCTTCAGATTTGTCTGCACATCTAGTGACTTTGTGTTTAGAAATTGTACCAAAAGCTTTCAGGTGAATTTGAAAATCCAAGGAGATGAAGTCTATTTGCTAACCAAGGCAGGACCAGCTGGGTAGCAGGAGGATCACCTGACAGAATCAGCTGAGGAACCCTCTGCTCTGAGCTCTCTTGCTGGTGGGGAAATGCATGGGATTTGCTGTCACAATGTGATGGGACTGGTGTTGTCCTTGTTGTAATCTCAAAGGATGCTTGGTTATGTATGTTATATCCAGAATCAGAATTTCAGTTTTCTTAAGCAGTGAGATGGTGGCACCTGAAGATGAATTTAACTTGTATTGAATATATACAATTGATTTAATTGTGAACGTGGCAATAGAATGAAAAGTACTTTGGATCTGTAGGGTGTCCTTTTTTTCCCAAAGACTCTTCAAATTTTTGTTGGTGCTGTTGAGAACTCTGTTTTTCAACTATTTCCTCAGTATCTGAACATTGTGTATTCTGTGCATTGCATGACCTAAACGGTATGTATGGAAAAGAAAGTTGCTGTATGCAGGCTTCTGCACTACGCACATCCCTTGAGTAAAAGGGAAATGCAGGGAACATGCAGCAACAAGCTAAAGGGTGTTGAACATACACTGTGAAGGAAAGCATCTCTAATTAGAGACAAATGAGATTGGATTTGAAGGGAACCCTTTACCTCCTGACAAGGTTTTAGGAGTTCAGTGGGCTCCAATAATTTCCTGACAGTGAACTTTTAAAGAGATTTTCCATTTCCTTGATTGCTGCTATATTTAAAGAAGATGGCACTCAAAAATTGAGAGCAGGACTCAATGACCTTGCCTTACCCATAGCACCAGTGGAGGCCACCTATTCTTAGAGTGCTGTAATTCTGCTCTTGCTGTGAGGCTGCCTTTGATTTGAAGGCAAAAGGCTAAAGCTCCCATATGGGAGGCTGCTGTCCTGCATCTCTCACTGAGCGTGCATTAACTGGAGAGCAGGCATCTGATTAACATCCCTAGTGCTGTCATAAATCAATCTGTGTATGCTTAAACAAGTTACATCAGCCTAATGGGAAAAGATGTGGCGAGACAATTAAAAGAATTAACCCAGAGCAGGGGGGTCGATACCATGGAATAATCTGTTGCTGGAGTGTGACGACCAGGCGCCGAGGTAGTTCTGGCAGCCAGTCCTTGCTGTGTCTCATGAGAAGGCTGATGCATTTTCAGAGGATCTGGCAGTGGGGCTCTGGGATTTCCAAATGCTTGAAAGCTGATGAGGTTTAATTATTTTTTTTATTAATTTTTATTGCTCCAAGGTGGAAAGCAGCTGTGTGTGAACGAGTTCACGTGCGTGTGTGTAAATAAGCCAGCTCATACCTTTCCTGCCAGTGGAATCACAGCATAAGCAATAGGGTGCAATCAATTTTAGTGATTTAATACTGTCTAGGTAAGCTTTTCTTCCTACCCACTGACTCAAAAAGGTTGTCTTGCAATATTGTTCTTTTGCTTTAGTGAGTAGCCTAAATTGAGCAGTGTAAATGGCTGCCAGTGGAAACCAGAAACTCAGACTTCTTATTAGATTTAGATTACAGCAGTCATTATGGTGAATTTAATTATGAAAAAAGGAGGGGGAAGGGGAGAGTTGCTAAAAAAAGAAATAGTTTTTTTTCTTTTACCCCTCTCCACCTGGTGAAAACTCAAATTGACAATGGATGTTTATCAGGTTTATGCCCTTAGAGCATTCATTGTAGGCTCCTATTCAAGTTCAAGAAAGTTGCACAGGAGTCCTTGAAAAATGAGCCTGTATCTTCACCAGCCACTATTCATTACCTGAATCCAGCTCAGCCAAAGCCTGTGTGAGTTAATGGAAGCCTCTGATCCTCCATTTCCCTTGAGTCTGCTTGCAGTTTCCCTGGAAGATTCCTTTTCCATGAGGCTACTTGTGCCTGGAAAACACAGTCAATATAATGCACCTGGGACCAACAGAAATCTCCACCTTTCCTGCCACTTCAATGTAAAGAAAGTCAAAATATGTGCTGAAACTCAGTGAGTCGTCAGAGTCTCTGTCACACAGGTGGTGTCAGAAAAAGGAAAGAGTCAACAAGAAATCAAGAGCTTGTGTTAAAGGACACTCCCAGAATTGTGATTCTGAACCTCTTTTTTTCTTTTTTCTTTTTTCCCCATGCACCTCTGTTATCTTCTTCAGGCAGAGAAACTTGTGCTGGCAAGTCACCTTCTCTTTAGCTCGTCCCCAAGCAGCAACAGCCAAGTACTACTGGATCCATAATGGGGAGTGTAAGGACCACTTCTTTGGAGGTGAGGGGAAACTCCACCATGTATCTCAAAGTATGTAATGTTGACACTGTGAGTCCACCAGACCCCCACAGCCTAAGGGGTGAGGTTCAAATGCTGGTGGTATTTCCAAGAAACTAAGTTATTGGCAGTCTGACCCTTTGCTTGCTAAGTGTTTCCCTTGGCTCAAGGCACATCAGCTGGGACCGACATTGCTGCTGTTGCTGCATGACCAAAATGCCAGCAGTGAAGCAGCTAATGGGTCAGTGTCCTCTGTTCCCAGAGAGGCTGTGGCAGTGATTGTGAGGGAGCTGTCTGCTGACCCTGCTGTTCTACTCCAGGGGCTGAGTCCTCAGAGGGATGCTGGCTTTCACACAGCTGCCCTGTGGTTTGGAACAGCCATCTGCTACTGTTTCTCCTGTAGCAGAGAGGATATTTCGCATTAAGCAGACAAGTTAGGTCCCATTTTAAGACCCATGAGAATACCCTTAAGACCAGGTACTGTGTTTGTACCCAGAAAAAGGGTGTTCTGTGTGTTGAGAAAGCAGTGGTTGTTGAAATACCTACAAGAGCTTCAACTACAGTGCAGGCATCACTGTGGAGAGAGCAAGGGCATGTATGCTGACTTGCAAGTGGGAGTATTTGCACTCTGTGTTAGGCACTGGCTAATTTCAAGAGCTCTAGTTTGCCCTTCTGTAATTACCTACCTTTCCTTGCCAGCCATCTTGGCTGTCCTTCCCCCATGTGTGCATGACAATATTTGTGTCTGTTGTACTTAGATATGTTTTTGGAGGACATGCTGAGAAGAGTCTGGAGCAAAGAAAGGCTCTTCCTGGCCCAGGAGACCATCAGCATGGAAAGGCTAGAGGGAGATGCTAAAGGAACACTGACCCTAGTTGCTCTGGTTCCTGTTTGCTGTCTTGAGGCATCCTGACAGTAAGGTAACATACAATTTAAGATTTGTGGCTGTTTTTTAGTGTGCTGGTTGCATATATAATGGATCTCAGCTGGGAAACCCTAGCAGGGCAGGGCAGGGCAGGGGTAAGGGTTGGTGCAGACCTGGCTCTCACCCTCCCCTAGCAGCTATCCAGATGCATCCCCTAGCACAATGCCTTTAGCAAAGATCTATAATCATCGAACTTTTGACCCCAGTCTCTGAAGTAATGCCAAGTATGTTTAGCACACATACAAATGAAGTGGAAATCATTATTGGCTTGCTCATGACCTGCTGAAAAATGGTTCCCCTCTGGGGGCTCTGTTTGCATTTCCCTCAGCCTCTTTGAGCACTCAATCTTGCAGCAGCTTTATGTGCTGCAAACTGAGCATCACTGTGCTCTTGATCAGAGCTACCTGCCAGCCTGCTCACTCCAAACCTTTCCCTGCATCACATTTTCTGAGGCAGTAGTAACAGAGATTACATATGAACACCCCCCAACACACACCATGCTTATATTTAGGTCCAGATGTGACTCCACCACATCTAACACATGTCAGAGAGGTGGTCTCAGCTTGTTCTCCCTGTCCTTCCACTACCAAGTCCCAAGCAAAGGAAATGCAGGTCTGCGGGCTGTCAGGAGGCTATGCTGATCCAGGTGACTGGCAGACCAAATGGCAAGTTTTCTTCCAACCTTGAGTTTTATTTCTCTGCTTTCCCTATGCATGCATATATTCATCTTGTCTGGGCTGCCACATCAATGTTGACAAAGCTGATCTCTTCTTTAGATGTCCATCACTAGAGCCCCTGCCCGTTCCTTCTCTTCAAAAGAAACTTCGAAACACTCAGAAATCTGAATTATTTATCTGAAGGCAGGAATGAAAATATATTATTTGTCTCTTTATTTCCTTCCCTAGTGAAGCTACAATTATATTTCAAGGTAAGGTCAAAGCTCACTGAGAGAATTGTGACTTATTCTGTGTAAATACAGTAATTCCAACAATTGGATTCTTCACAGAATCACAGAATCACAGAATCAGTAAGGTTGGAAAAGACCATAGAGATCATCAANTGCAAGAGTTCCTTTGGAATTCCATGGAATTGATCACAGGAACAAGTCCCTGTCCTTTCTCACCTTATCCTGCATTACAATTGAAATATCACAGAATCACAGAATATTCTGAGTTGGAATGGACCCATAAGTCATCGAGTCCAACACCACTGCCTTCCTGGTGGGGAATCAGATCCTGGCCTTCTGCGTGAGAGGCAGGGACACTCACCACTGTACTAAGGTGGATTTTGTCCTGACTGTTGATCATTCCATTTTTCAACTTTAGATGCCTAAATATTTGTTTTTCTGTTGTATTTTTTTTTAGCAAATGGCAATTTATTCTCCAAGATGTGTTATTTTTGGTGAGCTGGGGTAACGATAGAATAAATATGACAAGGCTTCACTAAAAAAGAGTAATGACAAACGCATGAAAAATGGTAAATGAAACAACCATGTTGAGCCATCTTAGTAATTAATTATTTTAAAAGTTCTTTTCTGTCGGTATGCCAGAGCTGTGATGAGACAGCAACTATTCTTGGGCAGAGCACCATGCCTTTGCATGCTGTTAGGCACGATTATCCGGTTGATGGCTGGCCCTGTGACAGCAAAGCCCTCTCATTCAAAGAGGATGGTGTGGCTTCAACTTGATGTGGGGCTGTGGCAGACCAAGGGGAGCAGGACCCTGGTGCTTTTCTCCCTGTTCTGCTGTTTGCTGCAATCTGTTTGGAAATCTTGCCACTGCACTGGGAGGCAGCTTGGAGCCGGGCAACCCGTGCCTGTGGGTGTCTCTAGTGCTGCTCATGCATTCTGGTGCTCTCTTTGCATTCAGTGCAGGCTGAGGGTTGCTCTGTAACAGTATATTTACCAGGATATTCCCAGAATCCCTCTAACTGTCATGAGACAGCTCCTCTGCACCCATGACAGACAGTTGGTGGTGCAGCCAGGGCAGTGTCTGCTCCAGGGTGTCCCCCGCTCAGGAGTGTGTTTCAGCCCTGGGACTGAGGGCAGTGATGCAGATCTAGAGCAGTGCAGGAGGGAATCAAGTCTCCCGCATGACTGAACCACATGGAGGAATCTCCTGGGGCTAGGAGACTCTTTGGTGTCAGTGTGCAGGTGCGCGTGTGTGGATTTTTCTTCCTGAGACTTCAACCATGTGAGAGATACTTTCAATGAGTGTCTGTGTACCCGGCTGCATTGAGTATCTTAACATTGCACTCTGGTAGGGTTCCCATCTGTGCACCAGTTTCAGAGAGGACTTCTTTCCCAGTAAAACCTGGCAAGCCTGCTTGGGCAATAAACAGAAGAGCATCCCTGAAATTATACAGATACAGTGTAGGAAAGGCAAGGTGGCAGTGTGGCCTTCAAAAGTGCTGGAAACCAACTGAGGTTCCAGCCAAACCCCCAGTTACTCTAGTGTGACCTTTTCATTGAAGACTATGTGATTATGTGGTAAGGATCATGGGAACCAATTCCTCTGAAATTCCCCAGAGTTTGAGATTCTGCTCTGCTGCTTCATGTGAGAACATGGCACATATTGTAGGCAATAAGGGATGTGTGGTCCTTCTGCGTTCTGTGGGCTCAGTGGTCTTCCAGAAGGACAGGCCAGATATACCAAGGACCAGTTGAATGAGGGGGAACAGATAGCAAGGAAGAAATGAATAATTTTTCTTGTTAGTATAGCACGAGTAATTTATTAGCGACAGTGCTCTAATTCCAGGGAGTTTCCCCAGGTGGTAGCTTAAATGACAGATTTGTGCTGCGTGAAATGCCCAGGACCCTTCCCCTCGAAGTTCTTGCACGCAGATGTCGAGGAGCAGATTTGTGGCTATGTAATGCCACCTTCTGGTTATAAATGTACCCGCAAGAGATGCTCCTAAAATTGGGTTTATTTCTATCTTTGATAAACTGGGATAACCAAATACCTAAATTATTTAGTAGCTTTCTTGAATACTTTCATTTTAACACATTTTCCCTACCAGGTAACATGAACATTTTCTCTTGGATTACTATTTATATTAATAAAAATAATGATAAGAATAAAAATATTATACGTATTGTGGTCTGGTATTGCTGATCTTAAAGAGAGAGAGTCAAGGTTCCAGAAAAGGGCTCACCAACCTTGTTACAGAAAATCTGCCACAATAATTTCTGTGTGTCAATAGGAGAGGCCCGATTTTCTGTAGATAGCAAATGTTGGCCCTCCTGAAGTGTTATTCAATTATATAATGCTACTTGAGCTGTTTTGATATTAAAAAAGCCTTTCTACTCAGCACAAGTGGGGCCCTTTCCTTACAAAAAGAAAAGGACTGAATTATTTTACAAGAATGTTATAAATAAGGGATTTTCATTATTTTCTCTTGCTATGCATTAATCCTATATGTAAACTTTACACTGACTGGAACTAAAGTCAATGAAGATTATGACTAGAATCGAATTGTTATCGCAGGTTTAGGAGAAACAAATTGTTTAAGATGACAGCTGGTCCTCGGTGGTTACATTTACGTGATGAGGGGAGATTATGCGATGGGCTGTTTGCTCGTGCCTCTTTCCCCAGTAGGTGGTGCAAAGGTAGCGTGTGTTTTGGGGGGAAAAGGCCCTTTTTTCTTTCTCGTCTCGGCCCCACATCCGCTTATTTACAGCCTAGCGTTTAGGGACATTTTTAGCCACAAGGAAAAAGAGAGCATAGAAGAACAGAGTGTAAGCAGATGGAGAGGCGTTATTTAATAGAATTTCATTTCATTTTGCACATATGCCAGTTGCTACAGGAGATCCAGCCTGGCAGGGAATGCAACAACTCACTTCTATTTTCTGTATAGTATTTTATTGTTACTGACAGCACAGCATTTCTGCACGCATTTTTTTTAAACATACTTTATTTTGATATTTCAGCTGTGGAGCATCTTCTGTCTTTTCATTCCTTAGCACGAAGTTCTGATGCCACCTTTTTCATTAAAAAACAGTTGCTTTTCCGAAGTGAGAAGGAAGTTAGTTATTGGGGCATAACACCTTTAGATTGCCAGGACACACTTATTTAATATTTTCTCCTGCTTCTTATGTTGTTTAATATATAAACTTAATTCTCAATTACTAGCAATATAAACCAAAATTTGCTGTGTTAACAAATATTGTTCTTGTGTATGCTGACACTGAATTCTGTATTGAAACTGTCTGATTTCATGTCTCTCAGACCCTGGTGGCTGTTGTATATGTTTAGAAAAATTGTTAGTAAAAGTTTATTTTCACTAGCTTATTTATAGGGTAATGCTATGGTATGTAGTGGTAGAAATCTTTGAAAGGAATTAAGAAGCACAAGACAGTGTTTTTGACATAAAAAGCGACACATTCCTTGGCAAATGTTGATATCTTTGTGCTTGATAGAGTATTTAGCAAATTACTCCTCACTTAGGAATTGCCTTAAAGTTGTTGGCTTCAACAGGAGCTTTGTATGTGGAAGTCTTAGTTTTGTACTCTCTAAACAATTCATGAGGATCCTGATAAAAGTTTCCTCTCTCTGAGGATATGTACACTGTTTTATGATCAATGATTCAAATATTAATTCACTTATGATGTCTTTTTTTTCTGATTTCTTTCCATTTAATTTCAGTAATGCATTACTATATTATCAGTGAAGATGTGCCACCATGCAGGAGATTAATATTGTTCAAATGGTGTGTTTGGTGAGCAGCAAGAAAATATATAAATCTTAAAAATCTAAGAAACAAATTTCTTTCTGGCAGAGTTCCTGTCAATTAAGGACAGTCTGCTTCAGATGCTTGGGTAACACCATCAGCCATCTCTATTTGTTCCCAGTTTGTCAAATCCAGATTTGAGAGGAAAATCCACAGCATTTATGCAAGAGCACAAAGCAAATGGCATCTGCTCTGTCTGGGCTGCTCAGAGCCGATTAGGCTGCAGTGAGGTGTGCTGCCAGTGGCCACTGGCCTGAGGAGACCGGATAATGAACGTCCCTCCGACTTCTTATAGTCAGCTCTGTCCTGTAAGTCTGAAATAAATCACAAGCTGAGCCATGGCTGGGTTCCTTAGACAGGTTCCTGAATGGAAGGGCCAGCAAGGGATTTAGATGTTTTAACTGTTTTGTAACTACAGTCCAAGATGCACCTCTGTGTCTTGGACTTCTTTCAAAGAATATTTTCTACATTTTCAGGAATTCTTCTGGTGACATCTTTGAACTTAAACACCCCTTTGGTTCTGGTCTTACTTGTCCAACCTCCCTTTTTATACAGTCTAGATGGGTGCTGAGAGAGAACATCCAGATTTCTGCATGAAATCCTATCATCTACCTCTAATTCAAAATCCAGCAGAAGTAGCTCATGCCTCTAGTAAAACTTCAGCAAAGACTGAAGGAAATTTCAGTTTATCCCCTGTTGAGAGAACATCAAAGCAGTTTTTAAAACTGAAGATATGGTTATCACAGGGACCTGTGGCTTTTTGTGCTGTCAGTATGGGACTGATGATCTGTATTCAGCTGGTTTCTTCCAAGTAATATTTTTTCAGAGAAGGCACAGCACTGAATGACCTTCCATCTCCCAGCTGTGAATGCAAGTATGTAGTCAGCAAATATTCGATGGTGGTGTGTTTGGAGATGACCTTGTAGCATAACTGAGCTGGCAGTGGCAAAGGGAGAGACACGATTTCTGCACTTGACCCAGCAGAGGGCATGAGTTGGCTCTCGGGATTCGTGCCAGTTCCGAGAGTGTGTGGAAAGCACAACACACTGTTTATGCATCACCGTAAATTCTGTTGCTGATAAGACACTCTAGGACATGTATTTTGGAGATTATCACAATTTTTGGGTGATTAAAATCCAGGGACAACCTGAGGCATGTGATAATCACTGCCAGGTGGGTCTTGTTTAAGGCAATCATGCCATTTCCTTCTGTAGTTTAGGATTGCTGTGGGAAGGTGGGATGACCAGAAAAATGGAGAACCGTGCCCAGAGCATCGTTCTAATCACCCAGGAGTGAAGGTGGATTTCATGTAGAGCTGGGCTGGACACATCATGCTGTGTCTGCTCCTCCTGCTTCTCAGATCTGCAGCATCTGTCAGGCTGAGCTAACATGATTATCCCCAGGATGAGATTACCCAAAGGTGATTTTTTTTCTTTTCTTGCTGTGACAGGTGATGGGAACTGATTCTTCACCTTTGGAGTCACACTGACGTAATAGGGTTTTCTTCAGGAAGCTAAAGATGTGAACCATAATTGTGTTATGTATCCCTTCCTGTTTTGTTTTCCTATACTTGTATCCTGGATCACAAACTCCCTGCTCTAAGCAGGTGCTCTCAGATTGTGATATTTAGCTGTTATGAGTGCAGTGAGACAGTCACAGGGGATCTGTGATTGTGAGAGCAGCCCTAGCTCCTGGCTCTATGGGGGCATGTGCAGGTGGAGATGTTTGATGGAGCAGGCAGTACCAGACCCCGTAAAGAGGTCTTGGGCTGTGTTTTTTGCCTCTAATTTTGAAGCAATGTTTGTACCAGTTTTTGTAATGCTACCACTGCCAGAATGGCAGGCTTAGAAAATGCTCATGTTTAAAATTAACTTTATGCCTATTTATTTATTGTATTTGAAACAGCAGTGGCAATGCCTCAAAAAGGGCTTGTGAAGGACAATGGGTGACATATTATGGGTGACATAGATTGCCTAGTCTTAGTTCTATGTTGTCTGCAGTTCTGCAGTGTGGTGGGTATGTGAGCTTGCAGCACACATCAGAGGTCATGCTCAATGAATTAGGAGAAGGAAACCTAATGATTACTGTTGCAAGGCTATTTGCTGTCCTTTCATTGGCTTTTTCCATCATATGCTGAAACATGACTTGTCTGACAAGGGGATAACTGTGATTTTGCACTGATTTGATTTTTGACATAGCATGCTTAATTGCTATTAAAAGGTATGGAAGACATTGAAGAGGAAAATATGTAGTATTATACAGATATATTTCATGACAGATCTTAGTTTATTTTTTAAAAATTCTGCAGAATGAAAGTAAACAAAGTACTTAGAGATCAACATTATTTTCTCTAAGGGAAATTAGATTTGTTATGTCTCTAAGGGAATATCTTTGTCTAAGTGATAATTGCAGAAAGAGACTTCCGCCATTCAGTGACACAAAATATTAAACCTGCTCAATAAATCAGGTAATCTGTGATTAGAGCCAGTCTTGTACATTGCAGCAGACTTTTAAAACTGTCAGTTACCAGTGTTCCTTTTGCCTCAGGGCTTAATGATAGGGATAACCCTTGAGAGCACAGGGGAATAAGCCACATAGCTGGACCTCTCCTCTCAACTGCTCACATCCTCCACCAACCCCTTTCCTAGAGGGGAAAGGGAAATTTGTATTTTCTGTTTTGGGGGATGAAATTAATTTTGTAAAATGCAGCCTGTTCAGAGCTTGCCTGAGGTCTGCTCACAGGGTGAGTGCATGTACATCTAGTCAGGTGGCCTGTAGAAAAGCTCAGCTATGTGGAAAGCAGTCTGATGGCATTGAACGAGCCACAAATCTGCCTGTGCTGTGGTCACATCATCCCATTTTCAGAGTTTGTCCTCATAAATTTTACCCCAATTTCTTGAGTGTTTCCCTTTCAAACAGTCATTTCACAAATAACTCTATGAAAAAGCTTGATTAAAAGGTCACATAAGCTGCTTTAGCAGCCATTAGTTTAAATACTCTGTAGTGCAAACATTAATATGCCAAATCAATTCAGTAAATGGAGACAGGTGACTGTATTAAATGGACTAGTGGATACTCGGGACATCAGATCCCCTCAACAAGAGATGCAGAGGCTGCTCTCTCTCCAGTACTTTGCTCTTGCTAGAAACAGTTTATGGGGAAATGATTTCATTTTATCATTATTTGGAAGTAATGATAGTGACCCAGTTGGAGAGGTCTCTAGGAGATTTAACATATCTCCAGGACTGGGAGGATGGGGCTTGCTCCTAGTGAAGGAAGGTTCAAGTTGAGAATAGCCAAGTTGAGTACAAATCCCTGTCTTTACCCCATGTCCCTACATGAGTGTGTTTCTGGAGCAAGGGGCAGCCTGGAAAATTAACAGCAAGAAAAACTGTCAATGCCTTTCCCTTCCAGAGATTTGCTCTGGGTGCAGTGGCCAACTCTGCTTGGACAGTTGTGCTAAATAATTGTGATCACAAAGGGTGACCTGCAGTCTTTGGGGTAAACATCTGTTTCTGCTGTGTTTTTTGGACACTAGTCCCAAATCCTCTCACCACATGTGGTAAACCCGTCCTGGTGGGCTGTGGGAATGGCCTAGTTGGTGGGAGGCTTGGATGGATGGAGTGTGGTGCCCCAGGTTCCACGCTTGTGGGCCTGATCCCTGGGTGGGTGTTCGCTTGGGAGTTGGACTAGATGATCCTGTGGGTCCCTTCCAACTCAGAATAACCTGTGAACCTTTGACAGGTTATGTCTGAATATGCACCCTGGAGTGCTCTGTGCACATGCCGGGTGAAGAGAGGTTGTGGGCTCTGTGACTCACCTTTTCTAATAAGAGAGAAGTCATATGGTAGGAATATTGACTTTTCAGAAAAAGTTCCTTCTTATAGCCAGTTTGATTCTTCTTTTGATGTAGAACCCGAATTCCATTTTGTCAATGTGTTTATTTTGCTGGGATTTCATAGCTTTTTAAACAGAAACTCACCAATGTTTCCGTAGTGGCCATGGCAGTACACAAGAACATTTTCTGATTCATTATTTCTCCTTTGACCAGCTCTATCTATGCTCTCCTTCTAATCTATGTTTAACAGATGAGTGCATTTCGGTAATGAACATTTGAGAATATCGCAATCTGTGTGTGTGGCAGTCCTCCAAATGAAGGAGGAAAACTGTGGGAAGAACTCCTGGGTACTCATTTTACTGCTCAGCTTTAGGCATCTGTTTAATTGTTCCTAACAAGCTGAGGCAAAATGGACAGGCAGACACAATCAGATATATTTTAATTTGCATTTCTATGACATTTCCCAGGGTAAGGTTTGGCAGTCATTCTGTCCCTGGAGTATGAAAAAATGCTAGGCTTGCTGAG
Source organism: Pitta sordida (assembly GCA_013390025.1). Lineage (NCBI taxonomy): Eukaryota > Metazoa > Chordata > Aves > Passeriformes > Pittidae > Pitta > Pitta sordida. The sequence continues at coordinate 146,133 of WEKX01009656.1, forward strand.
GGTGAGTGAGTTTTGCTTCTCTCTGTGTGGTGTTTGAAAAGGGCAAAAGTAAGAAATTGAGAAACTTGCAGCCTTATTAAACTTAGTACTGAGTTTTGAGATGAACCTGTAACTTTGTGTTGCACCTGATGATTGTTTACTTCAGGATAATTTAATTACTTGGATTAATTTGCTGTTACCTTCCTCAAGCAAACTGGCTGATTAAAACCCCACAGTTGGTCCAGAATAAGTGCTTTTGCAGAGGTAGAAATAGAATATCCAGGTTAACAAATAAGTATGTAGCCTATAAACGTTCAAGTTAAAATTCACGGAGTGATCTCTGGCCCTGGCAGTCTGGGTGCAGCCAGCTGGCACTCACTCTCTGGGGCTCATTATGGGCATCCCTATCCAAGTGTGGGAGTTCCTGGAACCCCTGCTTTGATGCTGAGGACGTATTTCTTCCTGAAGCAATTGCCAAGCAAAAGGCAGAGTACTCTGTGATTGTTTTCCTATTCTAGGTTTTGATCCTGTTTTAGCTCTTTTCACTACTGATTTAGGATGATCTAGTGGTGGGCCTTCCCTAGTTAAGGGATACGTGTATCAGTTTTTCGTGTGGAGGTCTCATGAGGCCTACAAAGGTGTTGTCCTGGAAAAACCAGTGGGAATTTGGTTCACAGAAATGCTTTGATGGTCAGTGTTAACCATTTGTAAATATAGCCAGAATAAAGGAGCTGCATGAGCAGCCCCAACTTCTTGTTACGCTTTTTGGGATGGCCCTTTGTGAGTTCTGTGACCAATCTACTCGTTTGTGGCAGACAAACAGCTCACAAGTCCCAGCTTGTTGACAATTCACTGGCTTTCATGCACTGAAAGGCTTAATACAGTTGTTTTTTTTTAAAGTAGGAATATTGCTATCTGTTTGTAGCTTGCTTTGGAGTGGGTTTGTTTGTTTGTTTGGTTTTGTTTGTTTGTGTGTGTGTGTGTTGTTCTTTTTTTTTTTTTAGCTGACTGTTCCTGCATGGTTAACTGAAGTCAACTTGAGGTTAAAGCTAATTTAAACTGGGTGCTATATTTAGCATTTATGGTGCTAAAAGGATTATAGGAAAATAGATACTACATAAGTGGCCATAATCTTCTCACTGCTTGTGTTACTTGAGTGGCAGAGAATGGGGTGCCAATCTGAGATTAAAAATCTAATTTTAGGAAGTTAACAAGAGTCATATTGAAGCAAAAAGGTAAAGATGGATTAAATTTTGTGGACTTAATTTTTTTAATTGAGACTCTGACCTGCTTAAAACCTTGCAATCATAGCTTTAACCAAAGCCCGTGATTCTAAATTATGTACTATTTCTGTACACCAATTTAATAAAGTCAAAATAGACACTTCAGTTACACCCTTGATGGAACAGCCGGGATACATTTTCAGAGGTCAGTTTATTCCACTGCCCGATGTTTGGCAAGCCAGTTCTGTGCTATTATTTTTGATTGCTGGAGGTAGTACTTAGTGAACTACTCATCGGTGTTACTTCCGTCATGACAGTGACAAGAAAGCCAGCCTGATATGTAAGGAACCAACATAGATTGCAGCTCTGCACTCCAGTACTAACTACCCCTTGGTCACAGTATAGTCACCTTGCTGAAAAACTCCCAGTTCATTTCTTTTCAATCACCTGAAGAGAAAAAAAAGAAATAGGTTAGTGAGAAGTAATGCTGTTTGTGCTCCTGGCCTTACAGCCCTGTCATGAGTGTGGGTTACTTCTGAAAAGAGACAAATTTTCAAACCATGGAAATCCCATCACTGCATTATATGTATATGAACCTGAGTGAAATTATCAGTGCAGCTCAGAAAGGTCTGGCTGCTAGCACCCAAGAACTGCAGGAACCTGGTGACCTGGTGAGATACAATGCACAGCGCTGGCTTACTGGTGTTTGCTTACCAGTAACTGAGGGTTATTCCACATTCTTTCAGCCATATTAATGGCTACCAGCAGAAGGAGGGATGGGTCTTGCACTCTGGCTGTGACCAAAACATAAGAAAAATCAGCATCCAGAGACTATCTGAACTGGGCTCTCTTTTATTCCTGCTGGTCTGTAGGCTCTTAAATAACAATTAAACCCTCTTAGTGGGATTTGTGTACCATATGGCATCTTTCTCACAGGATGACTTTCTTATTGCTATCCTGTCATTTGTCCATATCTACAAATAGTTATCAGCCAGAAAAACAACGTGTTCCATTTAAAGATAGCCAAGGAAAGACACCATCTCTTTGGATAATTATTTGTATATCCTGTCTGAGGCATTGTATTCTCTTGTGGTGGTAATTCAGTGAACAGACTTCAATGCTGTCCTGGTGTTACCCTAGCTGGCAGCTAAGGCACACACAGCTGCTCACTCACTCCCCCCACAGTGGAATGGAGGAAGAATTGGAAGAGTAAGTGAGAACTTGTGGGTGGAGATGAAGACAGTTTGATAGGTAAAACAAAAGCCATGTGCGTAAGTGAAGCAAAAGAAGGAATTCATTTACCACTCCCAGGGACAACCAGGTGTTCAGTTATCCATAGGAAACCCAGGCTTTGTCCCATGTAAGGGATACTTGGGAAGAAAGATGCAGTTGCTCTGAATGCTCCCCTCTTCTTCTTTCCCCAGCTTTATATATTGAGTGCAATGCTATAGGGGATGGAATATCCCTCGGGTCAGTTTGGGTCAGCTGTTCTGGCTGTGTCCTGTTCCAACTCCTGGTGCACCCCCACCCTCCTCACTGGTGGGGTGGGTTGAGGAGAAAAAAAAGGCCTTGATTCTGTGTAAATGCTGGTGAGCAATATGGAAAAACATCCCTGTAGCATCAACTCATGAATCCAAAATGCTGCTGTATGTCAGCTACTGTGAAGAAAATGAATTCTAACCCAATGAAAACTAGCAGAAGTGGCAAGCTCAGATCTCTGAAATGTTATAGCAAAAAGAAGTTAAAAAGGTTCACAGACTATTGGGTAATAGGATGATGACATTCTTCTAGTCTTGAATTCCTTTGTTTTGCTTATAATACTCTCATTTCTGGGGGTAATGAATTCACTGCAAAAGGACACCAATTTTATTATTTGGTCCATATAATAAATGACACGCGAAGGTTTTGCTTGTCTTACTGATGCTTGCTTTTCTTTTAATTTTCTCCTAATCCCATTTCAAAGCACTGAGGTTCAGCCAGCAGTAGTTACACAGCTGTTTGGTGGTAGATGGAGCCTTTAATTATGGGCAGTGCCATGGGATTAATGTTTCTAATTTCAGCTGCTGAGTGGGTTTTCACTGGAGTAAAAAACCTTGGGTTTTTTCCACTGATGTTTCTGGTCTAAACTCATTGCTGCTTCATGTGTTGAATAGATAAGTATGACTGCTATATACCTTTAGTTTCAAACATCATCTTTAGGTGATTGTACCAGAGATGCTGATACCTGCTCTGTGATAGGCAGATGGGGAGAGCACAGTGTGTCTGTTTGTCTGCAATGCCCTCCAGTGTGCAGTTTTCCCTGGAGGACCCTGCCTCTGAGTAAGCAGAAGGAGGGACCATACAACATGTCCTAAATCTTTTAACCAGTGAAATTGGCTAGTGTGACTCCCTTCAGCAATCACATTGGGATCAGGTCTGACCATGTCTGTGATGTGCTCCACTTTCCAAGTGCTCTGTGGATGAGTTTGGAGAAAGCAGTGGAATGTCAAAACAATTCTGGCCTGAATGTAAAGGAAGGCTTTCTTAGCTTCACAAGGGTTAATGACTCCGCAGTGCTTCCCAAGCACAAAATTTTACACTTGTTTTGCATCCTTAGGAATGGAACATGATCTCTCAAACACTTGCTATCAAAATCTTAACTGATTGTCAGGGCTGACTGTCTGTGGCAGAAGAGGACGTAAGGAGGAAGCTGGAGTTCACAGACAAGCAGTTTTTCTCACCTGACAAGATTTCATCTTGTCCTGCATACCTTGATGTAGCCTAGAAGTCACTGCATTCACTCAGTAACTACAAGGGGACACCATGTTAAAAATTCGTTCTGAGTGCTTTTGCTTCTCTTTTTTTATGCTTCTGTCCAGTGACCTGTGCAAGGAAGATGAAAGTATACTTGAGGTAATACAAGAAAAAGAAACAATTTCAGGAACTGTAAAATCAACTAGTCTAACCTCCCATGAATGGCAGGCTAATTTGTTTAAAGTTCCTGTGGGATGTCTGTTGCCACACTTAGCTGTTTCTGAGACCGCAATATAGATGCGTCTGTTGGAACAAGCAAGAAGTAGAGAAAAAGAAATTGTTTCTCTTGATAGAAAAAGCAATAATTGACCCACCAGATGCCTCTCTCTGACTTCAGTCTCATGCATGCCACAGTCAGGAACACCTTCCCTCTGTAAGCCTTTCTCCCTGAACACGAGACCAAAGTGGCCCCATAATTCTAACTCTGCATCCTTGGCAGTCATAACCATTGTTGCATCACTTGAGCCTGCACAGACACATTCTCTTCATGTTGATTACAATGTAGGCAGTCCTGTTTCACCAAGGGTTGAGGAAATAAAGGATACATAAGGGAACTAAGGGTAGAGGAATGGAGGTAGGAAGGGTAATCACGATCATCTAGCCTGAAACTAGGCTAAAAGTGTACCCTCAGAGCTATCTGTCTTTGTCAGAATGGTTACAAATGGTAGTGGTTTCACTAGTTCTTCTGATAAGCTGTTTGTCTTTCATTACTTTATTATTGGGAAATTTCCCCTTAATTCAAAGTTGAATTTTTATAAATTCAACTTTTATTCATTGGGTCTTGGTCAGTCAGATTGGAAAGCTTCTCACACATATCTTCCCAGAGAGCAATTACCTACACAGTGCGATGAAGGTACGTCTATGCTTTCTCTTCAGTGAACTGAATATGTTGAGCTTCTTACCCGTCATGTCAGAAGGCATGGGCTTTTTTGTTAAAGGCAGAGAATTCATTTGTGGCGCTCACTTGAACTCTGTCCAATGTCTTCAAATCCTCTTTAAAATGCGGACACCAGGACAGGATTCAGTAACCTAGTAAGAGTCCTGGCTCTGCTGCCAAGTGATGCTGAAATCCTTCATTTTTTTATGCTTCATATTACTCTCCCTCACCCATATTCAAGAATCTCATTAGTCCTTTTTGCAACAGCATTGCCCAGACAGCTTACATTGAGAAGATTATCTATAATGACCCCTAAATCCTTTTCTGAGCTCTGCTTTCCAAAGCAAAGTCTTCCCTCATAAATATAAGCAACTGCCATTCTTGGATCTCAAACACTTGATCTTACCGAGATACATTTTGTCAGGTTACAAGTATTTGCCCTGATGGCTCAGGTCAAATAAAGATAACCCATCTATCTCTTAGTTACAACTCCACACATTTTTATGTTGCCTAAATATGTGATTATTGCATAGAGAATCAAAACCAAAGAAGTCAATCAAGGAAATGTCTCTGGCTTAAAAATGTCCCCAGTCAGTGTTAGATGCCTTTGGTTTGGGTTTGAAAAATCATTTAGTTCCAACCTCCCTGCCATGGCAGGGACACCTTTCACTAGATCAGGTGGCTCAAAGCCCCATCCGACTTGAGCTATACGTAAGTGAACTCTCTCTGTCACCATATCAGTCATTTCTTTGAAAATGTCTGTAGGCCATAAGTGTTTGTCTTCCTAGAGTCACATTCTTGTACTGTGAGTTAGAAATAATTATCTTTGAAATTTGACTTTTGATAGTAATGTGTGAAGATATTGTCTGTAATGGTGGCCATATACTCCTCGGAAAAGAATTAAACTGCTGAAACGCATCTAATTGTACAGTACCTTAACATAGAGGTACTCTGGCAATTACGTACTTCCTGAGTTAACCACTGATCAACTTCCACCATGAAGCATGAGGATTGATAGCTCCTGTAATTTTANGTTATACAATAATTATATATGATATGTAATGCAATCGTATATATAATATATGTAGTATAATTATATAATTACATATAATATAATAATAATTATATTAAGTATATTAATAATCA
>WEKX01009656.1:152303-283465 GCA_013390025.1 Pitta sordida
TCGCCACTTGAAAAATCTCATAATTTTACATAATCTGAATGCACCAGGTCCATCCTCCCTTTTTCTCTGAAGAAACTGAAATGCCTGTTTTCATAAGAAAGCATCTTCTGTGGTGTGAGCTTCTACTTGGTCACCCTCACAGCTGAAACTTGAACAGAAACTTAAGTGAGACATAACAGGAAGGATAAGTACTTGTGATTAATGCTTGCTGTCTTCATATTATAAGGATCTTACATTACATTTTTAGTTTCTGTATCCCAACTTGTTGAACCAAACCAATCATTAGCACTTAGGTCCATGTTTAGGAATTTGGCAATCCTTTTTTCCACTCTTTTATAATAATATAATTCAGAGTGGTATAATGATAGACTGGCAGGAGTGCAAATTATTCCTCTGACCCTATTCCTAAATCAGTTTGTAATGCCCTCCATCAGCTGCACTAGAGATGCTAGAAAAAACGCATCAGAAATTGTATGATGCAGGTGAAGAATGTGCATTGCAGAAAAACTCCCTTTTATTGAACTGTGTTTGTAAATGTGGGCAGTGTGGGAAAACTGAGTCAGCAAGATCTTGATTTGAGGCATTATTGAGGACACAGTAACTTCATTTGGAGTTGTGGGTGTTTAATAGCCGCGAAAATAGAACTCCAAGAGATGCTACTTAAGGTGTGAGGCATTTCTGTCTGCTGAAAGAAAACCTGAAGAAATTACATTTTGTTTCTCGGGGTAAGGAGGAAAACTCGCCTTCTGTTTCTTCTTTGGAAGTCTGTTTTTCATCAGTGAGTCAAAATGTTCACTCTGACACAAACAAGCAGAATTATTTTCCTGCAAGAGGGACAGTAGGGTGGTTAAGTGATATTGGATACATTGCTGCAGAACACTGGGCTTTAAGAGTGGTAGGATATTGAATCAAGTAATTAAACCTTAAGGAGAGCCACACTTTCCTCTTCTGTTTTGATTGTGAACAAAGGTTCAAAAACTCCCCATCAAAGGGTTGCAATGGCTAATGCGGATTAGCCTGAAGTGCCATCTAATTACTTTTAAAAGTGGACAGGTTGTCATAGCCACTCTTATCTTCAGTGACAGGACAGGTATTAATCACCAACCTTCATATTGACTGCACTGACTTAAGCTGAGTCTCTCTTGGTTTTTTTTGTTTTTGTTCGTATGTGGTTTGCTTTGGATAATAGGTGGGATACAACTTGCAGCCCATGTATAACCCCCTGGCCTGTACTTCAGTTTGGATAAAATAAGTCCCATTTCTAGCCATCTAGGATTTTCCAGAGTGCAAAAACATGATGGAATTCTGCATGCTTCTGCCTAAACTACAGGACCTTGTTGCGACAGGTGTTATCAGGATGGTAACAGATATCCATTGGCAAGATCTAGACAACTGGCAGTGCCAGAGGGTACTGGGCCAGTGTGTCGTGGTGAAGGCTATAGATAAACTGTGTAATTAACTGGAAGCATGTGCTGGGCTTATTGATGCACTGAAGTTTGTTTCCAGATGTTTTCCTGAAACACAACACACTTGTTGAGGCACTTGCTGGTGGTCATCAGCCAGTTGTTAATGTGGGTAAACTAGTGGTGAAAACTATTTACAGTTAAAGAGTGATCAGTTGTCAGTAATAGCTAGAACTTGGTGACTAGTTACTGGAATCTCTCATGTTTATTTCTGTCTCTCTTTTGTTTCAGAGTGGAGTTATCCGTGATCCAACAAGTAAACCATAGGCAACTTCATTTCCTCCACGCTTTGGTGGGAAGTCATCAGCCCCAAGGCATTATGAATTAGAACTGATGAGGTATTTAAGTCCATCCAGTCAAGAGCATTTGTAACTTGTATGAAGGAGCCCTTGGGCTGGGAGAGCTATGGGCCTGATTGGCTGAGAGCATTTGTTTAAGATATGTAGGGTGGAGATGGATGACAGCAGAAATGACACAGGTTTTATGTGTGTATTTAGATTTGGAGATGCAGAGTGAAAACAGGTGGGATTTCTGACCAGATGGGAGCAACACAGTGCAGAGGGAATCATCTGAAGTGAGGTCTTGCTCCAGAGAGCTGTGGGAGGTCCCTCTTGGGTCGGGACTATAGCACTACACTGGGCTGTGTGAACATGTTTCATGTTCTTCAAAGTATTTCTATAGATTTTGCACCATCCATAGGTCTGAAAGATTTCAGTGCTCTTGTAACCTTGCATTTCTTCAGTGCAGCCATAAAGAACAGCTTTGGTTACTGCTCAGAACAGAGGCTCCATTCATCTCAAGGCTTGAATACCACTTATCAACTTCATGCTCACTAAGTAGTAATACTCAGCTTTAGCAATCACTAGTTTCCAATAATCAATATGAAAAAAATACACAAACCTAAATGGAGGCACATTTAGATTTGTAGCTGTCCAACAGAATGAAGAAACAGCTCTTCTGCTTCCTTCTCCCACAATAAAAAGTTAACAGTAAGGGCAAGGAAAAATCAATCCGAAAATGGACTAAAAGTCAAAGCCTGAGATGAGTTCCTGAGATATGTTCTCCTTAAGGTAACGGGACTCTGTGTTATTTACTAAGTGTTATTTACCATGTTATCACAGCATTGTTTTGTAAACTGTAATGTATTTCAGTAGGCAGACATGAAGAACACTCCTCAAACCTTGAACTTCAGAAAAATGTTTAACTGATTTTACTGTATGTCCCATCACTCTTGTGCTTTTGGAAGCAGCAGCATCGCATCCCCTAAACCCTTGGTGCAATGTGGCCGTGTCTGCTCTCCTCACCAGCCACCTTTTTTGAGCCAGCACTCTCCTTCATTTCATCACTGCGGTATTCAAGCTTCTTCCTGTGTTTGATCATCACTTCTCTAGTTTACTTATATCCTATGTGAGTTAGAATGACCCAAACTATGCACCCTATTCCATAAGTCTGAATGAGTGGCTTTCAAATGGTGTGACCATGTGTCCTCTCTTGTTATCTATTCCTTTTTTGGTTTTTTTCAGCATCTCGCTGGGTTTTGTCAGTGTGACCCTGTTGACAAGTGAACAAATGATTACAAGACCTATCGAGGTCTCTTTTCTGAAAAAGAGATAATTACACATTCAGAGGCTGTCACTGTAGATACATACTTAAAGGTAATTTTGTGCCCATACACATTACTTTGCACTTACCAGTGCAAACATTTTGTCATCTGCTCACTTATTATTTTGTGTACCTAAGATGTAAGTCTTACCTGTCAGCTTTAGATGTGTTATTTTGAATAATTTTGTCGTGGCATTATTCAGTGCTCTGTCAGGTAGTTTGTGACAAGATCGAGCCTCAGAAAGTCCCAAAGCACATCCCTGAATGGATTTCTGTTGGTTAACTTGTGTCAAAGTGATGTTTTTTCCCTATTTCTAGCCATGAGGGGGAAGTCCCTTCTACCAGCTGATTGTTTACCTTCCAGGATTGCACCTTTTCATAACCCATAAACAACTCTTTTCCCTTTAATGTTGGAAAGCATCAAAAGGACAGATCAACATTTTCTTTGGTTAGTTTCAAAAGCTGTTTCACTGTCAATGCCTGGAAATGAACCATATGATTCCTGTAAGTATCAATTAAGTTTGGCTTTTTCTACACACAATCTCTCATGATGTGTCATGCACATATTTTTTAACAAATGGGTAATTCTGAGACACATCTTGTAATAACAGGAACACCAACTGACAGGTTTTCATAGGCAATATGAGCAGCATGAGCAAATACGTACAAGTTTTTAAAATGGACACTTCTAATAGTTTAAAATACACATGAATTCCAATAAATATAAAATAAGTGACTTTTTAATTTCTCCATCTCTTTAGTCGCAACTGTGACTGTGATTGTTCTCTCACGTAGATCATAGGAGAATTTAATGGCAGATGCGAAGTTAATTTTTGTTCTTATGACATTTTTAGAACAGAAACTGACTCATATCCCCCTTTAGTTTTTGCTCAATGTTCAACAAAAAGATGATGTTTTTTATCATGGGCTATAAGCTTTTTATTGTCCTGGTAAGCAGCAGCTGCAAAATCTCATGCAGTTTAGTGTGTGACAAAGCTGAATGTCACACAGTGATTCATTTGAAAATGAGCCAAGCTAATATTCCTTTCTGGAGTAACATGCCCACTAAAATGTTTTTATGGAACCTAGGGTATTAGATTCATAATGGAAATTTGGGAACTCCCATTTTGGGTACACTGAAAATGAGTTGTTCAGATGAACAAGCTATTTATACAGACATGTGGTGTAATACTGGATACTGCTTTAATCTTTGAGTAATCCAGACATTACCATATGGACAGACTGCACAGATTGATCTGATGAGGCCTCACTGGATAAATGAATATCCTGCTTCTGTTAATTTGCTGAGCTTTTATGTTCACTTTTATCAGAAGAAAAAAAAATTGCTTTCCAGCACATAGTTTATTTGCAGTGACATAAAAAATACAACCGATGACAATCAACACAGGTTTAAAACAGCTTGTTTGACAAGCAGGTCCTGATGGTTTGGACAGTTATCTGGAGAGCTCTCTTTCTGTATTTCATTGATTGTAGCCAATGCACATCCTTTCCAATGTGGAACCACCTTTGCACATATATATCAGAGAGTGCACACAGTTTTCTCTAACATTTTGCTTTCACTGATGTACCTGCAATAATTTTGCTTGGTGTCATAATGGGCTATTTAATTTTGTTATCAACCTCTGCTTTCTCAATCTTCTGTCCTGTGAGGAACTGCCATATTCCTCCTCTGTAGTTCTCATTCCCCAGGGCGTATATAAAGGCATCCACCGTTGGCACAGTCTTGGCAATAAGGGCAGGAATCTGTCGTGAGACACAATGTTTATTAATAGGAAAATGTGCTGAGGGGCCAATGGGCTGATTTCAGTCTAGGTTCTGTTTCTCTTTAATTAAAAAAATGCCTGTCTCAAATGGCAGTAGCTTGCTACCCCCAGAAAGATTAGAAGTAAAAGCAAGTTGGTCGGTTGGAAGTCCTTGCTTAGAAAATCATAGTTTCCAGGAGAAAGAATTTAGATTGGCATTGCCTGAAACAAGGATATTTCAATTGAGAGTGAGTGCAAACACTCAGCAGGAGTGAAGGCTGTGTCGTGGACGCCTTTTGATGAATAAGTGGGCTGATGTTGCTAACATATTTTATGTGGGATACTGAATACAGTAATGCATTTTGTGACCTGAAACTAGGCTGATTTGTTTTGGGACGGAATGAAAGTTGGAAAGTTTGGTGTGATATTACCAAGCGCCAGAGTTGTGTTTGAAGCTAAGACTCATAGAAAAGGGAAAAAGGAGGCAGCATAACCATAGGAGAGATCAATTACAGATTCCTTGAGGAGAGAGAAGTATTAGAAATATGAATGAGGCAATCAATCTCTTCAAAACTGAAAATTTTGAGCTGGTACTTGACTCTAGGAAGGACACAAAAAATTCCTACACACCAGAAAGCAGTACAGGCTACAGACTCCTAACTGACTGCTGAACAAAAAAATCCTGTACTTTGCAAATTTTTGCTTGATCAAAGCAGCAATACAGTGTCTGTTGTATCACTGTGCTTGCCTTGGAAGTGGTAGATGGTTGAGGAAAAGATCTGCTTGATATATACGGTTTAACAAGTAGTACCAATTATGAGTAAATTGCTATTGTTCCATAGGAACGGAGAGAGGAGAGTAAGGAGAATGTCATTATTTGGATTCCTCTGGGTGACATAGACATACCATGCGATATTTCGGTGGAATGAACATCACATTTTCGACTGCTGCATAGAAGCATAAAAGGCAATAGGGACCCCAGCAAATGACCAGTGTCTTCAATGGTAAACCAGTATTAAACTGAAAAACAAGAGCAGTAAATTCCTTTGTGTGTCACAATCACATGCTGCACCAAGTGGATGGGAGAGGTCCTGTGGAACCGTGTCTTGTGTTCAGTAGCAGGAGACGATCAGCCAACAGGATATATGATCCCACTCCTTCTTTGCTGTTGGTGTTGGAGCTGTGTGAGCATCTGTATCAAGCACAGCTCCCTCTGCACCTGGGGCTGCCTGTGCAGCAGGGACAAAGCCCCAGTCCAGGTGTGAGTGAAGAGAGGCAGATGTGGCAAAACACCTTATGGTAGATCAGTTAAATCAGGGTGTGTTCCAAATATGGAAACCATGACCAGTGATTACTGCTGAAGGGAGAAAGTCATGAAAATTCAAAAATGGAAAAAAAGGAATGATATTTTGCTGACTTCTGAGGTGGTCTTGCAGAGCAATATACTGTGTGAAGCCACTGCTGTGGCAGTGCAACAGATGGATTCAGCAGTAGTAGGATTCCTCTGTCCTTGCTAGGGCCCTTTCTGTGGGGTTCATGGCCAGCTATTCCCAAGTATCATATAAATATTAACAACTAGAGAAGCAATAATTTCATCCTTAAATTTTTTGCATTGTGACTTGTCTGCACAGCTACAGAATGTTGTAAGAAAGAAATCACATGCTAGTGTATATAAACTCACTGAAAAAACGTAATAGGTACCATAATGATTACTGAGATTTGTTCAAGAAGTATGTAAAGGGGACATGAATTTATTCAGCTTTTTTATTATCATTTATTCAGTTACAAACCAGTATGCCTGACTGTCTCTTTGCTGATATAACATTCCCCTTGAGAACTCCCTGTCTTTACTGAGTGCAGGGGTCAGGCTGTGCCTACCAGCTATGGACAGTGCCCCAGACTGTATGGTCTGCACCTAAGGAAACAACTCTTGTGATAACTCAGTTATATTCCCATAAACCTGCGACACCAGAACAATTCTTTTGTTTCCAGCTCATATAGATTTTTTTAATTTCCTCAGCCAAGTGTAAACACAATGCTTCTGGGAAGACCCTTCTCCCCCCATAGGGTGCTTGTGTGTTTTCTTGCAGAGCTGCAGTTCTGTAGTTCTGTCTGACTTCCTCAGTGATAAGCTTAGGGCCAGTAGCAAAGCAGAAAATAGAAGTCCCTCCTGAGCTAATTTTCTCTGAGTAAATATTGATATGCTATTGGCAAATATTCTGCATGTTGTGTGTTGGTTTTGTGGGGAGAGTTGGACCAGTGCTGATGAAGGGAAATCCTCAGAACCACTGGTCCAACTCCCTTTGATGGGGAACTGTTTACAGCATTAAATTGGGGCAGATGTGGTTGTCTGGCAAATTGCTGAAATCTCTAAGTATAGTGTTTCCATGAACTTTGTGAGTGGCCCCATTCTGTGTTGCACTACCCTTCTACTCAAGTAACACTGGAGACTTAGCACAGAAGGAGTGGAGCCGAAGACTCTGTGAAAGAAATCGTGTTTTTTTTCAGGTACTTTGTCCCTGCTGGATGCCCTATTTTGGCAAAGTGATTGCAGGGGCTGAGGCATCTTTCTTACCTTATAGTTCCCACTTTTCCTGAACTTTTGGTGTATGGACTGATAGGCTGTCAGCATGATGAAGCCTGGGATCATGAAATTGAAAATGGACAGAGCAAAAAGGAATGTGACATAGTTTCTGGAAAGAGTGAGGAGGGAAAAAAAAAAAAAAAAGGTTGTTAATTCCCCTCTAGCACATCTCTGTAAACTTGCTGTAAATATTTACCAACTTGCTGTAAATATTTACCAACTTGTATTTTTGAAATTGCAAAAACCAGTTTTGTCAACATGCTTTAGGTACAGCATTTGCTGAAGGCCAGTTAAGCTGTGCCACACTGTTGTGTGTGGGATGGATTGTATCACAGCAAATCACAACAGATGTTTGTTCTCTAAACCCAAACATCCCTGCTCAGACATTTGTGCTGGACTGCACAAAATCAAAACCGTTCTGCGAGAAGTTGAAGCCCTAAACCCAGAAAATATTCAGTTTATAGATGAGCAAGGGGGTAGCAGAAATCTGAGCATTGGCCTCTCCCACAGAGGAAGCTGCTCCCACACACATATCACCATGTGAGTCAAGGCAGCCTCGAGTAATGCCTGCCTTGTCCAGGATATTGGGGAGGGTCATCTGGCCCAGCAGCAGTGATGGAGGGCATCTGAGAGTTTCGGTGTGCCCTGAGGTGACTCCAGGGGATGGCAGACTCCCCCTCGCTCCTGTAGGAGCTGATCCTGGCCCTCACCTGTCCCCTTTGCTGTAGTCCAGGGTGCAGCAGGTTCGCAGTGGTTCGTAGTCGTATTCCCCCCATCCCAGTAAGGGCATCACAGACCAAAAGGCAGCAAACAGCCATGCAAACACCATCATGGAGACAGCCGTGCTCCACTGCAACCTGCTCCCTGCGGGAAGAGAAAAGGGGGTCTCCATGCCCCGAACAAAACCATTGGGAAAAGCTGTCCAACCCTCACGCTTCAGGCAGAGAGACAGCTGTCTGTGTTTTGTATCCTGAAGCTGACCGGAGTCTACAGGAATCAGTCTTGCATAAAATACGAAAAAAGCTCTTAGACTTTTGGAAACAGCAAACTGCACTTCCCTTCTGAGTGCTTTAGTTAGACAAATGCTGTATTGCTGCTCAGCTTTGTACCACACTGGAGATACAGCTGCTGTTACAAACATTATGTAGTTGTATTTTGGGAATGTGTTTAAAGTCTCAGGTGATGCAAAGAGTAGGATGAACAGAGTGATCCAATAAATAGTTTTTGAAAACTAGAGTCCCATTGCAGAGTGTAGGTCAGATCACAAAATGTGACTCTGCACATACTTCCCTCCTGCCTGGCCAGGAGTGCAGGGGATGTGTGTAATATCAAATATACCCTGTTCTAAAACTGCTGTTCATTGATTTATATCTGAATATATGTACACCATCTGACAACACGTCTTGTTCTTAAAGTGCTACTGGACAAGTAATTCTGCCTTTAAGATCATTATTTAGCCTAGAATTGGAAATGTGAAGCTCAGCATTAGTAATTTTTTTTCTAATTTTATAATAAATTATGCCTTGCACATCTAGTTCCATAAAATACCATAGGAATAGGTCAGTGAATTAGATGAAAGACTGGAAACTTCAGAAGATCCAGGAAATATTTCTCCATGGAGAAGGCAGTCAGGTTCCTTGCAGCTACAGGATACTGTGTTAGCCTCACTACTTGCATGTAAAAAGGTCAGGATAATTTTGTTATTGAGGCTAACGACCATTGTCATGGCCATGCTGAATAGCCCATGATACCAGCTGCACCAGCAAGGAGAGCAGTGTCTCTTCCTACACTTTTCTAATCGAATCTCCCACTAGGCAGAAGTAATGATGTGATTTTCACTGCAGTTGAGAACCAATCTTTTTGTCTGCCTTTAACAGCACCATCATGACTACAAGCGGGAAGATTCAGGCCAATTCTGACCATTCTTGGAAAGGTGAAGCACTGGGGATAAGGTGCATGAGGTGAGGCCTTGTCATGGGATCATGTAGCTGACATGTGGGTGGAGAGATCATGGGGGCCACACAGGCTGGAGATCCTCATAAGGCAGCAGCTCCAGGAAGGACCACAAACTCTACAGTAGCTGTTTTGTGTTGTACTGTCCTTGTATATTTTAAAGAAGGAAAATGAAGTCAGTGTGTTAGTGAAACTGCCCTTTTACAGGAATATTGATTCTGCCCCTGCGCTTTTACTTATCTTCCCAAAATTCTTCAGGGGCAAGTATAAAATTTTGGATTGCATTAAAAATCAACTTGGAAAATTTTTTTGGTGCAGGTGTTCAAAAATTAGTCATGGAAAAAGAGAGGTGTACACACCGAAATTTAAATCCTAGGAAAAAGTAAAGAAAATATTTTTTATCAATACTCTATATTTTGACATGGTATTTACAAAAATATTTTGATTTTTTTTTTTAGTAATTTAAAACATTAATTACTAATAATTACTAGTTATTAATAATGACTGATGTCTGCCTATCTATCTGCCTACATCTACATAGGAGATATACTTTAGTGTCAAAGGCTTAAACATTGCTTTGTAGTCATACTATGTCTAGTATGACCATAGAATTACATAGATTAAAAGAAAATAATAGATTTTTATTTAGGGAACTAGAAATACAATTAAATCTTTTTCAGAACCTGTAATTATTCCTAATCTCTCAATTCAAAGAAGCAATGTAGATTAAGCTGTATCTTTCAGAAGTGCCTGCAGTTTAGGTGTATGCTCAAACAAGCATGTTAGAGTTGTTACTCATCCAAAATGTCCATTCTTGTTCTACATAGCAGTTCTTGTAGCTTGGCTTTACAAAACTGTAACTTGAAATTCAACCAGGACAAGCTTATTACATAAACAGTCATGTTTGTTTTGTGTTTTGCATATTCTAGCAACATTTTAAAGGCAACTGCACTGAAGCATGCGTCTGAATTTGTATCTTTTAAAACAAGCTTGTGCCAAAAGCAGCTTTATTGCTTTGCGAATACTCTTGCTCCAACCACCTCTGGGATCTTTCATGGTGCCCAGTCTTTTAGTGCCGCAACTTTCTTCTGGCCTATGTTTCCAGCGTGCAGGGAACAAGAGAGTTGTGAGGCCTCTCTTGGGTTTCAAGATTTTTCTATCAATGTCTTTCAAGTTTTTTCTATCAATAGTGCCTTTAATGAAGATTTCTATATTGAGATTTTTTGATGGGAAAAGAGCAGCCTATAAGATACCCTAGGGGAAACCTCCTCATGCTTGTGGCTGACAGTGCACTGTCTCACTTCCCTCCACCTCGCTGGCAAGGCTCTGGGGAGTTCAGCAAGGCAAAACTTCCCAGTTTTCATTAACTTGCTGTTCTCCCTCTTATTTTCCTAAATTTTGATTTAATGTTTGTGCCTTTTCTGTGGAAAAACTGTAAGAAAAAGTTTATTTTTAGTTACTTTTCATGGGGCGTTAGGCATCACCATTTTCCTATCAGACAGCATAAAATGACTATGCAATAATGGAATCTGGCCCCAGGCATGTCTTGCTTGGAATAAGCTTTGGAAAGCTCATCTCTAGGGCTGAGTTCATCCGGTCTCTCTCCTCAGACTTAAGGAATCCTATTTTGCACACTAGAAGAAGAGAGAATCAGAAGTAACAGAATTAAATCTTGCCTTTTGGCTTTGTCCTTTTGCAAAATGAGATTAATGGTGAAGTAGATCTGGTGAAATCGGCTGCTTGTTGACCCTTCAGAAAATATTTACTTGCATATGAAATGTAGCAAAAAATATACTACTGTAAAAATAAACAAGCTCAGTATTATTTTAGTTTTACCCTGAAAAAATACTTTCAGTACAAGAAAAGTGAAAGAATTGTGCTTGGTTCACATGGCAAAAATGCCCTCCCCTGAGAAGGCAGCAAGAGTGCATGTTGAGAGCAGTTTGGTTGTTTTTGTGCACAGCAGGCCATGGCTTTACTCTAAATGTCTTTCTTGGGCCTGATAAAATTTAATGCAATAGCCATGTAGGTCCTAATTCAATTAAATATCTATGTATGGAGTTCAGCATATGCTTACAGAAATAATTCCTAATTACGGCCCATTGCTGGCAGTTTGGTCCTATTAAATCTAATCACTCTTGTGCTCTGGCTTTCTTTCTTTGAAAAGCTAAAGGGAAGCTTGTTTTTTCCATACAGTAAAATATTAATACAGGGAATTTTAAATGGCTTCTGTAATTGCTTTGGAACAGAATGATATCACTCATAAACAAACTTCCCTGCCCTTGTCATTCGAGGATTACGAAAATTGTGATGTCAAAGGCTTAGATTTTAGAAAGTGCTAAATAGAAAATGAGCCATTAACCCTTTTCATTATGATGGCCAGGTTTTAGTGACATAATCATAAACTAAGTCTCCATCTTTAGTTTGTGGGAACATTTATGTGGATTTTTAAAATAAGATTTATTATTTATTCAAATATTTAGGTCATTTTCACAGAAAGAGCATAAAATGCTTCTCTGACACAGTGGCTAACTTTGTTAGATTTCAGCCTGCTATTAAAAAGAAATTTCTCAAACAAAACATCAACAAGATTTTCTGTGATGGTGGGGAAAAAGTCCATTTTCCTCATTCTTACAAATGGTGACATTAATAAAAACTGTATTATATTACATTATAATATAATCTAGGAAAATAGGGCTTGTACCAGACTTCATGGCATACATCACTTAAAATTATCTAAGTTTGTCACAGATATTTGAAAGTCTTATAAGCAAAAATATATATCAATAAGTAAACTAGGTGTTAGTACCTATTTCATTTGCAATGCAAACACCACCAATCACTGGTGCTCTCAAGTAATCATGTTTTTGAATAAGGAATAAGAAAGCTGCAATGTGTAAGAACTTCTTTTGTGCATACCATTAGAAAAAGCTCTTTTAAATAACATAATTAAGGGATTTTTTTACTCTGTTGATTTTTTTTTCCTGTTGTTTTCTATGATCATAGAGCTGTCCTGGTGGTTTTCTCCTGCTTCAGTTAAAAATGCAAAATCTATATGAACATTGGCATTTTGTCAGGGAAAACTGATACAGGTGCAAAACTAGATGAAGGCAATGTGGCAAGGTGGCTGGAGGAAATGTGACAGGAGTTAAGGACTTGCTCCTAATTTGACAGAGCTGAGAGCTGCAATTGAAGCAAGTGGTAGTTTGGTAATCTTTGAATACTGATATAACAACCTAGATTGCTAAGGATTTGATAAAATCCTTGAATGTTAAGGATTAGATATGCAATTCTACTTCTTGAAATTGAATGCTGCTGCAAAATCCCTGCTGGTTTTGCTCATCTTTACTTTAGTAATATTGAGAGAGGTACTGACATAAATCACTTCCAATTTTCCTTTTCTTCATAAGTCTTAGATGCAAGTGTAAAACTTTCTGGATTTTTTCCTTTCCTTCATAAATCTTAGATGCAAGTGTAAAACTTTCTGGATTTTTTCCTTTCCTTTGAAAACTGTAACTGTGTTTATGAAAGTGAAAAAGCTGACCAGGATCTTTCCCCTCTCCACAAATTTCTGATGGCAGCATGAGACTATCTCACCAAAATGAACAGTGTATTTGGTTGAGATGCCTTCAGCAAGGACATCTCCATGGTAGGTGGCTGCCTGCTACCCAGGTCACTGATCACCTGTGCTTACACCAGCTGCCCTCTGCCTGTCTGATCCCAGCTCAATGACACCTCCCAGGCAGCTCCTTCCTTCCTCCCTTGCTATGTTAACATAATTCAGGACATTTTCCTTCTTCTGAATGGCCAAGAGACAGAATTAACAATGTCTACCTTGATATAAACTGTCACCTTCTGTCCTGAGTGCTTGGCTGCTGATAGACAGCTTCCTCAGAGTTTGCTCTTCCTTTCTTCGCTGTCAGGGACTAACATAAAACTACTTCCATTTTCCCCTTTTCCTTCTAATGATCAAATTTTGAAATACAATTATCTGTGTCCCATCCTGCTAGTGATTGACATTGATAACCTTCAAATTACCCTGCCTTTTCTCTTCTTATTGCATGTTTTCTGACTATTTCGTTAGCTCTTTTCTCCGTTCTGTGAAAGTAGAATCTCATAGGCTCCAAAACCACATTTAGGGGATGAAAAGAGGGTTGCCCAGTGTGGGTGCTTGGGAGGAAAAATCCGAGAGAGGAGAGTAAAGTATCTTGAAAATCTACCTTCTCTGCCATGTGTGGTAGTAATGCTTCCATGTTCCAGCCAATGTCAACCTCATTTCTGATGAATGACTTGTCTAGTTACCAGTACACTTTAAAAGCTAGTGCTTTGTCACTGAGGGTTGTACTGATTTCCAAATATAAAAACTTGGTTACTTTTCAGAATGTAGATGAATGATTTTGTGTTATTAGCATCCAGAATGCCTGTAAAGTCCCAAATTTTCCCCTCATCACAGTAATCTCTCACATTCCCATCTGCTCTTTCTTCCTCAGAAATAGGGATAGTGGATAATCAAGTGCCAAGCTGAGGAATGCCACAACAGAAGTTTTCTTGGGAAACTGTTAGGACATAACAAAAAAAATGATGATGATGTAATTTAGTCTGGAATGAGTATCAGTTCCTGGGGAATGAAGGCATAAGGTTGATAGATCTGTTTTTTTAGTCAGAGGTGTTCTGCACCTTCTGTACAGACATGCAGCTCACACTGGTGTCAACAGGAGTTTAATGTATGGATTGAGAGCACAGAATAGCCTCTAGGCTTTGTATAGCATATCTGTGAAATATGAGTTAACCTTCTTTGAAATCATCATGTGAAGGGGCTGGTTTTACTGGAATAGACACAGGGCCTGAGCACCGTCTGGGTTTTTGGTTTTGTTTTGTTGTTCAGTGTTCACAATAACAGCCATATTTGGCCATCAGTAAGTAACAATTTAAGTAAAGAAGCTTGTGCCCTTAGGGTCTCTATGCCTGTGCTCTTAATGTAGTGTATGCTCTTAAATGGAGGAGTACGTGACACAAAAGCATTAAAGTCAATGTTGCAGAAAGTAAAATGCCTTTCCAAGACATGCTTATTTTCAGGCTCTCTCTACAATATAGATGCTACTCTTTTAGCTCCAAATACACTTCCGTGTCCAAGGGGTGTTAGTATGGATTTACAGCCTGCATTATATGGGGTCTTCATCTACACATGAAAAAAATAATAATTCCTTGTCCAAACTGAATCCTTACAAGAGTTGCAGAACAAAAAACTGGCAACCTCCTCACCCTCAGCAGGATCATCAGATTGAACTTTGGGAGTGTTTTTCTGCTTTAATCATACGTAGGCTGTGCCTGAGAGGCTGTGTGGATGCTAATGGCAGAGGGCATCGAAGTGCTGCAGCTCAGCAGTTTCCTCCTCAACAACCTTCTACAATTTGCTTTAGAAAATATTTTGTGAAGTGGTCTGAGCAACCTAGGCTTTAACACAAGGAAAGGAGGGTTATCTATCAACATTACAAAAGAGACACAGGCTTTTTTTGAAGGGTGAAGTTACGTGAGGTGCTCTGGATGCCTTTCTTCTAGAAAAAGCCAGGGGACATGACAGTTGTTATCTGCATGGGAGTACCTCATCCAATTCTCCGAGGTAACAGAGCTCCCACATCACTGTCAAAACAGCCAAATAGTGCAGAATAGTGCAGGGAAGTGGTCACAGCATCAAGCCTGACAGAGTTGAAGAAGCATTTAGATGATACGCTCAGGCACATGATGTGACTCTTGGGGATGGTCCTGTGCAGGGCCAGGAGTTGGACTTGATGATCCTTATGTGTCCCTTCCAACTTGACTGATTCTGTGATTCTATTTCCATGAAATAGTACAACTGACATAAACAAGAATGAATGATTTATAGTGGAAATCACCCAATACATTTGTTTTAGGAAAATATTTGCAAAGGTGATGATAGTAAAGAAAGTTATTCTTACTTATAATTAGTATTACAATTGCATAAACTTTAGCATCATTTTAGATACATAATTCTAGATATGTAGAGATATATTACTAAGTAGTATTTTTTAAGTCCTAAAGCTGAAATTTTTCAAGGTTGCCAAATCAATATATAAAACTTGGTTTTATATAAGACATTGCTGAGTGGCAGGATGTCATAGAAACATGGAATTGTTAAGATTAGAAAAGACCTCTAAGAGGACCTCTGTCCTTCCAGAATAAGTTCAGATTTCATATTGTGTCTTTTTCCCTTTTCATATTGAAGTGATGAAATTGTACATCCTGTTTTTCCCACTAAGTCCCTTATCAATAACTTTTGAGAACTCCAGCAACTTAGAGTAAACTGAAGAGTGAAGTGGGCACCGACAGGTACTAAGCTGCTGCATGTGCTGTGAAAATTGGTGTTTGGGGAGGGTTGAGGCCCCGTGTAAGCACCCACAGAGCAGTCAGCATGAACCTATCTTATTAGACAAGAGGAATATCATCCCTGTGTACCATATTCACAAGACAATGGGTTTTGTCAGTTCCAGTGCTCACAAGGCTGCTAGTTTGTTTTATAGAGATTATCATGTTCCTTTCTGTCCTTCCTGACTTCTAGGCCAGCTGAGAGAATGGATTTATTCCCCTGCATCTGCAGTGGTAACTAGAGCACAGCTGGAGTCCCAGCACAAATCCGAGCAGTCTCTGCAGACACCAAATCCAACTCAGCACCCTAATCCAGCAGAAATTGACCCTCATATTGTGTGAATGCACAAATGCAGTATCACCACAGTTTGGGAGGAAGTTCTGTGGTAAAAGACAAGGCATATCTATCTCTATAAATCCGTGTATTTGTCAGTCCTGCCAATCTCTATTTCTCACTTAAATCAAATATATGCTTTCATAACTCAACAAAAAATACAAATTTATTTTCCTGGGTTGATCTCCCTATCTAATACTAGATTTCCATTAAATCCAGATAAGGTGTGAGAGCTAGTCAAAAACTGAATTGTAAGAAAAAAAAAAGTAAAATGGCGTACACTAGGGAAAAAAACCCACATGAACATATTCCTACTCCTTTCAGTACTTAAAAATAGCTCTGCCACTTTTATTGAAACTTGCAGATAATTTGTTCCTTGCTTGGGAACAAATGTACCAAGTTCCAGCCCTCATAAGGGGACTTGGAATAAAACACAAACACCACAAATGTCTCTTGCATCCCCAAACGCCCGTGTGTTGCACAGAGGGGCTGCTGAGATCTGCCTGCCTGATCATGCCTCTGCATGAGCTCTGTTCCAGCTGCTGTCTCTGCAGGGCAGCTCTCTAGCTACACCGAATTCATCTGTAATTAGGAAACTCTGCATGGGCATAAATATCTGGTGCACAGCAGGGTGTTAGATGAATGCCCAAGGTGAAGAGATTTTTCTTCGATATGAGGAGTTGGATTTTGTTTGGGATTTTGTTTTATAGATTACTTAGGGGTTAAGAGAAAGCATGGCAAGAAGGCCACAGCTTAGATGTGATCTGGAAGAGGAAAGGTGGCTGGTGATTGCCTCCTGTATAGGAAGAGGTCCTTTGGAGAAATTGTTTATTTTTGCTTTATCTCTATGTATAAGATAAAGAAACATATAAGATATACAAATAATAACTGTATGCTTGCTTTGATTCTCAGAGACCTAAGCAAGCTGCCTTGCAGCAGGCTCTGGGTGAGGTTGCTCGGTAAATTTTAGCCCTTACTTGTACAGTAGTGATGGTACCGGTCCCAGGCGACTGCAGCGCTGGAACTAATGCTGGCTAGTGCTGACAAGAAGCCATGGAATCCGTGAATTTGACAGCCATCAGAGCCATAGGGCCAATATCTGTCAAAAAACAAGGAATACGTTAAGAAAATTGCGGGGAAGGGTGAAGACATGTTTGGAAATTGCATTAACGGAGAGGGTGAAACGATAGCCTCTATTGGTGCTACCTGTCTGAGAAACATTGTAGAAGATGTTACTGTGGTTGCCTTTACGTATTTGCCAGCATTTTTCTTGCTGTGGTGTCTGACAAAGTATAACAGCTTTTTCTACTCTTAATATTGAGAAGAAAATACAACACTGCTTTTCTGCATTGAAAAGTTGGGGGTTTAAATTTGAAATCTGCATTTCATCCAGTTGTACATATCTTCAAAATTTGTATCCTTTGTGAGAAACCAATTTGTCAATGTGTAAACGTAGCTAATGAGTAATACCAGTTTGCAAAGTCAGTGTTCACCATGCAACACAGTAGAAAAGCTCACAACAAATAAAAGTACTCCTGATAGCAAGACCAAGGTCTCCAGTATCTTTGCAGACATAGAATGAAATACATGTTCATCTTATGCCCATAAAACTGACAGTGAAGTGGAAATCTTCAGCAGTCTCCTTTCTCATGTGTTTACAGAACAGCAATATAATTCTTTAGGAGAGTAACCCTGGAACAGGAGCCAGCCTCCTGCTTGAGAGGCTGGAAAACTCATGCTCCTATTTAAAAGAAAAGGTCCTGCAATGGTTAAAACCAAGCTCATTTTGATGTATTGCCCTTGGCTTCTCAACTCCAGTTCAGTAAAGGCGTCTTTATTGACTTCAGTGAGACATCAGTGTCTGAAACTGTGTCTGACTCTGTCTGAAACAAGAAGTAAAATATTATTGAATAAGGCCCCATTGGAGCTTATTTACTTGTTAATTTGCAAATATTTTTTTCATAGCCATTAAGAGAGGATAAAGTGGTCACATTCTGGCTTGCAATGTATTTCTGTTTTCAGTTAAAGATCTTTCCAGACTATAAAAATATGATATCTGGGTGAAATTATTAGTCAGCTAATTTTTAGGGTGGTGATGGGTATTCTTAGTATGGTTTGGTTGTGATTTGTTTGTCATTACTTATTTACTAAAATGCTTGATATTATTTCTGTCCTCTGCATAAATGATTGACATATGTGAAAATGTAGCAAATCAATTGTGCCATAAGTGATGTGAAATCCCTGGTAACAGGTCTGCATTTTCATTTCCTCAAAACTTCTCAAATAAGGGCTTTAACAGAAAAGTTCATAAAAAACCCCTCAAACATATAAAGACTTGCAGATAAATTTGGGACTAATCTAGAGGTTTAGTAAAATGATATTTTGATATTCAAGTAGCTTCTATAATCAGTCTTATAGTCTGTCAGTGATTAAACACAGTAAAGTCTGCTTTTCTACTTGCCTAGTTGAACTACATAGAGTTTAATTTTCCTCTTTCAAATTGAGAGAATGGCAAGGTTGGGTACATATTATGGTAGGAAGAGAGCAATTTAATTATTTTGACCTCTTGGAACTTAAGCTATTAATTTTCATGTGGTTCTTCTGAGCATCCCTTAGGAAAACCCTTAAGATATACCTTAGGAAGCTGGAAAAAGCAGCGATGAATGCATTGATGCAGATCCCGCAGTCAGCCAGTGCAATGCTGAGAACCAGCAGATTGCTGGGTGTTCGGAGTTCTTTGATTTTTCGGAAAGAAATAATTGTCAAGCCATTCAGACAGAAACCAAGCAGGGCTGAAAGACAGAATTGTTTGGTATGATTCAACTGGATATGCAAATTATCTACAATGGTAGTGCTGTTTTAGTTAATGAGGGAGCAATAATTACAGTGGAAACTTATGCACAGGGAATAGATCTCCAGTGGTCAGCCTGCATGCAAGTTACAATGGCTTCCAGGAAAGAAGTTGTAGGTGGCAGCTGAAGCCAATACCTCAATCTACATAACAGATATGGCCAGTCATGTAGAATAGAATTGGTTTAATTCTATTTGTAATTCTGGTTTTTGTTATAAGAGAAACTGAGTTGTCAGGCTCCATCCAGTTTCACAGCAAGGGAGATGCAGAGCAGGCAGGTTCAGAGGGACTGACAGCCAGCACATGCTGCTGGTTCACATATCTCCAGGCCTGTCTTTGATAGAGAAAGGGTTGTATTTAGTATCAATTATAACATTCGTTTGGGTTTAAGCATAGAAATCCTTCAGCTGTGTTTCAGTCAGCCTGGCTCCCTTTGGGCTCCTGTCAAAGGTTAGCCTACACAGTACTTGAATCACATTGGCTCAATCTTATTACTGTCTCTCGTCAATAGACTATACATGGCAAGGAATAATCTAATTATGAAAAGCAGTCACTGACAGGTTTAAAAAAATGAGTTTATGTTGGTCTTCAGAGAGGAGCATCCAAGCAACCCCTGCTATTCAGCCAATGCGGAGCTGTGCCACCCAGAAACCCATTCTTCACTGGTTTAAATTCAAGCTTTGTCCTTTAATGCCCTTTTCAAGGTGACCCGAATTATTTTAGCTCTGACAAGGCTTTGTCTCAATATCCAATCTCTTAGTTTCACTTGGATGAGAGACACTATGTCTTTTTCTTTGTGTTCTTCTTGGAAAAAGAAATGATGTAGCACAGAAAAAATCCATATCCCTTAATTCTGTAAAGTACTGTAGTTACTTACGCTCATTGTCTTAATTCTGTGGTTACATAAGATGGATGATTTTTTTCTAGTCTGAAATCCTGCTTCTACCTTAATTGCGTTAATGGCTGATGGCATAACCATAGTAACAGCTGATGTGTGTTTTTCATTACACAACATATAACAAAATATTTCCAGGAGAAATATTTGGAGCTGTTTGAGATCTGCTGTTCTTACTTCCTCCCTGCCAGATTACCTCCCACCCACAGGGTAAAACTGCTGTCAACTCTCCCAAATGCAGAGAAGCCTTTAGGAGAGATATGTAGTGAGCATATTAAGGGTAGAACTGAAGAATAATTATTAAATCACCTTTTTCTATCTTTCTTCTGTTTTTTGGAAGCCTCAGGCTTCACCACATTCTGCTTTCTTGAAGGTCAGTACGAGGGTACAAATAGAGAATTTATTAAATTTAAAAAAATTGCTGTGAATTTTCATTTTTGGATCAGCAAGTATGTCCAGTTAATAAAGTAAATTCAACACTTTCCCAACTTTTTTTGCAAACTGCACTTAGAAACTGCCATTAAAAAAAAATAGTCTTCATTGCCTTCTTTTCAGAGTGTTTCAGAAACTGAATTAGTCTTTAATTATTTAGTTCGATCTTCTAAAATAGTTTTACTGCCAATCTGCTGGGCACATTCTGCCTATAACCCTATAGAAAATACTTGTGTTTAGTAAAACTCAAATGTGTTAGACTTCATCTAGTTTTAAGTGAAGTTTACTTTGCTCGAACTTCAACAACTGCAGGTCCCTGTCCCCCTGCAGCCTCCAGGCACAGGTGGGCAGGGAAGGGCTGGCAGGGCTGTGGTACCACAACCAGCTGTTCCCCAGCAGGACCTGGCTGTCGGACTCTGCCAGCACCAAACCGTGTCCCTGTCCTCCTGCCACTTCCCAGCCCTCAATATTGAACTGCAAAGCCAAACCAGGCCCTGCCTGTGCAGATGGCTAATGGCTGTCAGCCAGATTTAACCCTGTTCAGGCAGCAGCCTGCTCCTGAGCAACACTGGAAGCTTTTGCTTCCCTCTTCCAAGGAAGAGTGTCTGACACAGCGTTTCCGGCTTTCTTTTGCAGCCAGATAGGGTGTTGCTTTCCACCTGAGCTTGCCTGCAAGGAGAGAGCGAGCCTCCATGCTCCATGTTCATGGGATGAGCTGGTAAGCATTTATCACATTCTGATTATGCTTACACTTTCTCCTCCTCTACTGTTGGGCGCCACCATCCCTGCATCCCCAGCTGAGCAGGGATGGGATTCCAGGCCTTGAGACTGACACCAAATAGTCCTAGCTTCAAGTCTGTCCTGGCTGCTAGACAGATACATATTCACTGTTTTGTTGCAGTCTCTCAACAAAGTGGTTTATGCCTTAAGAAAAGTGCACATTGGCTAAATTTAATTGATATGGTTTGTTTACTTTTACCCAGCAGCCATTACCCAGCAGAGCTACCAATGCAATCTGGATGTATGCTAACAGTTTACAGCCTATTTTTGACCTATTGTGTTTGATTGTACGATAGCCATCACAACCCATGAAACAAGGAGTCCAGTTTTATTGAGAGGTTATCAATCATTTCAGCATCACTCCTACAAGGAAGGTAGAAATGCCTTTAAAACTAAGCTACAGGCTCTTACATCCCAAAATCTTGAGAAGAAAGCTAAAATTCCTTTACTGCCACAGCTATGCACAGAGGACAGATCTACACTGCAAGCAGCTTTCAGAAGTACTGGTGATGTGGCCTCAGTAATCAGAGGTAGAGGACCACAAATACTGCTGTTTACTTCAGTTTTTCTTTCCCCTCTTACCAGGAACAATAGGGGAAAATCTTATTGCTGCTGAGGTCCCACATTGAACTTACCTTCTACCAGCAGGGCAGTGCCAATGGCAAACACTTCTATTTCAGTGAAGCCTTCAGGGAGAGGGTATGGGGTGACCATTCTTATGGTAAATATGCCAAAAGGTTTAACTTCTGCCCTCTGTTATAGCTGTAGGGCTGTCTTTTCTCCAGATCCCACTGTTTGCAGTAGCCCAAGGCTTCTTAAAGGAGCAGCTCACATGCAGACACATGCTGTTATTATATAAAAGCTCTGGGGTTTTTACTCCCACCACTACAATCCCTGCAAGAATGTTATTAATGATGGGACTAGCATCAATCCACACTCCCCCTTCCCCTGCAAATCGTATTTCAGGCACCAGCAAAATGAAAGCATTCATTGCAATTACAACGAGTTCTTTGTAGAGACGAGATTAAAAAACCTGTCCAGTTAATTCTGAAACACTGGAAAAGAATTAAAGGTTGTGGAACAAAGAAAACATGTAATATATAACTGGGGAGTGACCTGAAAAACAGAGGCACTCATTGAGTTGTTAACTAGAGGAAAAATATGAACCGATAATTTCTGCAGCTCATAGGTCTTCTCTTCACCCATTTTTTAGAAACTAGCCAATGCATTTTTCTGATTGACTGTTATGTATGGTAACATATCTCCTCTTTGCAACTGAGGCTTAAATTAATGTGCTCACTTGCACAAGGCTCTTTGTTTGCCATTAAAGGCAAACACAAATTACTGATTTGGGGGCCTAAACATAGAAAGATATATGTGAGTTTGCCTAGTGGTGAGTGCTCACAGGAATTACCTTACTGTCTTTTTGCACATGTTTGAGGACTGGAGTCTTGATGTACTGGGGCTCTGGAGTACATCCCATGTGCAGATTATCCAACCTGCCAGCTGAATTCCCACCACAAGCAAACAACACTGTGGATTTGAGCTGTGCATGATCCCTTGTCGTTTTCCAGCAGGGTCAACAATTTTCCTTTCATTTATTGTGCTATTGATTGGTTGACTAACTCTTCGAGAATTTGAATCCCTGGATCTTGCAAAATGGAAGACGGCAGCTTTCAGAATTCAAGTGAAACAAATACGTAGTACTTTCTTAGCTATACAGTTATTATTTATGTAATTTTCAGTGCCTGTCCACTAAAACTGAGCAACTTGACCATACTTCTAATTTTTCAAACTGCATTTAGAGTAGTAATATCTATTATAACTACTATATAGGATTGGTTTTTTTTTTTAATGATACTTCATCCCACAGTTTTTAGTGCATTTATTTTCTTTTTCTTCGCTTCTTTTTCCTTACTACTTTTCTCCAGACGTGCTCATTGCCTTAACAACTTGTAACTTTTTTCATCCTCATAATCCTACTGTGAAATGGGAATAAAAATGGAGCTGAGGCACAAGGGATATTGGCTTCCCCCAGCTCAGGGCCCACACCGTGCTGACCTGGCTCTCAGTTGATTGGGGTGTCAGTGTGAATTTGCTCCAGAGAGAGCCAGAGTTGTTCAGTTCTGACTACACAGTGGAACTGCATTTACCCTCAGTGGTCTTGGTTTTCCTGAAAGCTATACTTGCAGGCTGTGATGACCAGGAGAACTGATTGGAGCTTCAAGGCTGTTGTGAAACCATCTTACAGTGGTTTTTTATCTCTGGCGTTCAATTTACACCTGTTTTTGCTCTATGTAATTGTCTTGATTGGTACGGTCTTAGATTTTGAAGGAGGTTTCTAGAGGGCATAATATTTGTTAGGCAGTATAGATGTTTGGTTTAAACAGAATAAAATTACATTGCACCACATAAATCCATCGTTATGCTTGTTTTTCACTCATCTACATGTGTTGATGACAAAGAAATTGACAGTCCTGCCTCCTAGCAGGGCAAATAACTGATATAAACCTGTGTTTTCTATTGTATGTTCTTGGAAAAAAATTGTGCTAGATCTTGTAAATTTTCTTTAAATCTTTTTTGTGTGATAGTTCTGAAAATGGAGGGCTCACTGTAATGTTTATCAATATAGTGCTGCACAGCTCTTCTACACTGGGAATAAAGGACACAGATAATTTGAACTGCCCTCATGAGGGCCGACAGGTACTTTTGTTTGCCTGCCACTGTGCTTCACCCTTGCTCGCAAGCAAATCTCCCAATTGTGTTACACTGCTGATAGTTTTGTGGTGTGTATTAAAGTCTGTGGTGCAGACTTTGCTCATTCCAAAACTACTTTCTCTGTGAAAGTACATTACTACCACAAACCTCTTGGGATTAACAGATCTTTATTAGAATGTATATTATTTTTAGCTTGTTGGCTTCTTTTCTTCACATATTTTAAACATTTCCATGTCTAAACCTTATTCCCTTTATCAGTGCAGAGTCTAATAACATGTCAGTCATAGGCAAACTTTCCAGTGGTGGTTCAGAGTGTGACTCAAGTGTAACTCATGTCACCAGAAATTTTATGCATCAGCCTCTCAATACCTTTTTTTAATGCACTGTTAATCTGACTTTCTAATGGTATGTTGGGATAGTATGGGATGATATACAGTCCAATAGAGCTGCTAAATTAAGTTATAAATTCAGGTTATAAATGTTTTTTTCTTCAAGCAAAGAGAAGGAGCAAATAGAGTGTAGATTATTGAGTTTGATGGAATCTTCTAATGATAGTTCTTTTTCAAGTTGGTAAAACAAAGCTGCATTAATTTCCTTTCCCTCCTTTTTATGTAACACATAACCTCACATTGTGTATTCCTGTGAAGTCAGGGAAGACAGGCAAATGACAACGTTTTCCAAAGTGATTTATTAAGTCTTTAAGTGATGAGGGTTTTAGTGATCCCTTCCTACTTTATGCACTCTTCAAATAGCTACTTGCTGTTTCCAAATTTGAGGGAAAAGGTCTTTTGCTTAACCTGATGTTTTCTTGCAAATTCATATTTTGAATTCCTACTGATATCCTTTCTGCATCAATAAAACATCCCCTTCCTTTTACTGACTATTGTGGTTTAACTCTGGACAGCAGCCTCTCACTGAAGAATATTTCACTGGTCACTAATGTGTTTGTAAGGAATATGCAGAAAAAAGATCTGGTGGATTCTTACCAGACATCCCCATGGATTTCATAAAACTGTATGGATTTGGTGTAAAATATGCAGTGGTACAAGCACAACAAAAAGAGGTGCAGTGCAAAGATAACAGTGTGCTCATGCTCTCTGAATTTTCTCCATGCAATCAATGCAGACCACTGACAGACTTTTTTATATTCACAGCAAGAACTTTGCTAAATTGATGTATTATTCCCCTGCCTTGCTAATCCTTTCTTCTGATTCAGGTTTAGCCAAATCAGGTTTTATGTTGAAATATATCTTTAAATGACAGACTGCAACATTGCAGCAGAAGCAGTCTGGGAGTACAGCCACACAGGACTTCAGTTTGGTATCACTGAAATGAGTGGTAATCTTGGCTCTCATGGGAAATGCCTCTCATCAAGGAAGGGAAACAGAAAGCATATTGTCTGGAGACCTCCTAGTTGCACTTGTGTAATTTTGTTTCAATTTGGTAGGAGGGATTTGGAATATGCTCCAGGTTGTAAGTAAGCGCCTGGCCTTGGAAAGGACAATGCGGGGAACAAATCCTCAAAGCAGCATGTGGACAGGCATCAGCCCTTAGGAAAAGTCTGTGGCCAGGTAGTAAACATTCTCCTCAACAGTCTGGCACCATAACACTCTCCTCAACCTGATTTTCTCTGCCGTTGCCTCTGGAGCTGCTTGTAGGAAGATGTAGTGAGGAAGGTTTAGGTATGGCCAAGGAGGTTTGAGAGAGGCAGGAGTCAGCGTGTGGCAGGGAGGAATGCAAGGCGCTCCTGAGCAGCGTTTGAGCTCTCTGCAGCCAAGATGGGGGGCAAGGGTGGGAGGCGGAAGGGGCTCACTTGCAAGTATGAAGCACCAGGATCACGGATAATACCCAGGGAAAGCTCCTTGGCCATGCTGAGCAAAAATTCAGGAGCTGTAGATTCGGTGGGTAGTTAGAAAGCAAGAGGGGCAACTTCAGAGTCAGAGCCAGAGCAGTGCTGTGTGAAAGTCTCATTAGAAAAACGCATGGATCCCTCCCCTCCTCCCGAAGTGTCACTCTGTGAACCCCGTGCTTGCCTACATGAGGATCCAAAGCTGCCTGAGTCCAGACATCTGTGCCCTGGCCTGGTCTCCACAGTTTTTAGAGAGTCAAAACTTGCTGTAGAGCTGAGAAGCATTGCCCTTACTGTTTGATCTATTTCTCTAGAGACAGGTTGTATATCCACCCAGGCTAGAAAATTACTAAATTTACTAGAACATTTACTATTGCTCTTGTGAAGAAACACTGTGGTACTCTCTGAACTATTCCTCAACGAGTCTATGCTGCTGACCATGTATGTAAATGAAATTCTAGACTATGTATGAGAAAAGCACCTAATTTTCCCCGTCAATATCATATTGTATATTTCACTTGTTTTAGCTCTCCTACCAGTGTCTCTATGTCAGGATTTTCTCAAACTTTATACTAAGACTTCATTCACAAACATTACCTAAGTTTGAATTCTGCACAGCTTTCCTCAACTTCAGTAATATCTGAAGAGTTTGAAGAAGTTTGAGAGAGATTAATCACATATAATTTTTTTCCATATAAAACCCCAATGTACTTATTATCTAGGCTTTTCCTTTACTATTATTGGAGGGAATGGAGAGCTACCAAATATCACCTGTCCTAGGGCAGGACGTGCTTTAATATGCCCTTTAATATGCTCTATGCCCTAGAGACACATTTTCATCTTCAATGACTGTTGAGAAAACCCAGGGACTGCTTCAGAGTGATACCTTTCAGGTGACCGTATTAAAAAGCAGACCAATCATTGGTATCAGAACATGTAGATTTGTCTTTCCACTTCTTTTGAAGCTTGAAGATAACTACAGTCATTGCCTGCTCCTCACTTCTTCAGCCTTTCTTCTTCAAGGCTCTTATAAAACCTGATCAAATATGCATTGTTGACAATGGATGTATCAAGGCCTCTTGCGTTATCTAAGTGCACTTTTTAGTGAACATTAGTGACAATCAAGAGAATTATTTATAAACCACACCTGTGAATTAACCAGGGCTTTCCCTATCATTTGCGTAAAATAACTGTTATTGTTTTTTTTTAAGATTGCCTAATTGTTTCAACTTCTGTTATCTAATCCTTTGAGCTCAGTGTAATAAGCAGTATCTTCAGGCTGAATTGCCTTTTATAATACTAACATGGAATGAAACTTGTGAAAACTGCATTATTTAATCTCACAAACAGAATTAATCATGATGAAGGCAAAACCTTCGGCTGTGCTTTTGTTGTCATCTGTAATGTGAGAATATTGCTTGAGAATTATTGTTTGTTTAGTAGCTAGCTAATGAAGGAGAGGAGTTTTCATGATGAACCATTTCCAAATGATAGTTCCAGGCTCTCTTTTTCAGCTTTTAGTTATTTCAACCTGGTAACTTTTTAACTTTTTACAATTAAAAACCCCAATCCATCTCTAAATAGAATCTTTGGTAGGCAGAATCTCACCATACAGTAGAAGTTTTGATTGGGAAATTGCCCTTAGGAAAGACAAAAATAGTGAACCATGGGTATCTTACAAGTAATCTAACAAGTTGGAGAAAGACAGAATGCACAGGAAAAAAAGTGTTTTGATTATGTTCCCCCAGAAATATAAAGGAACCTGTCAAAATCTTTATATAAGATATTAAAGCAAATATAAACAATAATTAAAAAATAGTGGATGCATTTTAATAAGGAAAAATACCTGGAATTGTTGACATCAAAATATAGGCACTGAGGAGTAAACTGTCAAGAACACAAGAAGTTTTGGTATTTTTTTTCCAATTTATTGGTAAAAAAACTTAATGTCCTTTATGATGGGGAATTAAACTCTCCCCAGATGACAAGATCTTCTGAGGACCTCGCACACGCCTTTGCTTCTGTGAGAATTCCTTAGGGAAAGCCCTCACCAAAACTTCAACTCTATATCCATCTTGCAGGCTACAGTACAAGAGTTAACTCCTGCTGCTGCCCTTGAAGTGTCAGCATTCCCCCTGTTTCTTCTGCTCTGAGTGTGACTTTTGCCTGCTTTTGCCCTAGGAAAGATCCTCTGAAGTAAACTGAGTTTCTCAGAAGATGAATGTGCATGAGTTTGGTCTTACTGTGTCTGCAGGCAGACGGGAGAGGGAATTCAGTGCTTGGAGAAAGCTCCTGATCATCATAGGCTTCCCTCATCTTCCCATGTCTCTTTCTCTTTTCTCAGTAAGGATAAATCATCAGAATTAGGCCAGTGATATATATCTCTTCAAGGGTTGAACAAATTGAGAATGGATCATAAAACAAATCAGAAGAGGGTGATCTCACAGTGGAATGGGCTGCCCAAAGAGGTGGTGGAGTCACCGTCCCTAGAGGTCTTTAAGAAAAGGTTGGATGATGTACTTGGTGGCATGACCTAGATATTAGGGTAGTGTGTCATAGGTAGGATGGTGTGTTGGTAGCAGGACGGCAACAGGTTAGGTAACAGGTTTGGCTAGGTTAGGTAATAGGTGATAGGTTGGACTTGATGATCTCTATGGTCTTTTCCAACCTTACTGATTCTGTGATTCTGTGATTCTATGACATTTCTTTCTGCCCTTCTGTGGGTCACTAGGACAGCTGTGGGTGTGAGAGGCTACCTGAGGCATGTCCTAATTTTCTGTTATTGCCCCTCCAAACTCCTCCTCTCTCATTTAAAAAATAATCATGTTTGAGACAAAAATTTATGTAATAAATCATCTAGTCCAAGAATAACGAGGATAAAAATAACAGTAATTGCACAGGTGATCTAATTCTATTATGGCCCCATCACATGCATATATGGATGTATATTGCATTACTAAAGATAATAGGTTGAGAGCAGGTTATTGCTCTGAAAAAAATAACATCAAAAAAAGAAATACACAAGGCAAAACTTTTCCTTTTTCTTGTCTTCCCATCTTTTCTCCCTTCTTATATTTTCCTCTTTGTTTTTCCCCAATTCTCTTTGGTCCCTCTGTGTAAGACTTGCAGCTTTCAAGAAGTTTACTAGAACTGCCACAAGGGCATATACTTGGCCTGCAAAATCCCAGGTCTGTAGACAGGTAAATCAGAATAGGAAAGCTGGTTTTGTCAGACTGGAAAGAAGGCAGGGATTTGGTCTATAAAACATGCTCCATCTGCAGTCAGGAGCCAGATAAACAGTAATGGAAGTTCTTCCTGCATACCTGAGGAAACAAAAGAAAACTGTCACTGTTTCCTAAGCAGAGGTGACTCTGCAGGGCTTAGACTAATACTATTAAGGTCCAAATCAGAAAAGGTTGTTGCAGTCAGCAATAAGTATTACTGTATGACCCCCTCTGGCATCCAGCTGAGGATGCTAAGCCCAAAGTTAGCTGGTTTTGTTGAACTGAAGGAAACTTACTGTTTTTGTTTTGGTTTGGTTTGGTTTTTTACAACAGAGATGATGGCCCAGGAATATAAACCCAAGAAAATTTTACTCATTTGTAATTTGTATTTCAGATTTGACTGTGAGCTATTGTGGAGTGATATGTGGCTGAGGCATGTCAGAGAGGAATATGTTTTTCCTGTGAAAATGATGCTGCTAAACAGACGTTTATGGTGTTCTAGATGTATGTTTTGGTAACTTTATGGGTGTGTGTATGTGTGTACAGACACATAGATACTTCTCCAGTCTGTGTGTTTGGTTTCGTTCTTCAGAAGACTTGTGAAAATTCCCTGTTAGTTACTATTCTGATCAGAAATCAGTCAAAAGCTTAAGACCAGCAGAACAAATAAATCAATTTTTCTATTCATGATAACTTAAGCTTTACATCTAGGTTATTTATATATGTATATATATATGTACAAGTCAATGTTATACTTGATTTCTTTGTCTGTTTTTTTGTCTTCTTTGGCTGTGCTCCATTACAGATAGAAGTGACAGCCTTTGATAAAAACTTTCAGAGTGCCTATGCCTTAGTAGAGCTTCTGGACACTGTTTTGGTAAAACTGTGAAATAGTAGCACTTTGTAAGCTGTATATTCCAAGAGTGAGGATTTGTTGCAATGCTTTTCTTTTCTTTTCTTCCATTTCTTCCTTTCTCTGCTCCCAGCTGTAATGTCAAGAGAAATGGCATAGCAGAAAGCTGATAGGGAGGTAACTGTAGCATGTATGAGTGATACTTGTTTTGGGCTTTAAAAGTCTTCTTATGTGTGTAACAAAACCAGTCAGAAGCATCAGTATCCTCAAAAAGAATTACTCTGCAACTCAGCTGTGTACTTCACTTATGTGGTTTTGGTTTGGTTTTTTTACATTACTTGGGCAGATGGTTTTATGGTAGTTTTTACTGACATGGAATTATACATATTTTCTGAGCATTTATTGTTTATGTTTGAAAGCATCTTCCAGCTTCTGTCTAGAGTGCAATGCAAATTCAGTCTCTGACTAGAGCTCAAGACTAAGCCTTGCAGAGGTTTGTTAAAGGCTTTTAAGAGAGTTCATCTGCTACCTTCCCTGTGCAGAGGAATATTCTAAGAGTTTGTCCCAGAGAATTTTGTTCTGGGGTCCTGCATGTCCAATTGCAATGGAATTTGCCCATCACTGTGTGGCCCCTAGAGAAGAGTAGAAGAGCTGTAGCCATGATGGCTGGCCCACTCCTCCCGTAAGGTGAGGCAGGAGTTGGTGTCACATCCTCCACCCAGGACTACACTTGCTTTATTGGTTGCTGAGGTGATCACTCTGTCACTGGACCTGGAGGTTCTGCAGTAGTACCATGGATGCCTAGCACTTATTTCTGTCAGTCCTGACGAGGCCTGTCCAAGTGCATGAGTCCAAAGGGAGCAGAGAGAGAGAAATCAGGTGTGTGGGTATAGGGCTCCATCTTCTTTTGGACTTCCCCTCGCTGAGCGCTGCTGGTTACAATGTGGCCTTGTGGACAGAAACAGGTCAAGTGGGGCATTCATAAGTCTGCATTTACCTCCCCCTGAGGTCAGAAGTCTTTACTCCTGCTCTGTTTGGGAGAAAACAACCAGGGTAAATGTATGCACACAAGAAATACCACTGATAGACTTTTGATGTTCCATGCCAAAACTGGTTTGGGTTTGTTTTATTTCTTCAGCATATCTAGAGGTCTATTAATGGCTTCAGCCCCATAGGTCTGGAGGAGCTGCCTTCATCAGCATTAAGTGCAAGATCCAATTTAGAATGACGTAATGCATTAACGTGCTCTTGACTTGCATCAGTGGGAAGGATTTTCCACTTTACAAGATGTATCCTGCCAGAAGCTTCTTGGAGATGCATTTACCTAATGAAATTGATTTTGTGCCTGTGTTGCCTGCTAATAAAACCTTTTAGACAAAATAATGATAATAAGGTATTTTATGGCTTTCATTTATGCTAAAATATTCTGTGTGATTTGCTTTATGCCGTATTTTTCTAAGTATATGGGGGAAAGAAATAAAAATAAATTCTGTCCAATTGTCATATGGCATGCTGAGCTTGTCACTAAGGTTTCACTTTTGAGTGCATGACTGGAATCTTCTGGTAAACCATTTCTGGCTTCCAAAAAATGTATATACATATAGGAAAAAATGGAATCTCTCATGCCAAATAATTAACTTAATCTTACTAAACACACAGCAAATTTTTTTCTTTCAATTATACCCTACCTACGAAAGATAAGAAAGATTGCCATGTGCTGAACTTCGCAGACTTTCTCCCCATTTGCTTTGTATTTAATTACACCAGAAATATAAATAAGGAATCTAGTTATTCTCAGAGAATGCAAAACAAATTCACACACTTCAGAGGAATGACGCTTGCTGACTACTGCTTTGTAATTTTTTTCCTCAAACTGATATTTTTAGTTCAGTGCAGAAAAGAAACTGTTTACTTCCCTTCCTGAGAAAGCAGCAAGGAGCATAATTTTTATGGTGTGCAGAATTATAAGTGGAGGGCCTAACTCCCACTAGTTTCATTATGGGATATAATTGTCTGTCATGAAAAAAATTGTTTTTGCTCTGCACTGCAAAAGGTGATATTGATTTTTAGGTCTGAAATAAATATCCCCTGCACTTTCAAGGAAATTATCTAATTAGTGTTCATTTTACATTAAGTAGCATAATGTGTAAATAACTGTTCAGTAGTTGTGAGGAGGTAATACAGTTAAGCCTTAAAAATACCATGAAAATCTAGAAAGCTATTGCACTGCTAACAATGCTTCAGGACAAACCAGACCCATGTGCAAAAGTGAGGTCATGGTCTGTTGAACACAGTAGGCAGATTTTCCTTCCAGTTTCATTTCTTCCATCTACCTGAGCTGGTTTCCTCACCTCCTGATGAACCTATTATCGAGTTTCCTCAGGCTGAGGGCAGTCTCACTCTCTTGACCCTTCAGATCAAGCCTAACATGGGCATATCTGTGGCTTGATGCTTAACCCGTCCTTTGCATCATTTGGTGGTGCTGTAACAGTGAAAGATTATAAAGTAATATAGTCAGTGGGGAGGAAAAACTCAAACATGTATGTGCTGATAAAATATAACTGGTGTAATTAGTTGAGTGATCCTTTTTCCTCCCTTTTCTTCCTTTTAGAGACATATTTGTGAATAT
Organism: Pitta sordida; assembly: GCA_013390025.1. Classification (NCBI taxonomy): domain Eukaryota; kingdom Metazoa; phylum Chordata; class Aves; order Passeriformes; family Pittidae; genus Pitta; species Pitta sordida. Next base: position 184,618 of record WEKX01009656.1, read on the forward strand.
GCTCTAAGGTGAGAAACCTGTTAATGTTACCTCTATTATTTATCTAGTTTTATTAATCTCCCAGCCTACTTCCAAGTCTTACTTTCTCATTCAGCAGTGAGTCTGTGATGTTAACTAAATAGCAGCTTTCTTGACAAAGTGTGGAACATTAGCTGCTGCTAAGGCATGCTTTATTGATTACTGTTGATTTTTACAAATCAAGTTTACTTCTACTGCTCCTGGCATTCATTTGTAGCTTAAATGTTTCATTAGTGAGGCAAAATTGAGGTTCATGAAAGCAAACCTTACCATACAGTTACTGGCCTCTTTCTACAAGTTTATTATTCTAGAACTCCAATGGAAGGAACCACTTTATCAGATGCATTGAAAAAAAATAGAGGCAAGAAGTTAATTACGTTGAATTGCTTTTTCAAGTAGAATTTAACTTCGGATGTTTCAGTCAATGTTGTGAATACTGAGCTGAGGCAAAGTCTGGGCAGCAAGGCAAGTTGACCGATGAGTACACTAAAAAACTCGATAAGCTTGGTTTTACCTCAGAGATTATTAAGAGAACTGAAAAATCTAATGGAAATCAATGAGAAAACAACTATGGATATTTAATGAGCATCACCGCATTATGTTCTCATCTCTTCAGAAATAAATAATGAGATACTTGAATTTCTCTTTGAACAACAGTAAAAGTAGAATGTGAAAATAGCAGGGGGAAAGGTAATCCTTTGGGCCACCTTCTCAGTAAATGATTTCTGCAAGCCTTAATTAATTGTCGGAGTAACTTGTGAAACAAGCTTATGTGAAACTATGGCACCATAAAATGTCTGTTTAATTGTTAGCCTCAAACCACATCTAGATTACCTTGAAACTCTGAAAGTTCATTACTCAGAGTTATTGAGAAATTGCCAGTGTAATTTCAGTCTACTGAAGAACAGAGGATGAATTCTACATGAGAACAGTTACAATCCAGAAATCTTCATGAGCAATCTTTGTTAGCAACAATATTGCTGTAGCATGGTCACTTAGATTCTGATAATTTGTCCATAGATAAGCACCTTATTGATGCACTTCACAGAATCACAGAATCACAGAATATTATGAGTTGGAAGGGACCCACAAGGATCATCTAGTCCAACTCACCATCTAACACCCGTGCAGAGACTGAAAGCCCATCCCAGAGCGGTAANGGACCGACTGACCACGCTGTTCCTGATGCAGGCCAGGATGCCATTGGCCTTCTTAGCCACCTGGGCACACTGCTGGCTCGTATTGAGTTTCCTGTCGATCAGTACACCTAAGTCTGTCTTCTGACTGGTAACTTCTGGTTTCATGTTTGAAAGCAAAAGCAAAATCAACAGGTCAGCAACAGGGATGAAGGCTGGAGAAGAGAGGGGAGAAAGGGTGCACTCTGGAGCTGGAACTGTCTCAGTCTGTATATCCTATATGGTGGATGCTCAGCCTGAACAAGAGTACAGTAGGCAGTGGGGAAGCAGTGGAGCTGTGAGGGTAGTTGCACCATGTAGCCTTCTGCATGCAGCTTTGCTGGAGAACTGAGCTCCCTTAATTGCTGCTGCCACCATGAAAAGAGACCAGCTCCAGCAATAAGCAGCTCAAGTTGCCCGTATTCTGCTTGCTTTGGAGCATCCTGTCCATTTTGATGGTCTTTTGTCAGAGATCTCATATGGCTGCACAAGCATGACAGAAATTTGAGTTTTAAGGAATAGCATTGTCGTGGTTTGACCCTGGCTGGATGCCAGAGACCCACCCCAACTTCTCCTGAAGGAGAGAAACTGGAGAATAAACCTGGTTACAGGCAAAACCAAGGCAAAACTATAAGTAAAGAACATAAAGGGTTTATTTTCTAACTAACAAGCTCAGAACTGCAAGGGAAGCATCATTTAGAAGGCAACCTTTCTCCCCCCACCCCTCCTTCTCTTACAATAGATGTAATATTCCCTTTTCCACCAGGAGAAAAAGGGGGAACATAGGGTAGGGGTAAACCAGGCAGGTTGGTATTGCTGACCAGATCCAGGGTAGGAACCATCTCTCTGCCCTTCCATAAAGTTCTCTCTCTCTCACGAGAGGGAAAGGTCTTTCATGACCCCTCCCAAGTGAGATCTCGACCTGAGGACGACAGTTCTTCTGAAAAATTCTCTGTTGTCCAGAAGTCACAGCCAGGATTGCAGCTTTTAAGTACTGNCCCCCTTGCTGCCAGAACAGCAGAAAACCCCCTAAACCATAACAAGCATCCATCAGCTACATTTGATCCCACGCTCCTATTTCTGTGGGTGAAGCAGATGGCTGCGTGCAGGACTTCAGCAGAATTGCTCATGTTTTGTGCTGGAGTGGGGCATCTGAGACTCTCCCTATAACAACATTGCTGGCACTAGAGGTTTCCATAGCTCCAGAACTGAAATAAATATTTCCCAAAAGCAACTCTGAAGGAGTAGTGTCTAGTTAGTTCTGTATAACTAGCTCTTCGTCTCCATTCAGTCCCTCCTCATTTCTGTTAACATTTAACTTGTGTTTTCTGCTCTGTGTCTGGCACGTAGGCCTAATTTTTCTGCCAAAGCTATAATGCAGTATGTCTGGGAAGTGAAGGAGTAGCAATCTGATCAGATTGAAAGTAATCATCTATTGGGTTCTCCAAAGCACTTTATTGAGAGTGTTGTGCATTTATGGTATAAGTAATTTATATACTTTCATACTCGTTGGAAAATAGCAGTCTTTATAAATATGAGCTGTCCTTGTTAATATGAATAGAATTCTGCTCCCTTATAAAGTAGCAACTTCTTAAACTTTGTATTTGTGCATTTTGTGCACATATGGTGTTCTTGTAGTCAGGCGGAGAAAACATGGGTGGTCTCCACCAGCTTTGCAATTATGGATGCCTTTGCTGATACCTGGGAAACAAATATCCTTTAGGGGAGAGGACAAAAATAATTTGACATTTGGCCTTCAGCAGACTTTAGGACAGAGCTGAGCTTTTCTTAGCATTCCTAAAGCTTCCCAATAGCCCTGCATTTGGTGACGCTCCCAAAAATGGTCCCTTATCTGAGCTTTCCTGTGTCAGCAAGCTCGAGCAAGTGGTCACTCCTCCAGACATTTGCTAGCCCTGATCAAAACTGAAATGTGCATATTTAATAGGTTATTAACTGTTTATTAATGGCAGGAATTTTGCCAACAGTTCATTAATTGGCTTGATCAAACCAGGAGTTTTTAAAACAAAATAAACGCTTTCAATAGTATCACTATGTATATTTTAGTGTTCTTACTTAGGAGGCTTACATTCCATTAGCACAAACAACTATCTTAAATCTTCCCAATATCCCTGTGAGGAAGTAAATTATTGCTAATTCCTGGTTGGATAATGGTTATCTTGCCTGTGATGCAGGTCCCCAAAAAGCATGTTTGTTTTTTCTTGCACAAGAGCCACAGATTTCCTGAGGAGAGTGTTTTGAAGGGGCTGCCTGAAGGAAGAAGTGCTGTTAGTACCATTCCGGGAAGCAATAAGCACCTTCATGAAAATAACTCAAGTCCCCATCCTTAATCCCTGCCTATCCTTTTTTATCTGATGGACTCAGCGAGGGCTGGAAGATCACAGTGTGGCTGAAAACAAAAGAGAGTTAACAAGATGTGACCAGTCAATGGATAAAACAATAGGCGAAACCCTTCATGCTGTCTAGTGGCCAGGTGTCCTTCCCATGCACAGGTAGCCATGTGGATCGTGGTGAGTTTGCTGTGCTGCCTCACGCTCGGAGGGCTGCCATGGGCGAGCGGCTCCTGCCCATCCCAGTGCAGCTGTGCCTTCCACAGCCTCGGCGAAGGGACGAAAGCCAGGTATGCCGAAACCCTCCCTGGGGGTTGCCGCTCTTTCTCTGGGTGTCGGGGATTTTATTTCTTTTCCTCTGTAGGGACGCTCGGAAGAGAAAATATTGTGTCCAGACTTTGTGTCCATTTTTTTTCCAGTTGCTGTATGCTTCAGCTATATTTGCAGAGGATTAGCTCTGAAAACACAGTAAGCTGATTTCAGAGAAAGCGTTTCGGCATCTCCTCTGTGAGAACAGAAGTGACTTAATTACTGCTGGTCCAGTGGCAAAAAGGGAATAAAATTTAAACAACATTTTTTTTTTACCTCTGTGCTGAAAATTCTAGTTTGAAGAAGTTTTATTCTGCTCTGCTGGTTTGTTGCCAAAGTGTAACTAGATTTGAATTATGTGGTACCAAAAGTGGCAATTTGATTTACTTAAGCTGGAGATTTTAGACAAAGCAATAGACTGTAGATGAAAATGAACCAAAAAAATAGACAATAATAATAAAAATAAAAGAAGTTAATTCTCAGACTGGAAACCTTCAGTTAAAAAAGAAGACAAGACCAGAAGGACGTCCATTTTTGAATGCAACACCGTACTACTTCTCTAGAGGAGACTGTTAGAAAAGAGTTTGTCTGAAGAGTAATCAGAAAGTAATTGTCTGACAATGAAATAGAGGCTATATTTTTATAAGGTGTGGTTCACAGTACAGGGGGTTTGGTGACAGATACACATTATTTGCAAAATCCTTTGGAATAAATTTTTTCTAGACAAGGGCATAGTCCTGAAATGAAACATTTTGAATCTTTATGAAATAGATCTACTTTCTTATCACTTTTAAGGTGCTCGAAATTTAACACCAGAAACTTTCCCAGAAAGAAGCATGGTAAAGGGACAAGTAGTCTACAGTTGTTAAAAGGGAGTGCAACAGCGTGAAAGCAAATTATTGCTTCATAAATGTCACAGCTCCCAGAGGAATTTCCTCTTAGTGACTGGAAAAGCTGTTGTGCATTTTAGTAAGATACATAATAATGTGAATATCCATTAGTCCCTTAAGGAGCATAATGTCACCTTTTTTCTGTGTTATGATTCATATTTCTCTCTAGCAGAAGGAGATTATCCCATAGATTAAATGTTTAGTGCTCACTGACATAGTTTAGGGACACTGTGAGAAGCACACAGCCTTACTGCCAAGGTGTTTCTGTTAGCGAATGTTTTGTGTCATGACTACACATACAAAAAGTTTTATTGAAAGAGAATTTCTGGATTTTTGTTACTTGATAGATTTTCTCTCTTCCTCAAAATCTCAATTTTCAGCCGTGGGTGGGCAGAATTTAATGCCACAATAAAAGTGTTGGACGAGAGTAATGTGTTGTGTTTCAATTATAAATTAACAATTTAACTGTAGGCTCAAATAGCATTTAACTCTGGGATGTTTGCATGAGCACTTCTGTGATGTTACATGTTTTCATTGACAGTAGAGGAATAATTGCTTTCAGCCAAAACCAATCTAGTTTCGGCAGCTTTGTGATATTCTGTTTATAGAGGCAGTGTGATAACAAAACTTTACTTGACTGATCGCATTACTTTTCTTGAAGTATCTTGTTTAGCATATGGAGTAGAACACACCTATCTAAGCAGTTATTAGTGAGTAGCTTTATATTTTGTTAAGAGCTTGCCTTCCCCTCCTTGCTGATAGGTAAATTAAAGTGCAGTCTGAGAGACCTGTTTCGTCTCCCTTCATTTCTCATGACTGTCTACAATCCCAAGTCATAATTTTTTTTATGACGGCTACAAAAATGCAGCATAGACTTTTCATGCTTTAACTGCTAAAGACTAGAAATGGGAAGAATTATTAAAACACATAAATCTGCCCTGCTTTCAGTATAGCATTTTCCAAAGAGTTAATTTTTAGTGCTTTTATGCTCATAACTATACATGCCTGTGGTGCAATGACTGCTATACTCCTTCCAGACTACTTCGTAGTAAAGCAGAATTGCTCTAGTGTATTCCCAGTGAGTTGTTAGCTGATTTTCTTATCCTCATTTCTTAAACCAAAGATCCTGTGTCATATTTAGTCTATATAACCCCTTGTCCCCTGACATGTCAGTAAGGCTTCTTTTTGTATGACTTTTGTTGTTCAATTTATGGATCCTTTTAACTTAGAGTAGAATCCTCTGTTGTGAATGAATGTTGTCACGGCTGTCTATCATAAGTACACTAAAAAAATGGAAAGCAAAACCCAACAGGAATACTGTATGGGCCAGATTCATACTCACACCACTCCAGGAGAGGCACAGCACTGCAATCTCTGTAATTACAAGGTACATATTAATGACTGCAAATTCATGTACTAATGGTGGTGATGGAAAGATCAGCAGCAAGTAAGAAAGGACAAGAAATGTTGTGGAAAAAAAAGAAAAGCAGATCAAAATCCTGCATTAAAATAAAGTTTCAAAACCTTTTCAAAACAAAAGGAAATCATACCTTTGCTTGCCTCTCCCCACCAGGACAGTGCTGTGTAATGACCCAGAGATGACCCTCCCACCTGTGAACATCCCTGTAGATACGATCAAGCTTCGGATAGAAAAGACAGCCATCCGCAGGGTGCCAGGAGAGGCTTTCCATCGACTTCACAACTTGGAGTACCTCTGGATGCCCTATAACTCTCTGTCCAGCCTCAGCGGGATCAGCTTCAAGGGCCTTCATCGTCTGCAGGAGCTGAGGCTGGATGGGAACAACTTAATATCATTCCCCTGGGAAACGCTGGCTGGCATGCCACAACTAAGACTTCTGGATTTACACAACAATGAACTTACCTCAATCCCTCCAGATGCTGCTCGTTATGTCAGGAATATCACATACCTGGATCTGTCTAGCAATAAGCTGATGACTCTTCCTCAGGCTCTTGTTGCCACCTGGGCCAACCTCCAGGCTGTTCCCTACTTCCCCAATGATAATTCCAAGATCATCCTAGGTAAGAGAAGTCCCTGTCATTTTGCAAAGGGCACAAATGTCAAGAATTCATCATCTTATTGTAGCATTTTCCCCCACTGCAGTTACCATAGCAAGTACACTGCTATTTAATGGTGTCTATCAATTTAATACCCCATATAAAGTGTGTAAATTCATTTACATATTAACCAACTCACCTCGGGCTCATCACCCCCAGCTTATTACACCATAAATTTTGTCACTTGCTTGAATCTTTGTAGCACAGAACTGGTAACTCTTGCTCAAGGGACTTTATTTACTGACACTGCTATTTTGGACAGAAATACAATATGATTAGAGCTTCTCATCATTCATGTCCTTTTTTCTAATAACACTTAGTATGAAATCAACCCATTTTAGGCAGCATTACATAAAAAGATGGATATTTTTTACACCCAAATTAAGGGGGACTGAACATAAAATCTGGATCAGGACTGCCATTTTGTCCTTTCCCAGAGCCTTCTTTATCTCTTTCCACAGAATTAAACCATAGTTTTCCCAAGCCCACCACTGCCTTGAAGGGCAGCTATACAACTACAAGAGCCTCATTTTTGGTGGCAATTCTGGGCTCCTCAGAGGTGTGGCTGTGGGACAATTTTCCCATTTTGTGTCGGGGCATGTTACAGCTGACCCTCAGTTGCAGTATCCTGAAGTGAGGTTTCAAGCACATTTACTAGTTCAGGGTATTACTACTTAATCTTTTAGCCTTCGTGACTTGGTTCAAATCCATGGCAGGTTGATGATATTTCAGAGTTGTTGCCATCTGCTGTTTTCACTGGCTGTGAGCTGATCCAGCTCAACTGACTGTGGTTTTTTTTCTGAGGAATGTGTGTATCTACATGCACTGCCTCTACAGCCATGGATGTGAGTTCAGCACTTGTTGATAATCTTATCAGAGACATTGCAAGTTTCCTCTAACTTTGGCAAGTACCTGCTTCTCTTTGTTCCCTTGATAAATTTAGGGGGCTAAAATTTTTATAAAAGAATTGAAATGGAAAGAGATAGGAGACTTAAATAAGATACAAAATGCCACCTACAAGGCTTTTAGTATCCTTAGCAGATGATGTTTAAGGTTTCATTAGCATGAAGAGAGGAGCAGGTGTTTCATTATCCTGTTTTGCCAGATGCAGTAACAAGTTCTTTAAGCCAAGTCTGGCAGTTGGGGATTGCCCATTTCACTGGTGGCAAGATGCTGCCTAGATTGTCCTTCTCTCTTTTTATGTTTTTAGAGTCACGTTACATTTAAAAATGTTATTCCATTCAATATAGATTAGGAGAGTGTTTTATTGAGAAGAACAGATTGTGCCTTTAAGCTTGTGGCCAACCTGAGTGTTTACGTACCCAGCTGTGCATAGATTGATTGTGCCAGGATCCTAAAAAGTTAATGTAGGCAAATGAGTATAATGTTAAAATTAATGCAGTAATGTGTAGACACTCTGGCTTCTAGGTCCTATCCTGCTGACACTCATAGGGAACAGGTAGATAAAATGCATATCCCTCACAGGAACAGAATGGGAGAACACAGCTGCATCTTTCTAGTTCACTCTGCTCATGACTGTGTCTCATGGAGGCATAAAAAAATATGAATAATAAAGAGTTGGTTCAATACACTCCTTTGTCTGAAGTGCATCAGTGTGACTGCTCTTCAAAACCCTTGCTTGTAGACTACTTCAAGAAGTAATTCCTGAGGTAAATTCCTGGCTAATAGTCTGTGCTAAGGGTGCAAACTTTTCTACACCAGGATTGCCCACATGAGCCCATAGAACTGTGCTGTGCAGGGAAGCAAATAGCTCACTGGGGCTTTGAGGGTGCTGCAGCATCAGCTGGAGCTGGGGCACCTGCCACATGATCTAGGATAAATTGTTATGAGAAGTAAGCTGTAAAGAAGTATGCAAGTAAAAATGCCATAAAACAACAAACCCAAGCTGAACTTTCATTCTTTACTTAGAGCCCTTCACGTATTAATTTGTAGGAAATTACAACCTGCCAAGGCTTATCTCTTTCAGATCCTCGTTCAATCCCAGGGAAGACGATATGGAGCGACCTCAGGAAAAATTTTCCAGCAGCCACTTTAAAACAATTTATTTGAGCCCTCAGGGACTTTTGATCAACACTGTGTTTCTGTTGACTGTAGCAAATTCAATCATTTCCTTGATGGTCATGGAGCTTTGTGGTGCCCTGTCTATGCATATGTCAAAATTTGGTTCTTACTGGAAAGCTTGTGCTTGCATGACTCCTGCTGCAGGCCTCCAGGGCTCAGTGAGGGTGGGCACTGTAGGGTGGGCAGCTGTTGTTTCATCCCGCCAGGAATCGAGGGGCTATTAGTACTCTTTACTTTCAGGCAGGTGCCAGCCCCAAAGCATGTCCTTGGGCTGCCTGTGGAAAAGAGGAAGTGAAACTCCCTTAGAGCAAGCAGAGCTCACTCCTGTGACACGCAGGAGGACTGGGGGCCATGCTTGTGACTTAGACTTCAAATACGTGCCTGGGGTTAGATGGTATAAATGTCCCTGTTGCCAATTCTGCAAACTAAAATCATTAGAGACCACAAACTGTCCACAGGACAGCTGGGATGGGAATGTTTGTAAGCAAGATGGCACAGATTTAATCAGAATGCAGCAACTTCTGCTCATGGATATGCATCGCTCTAGTTCCAAATTTGCTTTTTCAATACTATGTTCACAGGTCTATTTTTAACAGAGTAATGTCCCCTCCCCACCTCCCTCCAAATTTGAGTTCAGTAGGTACAAATTAGGATGGCAGAATAAAGAAAATGAGAAACATTCCAGGACACTGAAACAGGAGTGTGCTATTCAATAGACCCTTTCACGTGTGTATATTCTTAATACAGTTATTGTCTATGTAATTTTCTGTACCATAACAGGAATATCCTGCAATTTAATCCTTAAACCAGTATTTTCATCTTATGCAGTGTAAATAGGCATTTCAGGAAAAACAACTGATTACTTAGACTAACAGGGCTGGAAGAGGATGATTACAGTCAAGTAGGATCACCTACACCTATTGCAAGCATGAAAGTTGGCATGAAAATATGGCTAATATTTTAATAATGTTCCATGAGAAGAATGTCCTGGCCTGTCTAAGGAAGAGACTTCATAGTCTCCTCATACCAAAATCTGCTGAGCAGACTGGGAGCCTGCCACAGTTTGTCCTGCAGAAAAAGTGACAGAAACAAGAGGTGCTGTTGGAGTGACTTAGTGCTCTGATTTCTTTTAACAGGCTTGCAAGACAATCCTTGGGTATGTGACTGCAGTCTGTACGAAATGGTCCATTTCCTAAATTTCCAATCTCCTAACATAGCATTCATCGAGCCCAGGCTGAAATGCTCCACCCCCCGGAGCCTTGCAGGAGTGTTCTTCAGCCAAGTCGAGCTAAGGAAGTGTCAAAGCCCAGTTGTACACACTTCTGTAGCCAAGGTGAAGACCATCCTGGGCAGCACTGTGCTGCTACGATGTGGCACAACAGGAGTGCCCATTCCTGAGCTCAGCTGGAGGAGAGCTGACGGTGCTCAACTGAATGGCACAGGTGGGCTTGCTTTAAGTTTTTCTGGTACACATGGAATGAGTGAGGGAGACCTGTACCTATATTTTCTACAGCCTCTTTAGCAAATGGAACCTTCTATGATAATAGATCCTTCCTGCTGATGAAAGAAAGTGGTGTAAGATTAAGATTCACTCTAGTTCGCAATAACACCATGTGTAATCCTCTATTACATTGCGGGTTTTTATAGACTATAAAATTGCTTACATGTTGTTGTAAATATCATCAGATAAATGTATATTATCAGATGTAAAAAGTTGGTTTTGCTTTGTTTCATAGCAATTGTAGTGGTGAGACAAGTCAAGGGGAGTTTTCTGCAAATCTCTTGGAGCTGAAGAAATGAAAGATATCCAACTGCTGCAAGAGGCTGTTTTCAGTTAGTACAAGGCTTCCCACTCAATTATTCTATGGATCTTTGAGACTAATGAATAGCTACTGTTAATCAGTTAGCAAACATATCTGTCAGAGAGACATCTGATGTGAATTCAACTGGGATTCAGATCTGCTGTAGAAAGGAAGAAAAGGTTGCAAACATACGTTACTGATGTATTAAAGACAAAAAAGCCACTAAATTACTGGAGGATAGAATACTTCAGTGACAATAGAATACTTCAGTGACAATGTCTCTAAAAATCATTTATTTCTGACAGATTGACAAGCTCTCAGGAAAAAGCTCTATGAGAGAAACACTGGCCACTAGGTCTGAGCACCTCTTGTGTGCTCAACCTTCTTGTGAAAGAAGCCTTTGAACAGCCTGATTGTGTGACTGATCATGTTTTCATGTCCATTTACAAGAACATTAAAATTGTAATGTTAGTCCTTTAATGTGTCAGGAATTTAGGGAAATAACCTCTGCTGTAGTGAAGACAATCGTCCTTAACTTTTTGCCCTAGAGGTTTTAGGTTGGAACCTGAACCTTTATCCCTCCTATCTCCCCTTAACACTACTATATCCTGGACCTCGCCCTGACTTTCACAAAGTATCTAACTCAGCAGATGAACTGCTAAATATGGTGTCTGATCCTTAAAGGGTTACAGGGCTCCTCAGTGCAAAGAACAGGGAAAAGAGCATTTTTCTTTCACAGCAGTAGAACTACTTGAAATAAATATAATTTTTTTGGATATGCACAAGTCGTTGCTCTGTTGTGCATGATGTGCAGGATATAGCAGAACTGCTCCTCATAATGATAATGTCTACCTATCATGCTGTGAACATCCCTCCTACACTTGAAAGAGAAACACCACAAAAAAACCCCAACAAAAACAACAAACATAGAGAATGATTTCCTGGAAGCCAATATTGAGTTTACTTTGAACTACAACTGAGAATGATGTATTTTGTGCTCCATTAAATCAGATGTTCGCACCTTTCAATAAAAAGTTGGTGTTAAAGATACATTATTTCTCAGCAATGGCAGCTTCTGTGACAATGCTATGACTATTTGAAATATTGATGTTCTGAACAGAAAGGAGTGAGAAACAGCCCATAGTCTATATGTATGGGGAAGTGCATAGGTAGACCCACAGATTTATGTTTTTTAATATACTCAGCCAGTAAATAATTAAATAAGTAATTTCTGCTACATTTTATTTCACTGCCACTGGAAAGTGGCTTAGTTGCCAAGGTGGGACCCTGACCCCATGAGGGCTTTGGAGAAGTTTACATCCTGTCGTACCCTTGCCTTTCAGACATCTCCCTCGTTTACCTTTCAGTGGGAAAGGGCAGAGATAGTACTTGCTCATCCTAAGGAGGCTGGTTAAATAATGAAGATGCTTTACCCTTCTGCATGATTTTTTCCCCCTGCATAAATAGAAAAAGGCAAAAAAAGCTAGTTTTACCCTCCAGGCAAACCAAGTGAGAAAATCAACACTCACCTGTCTTCGCAGTATTCAGTGGGAAGTGATCCAACCTGTATAGGAGCCTGCAATAATTTAACAGTAAAAGGGATGTTATTTTTCAACCATTTTCCCATATACTCTAGACTAGTCCATATGTAGTTATTAGAATAAAATCTCCACTGTTTGTATTTTCTGTGCCTCAGAGGACTGCATTTAATGTTCAAATAGATCATATTACTGCCTGATTCTTCCACTCTTTTAAGTTTTGTGCCACCATAAGAATTTTTAATGGGTTTTTTTTAATGGAAGAACCTTTCCTGATATGTTTTCAAAGTCTACATGAGTTCAGAGGAAATATAACAAAATGATTCACATATATTACTTTTGAAGCAGTTTCAATCCCAACATAATCTAATTTTAGTGTTACTGCTCTCTTCTTAGCTTTACTTTGATTTTGTAACATTCTTGGTAGCAAAGAGAAACAATGATTCTATTGTTTCAAGCAGATATTTGGCTGATGGAGTCTTAGTACTTAACACACATGTTATTAATTCTGTTGATTCTTGCCTATTTAGTTAACATCTTTCCTACCTTGCAGTTCACCAAGAGATTTCCAGTGACGGGATGAGCTGGTCTATTCTGGGCCTGCCTGTAGTCTCTTACCTTGACTCTGGAGAGTACATCTGTAAAGCAAAGAATTTTCTGGGAGCAACAGAGGCGTTCATATCTCTCATCATCACAGACTCAGAAAGCACAGATGACCCTAACTCTAATATCAAAGGCACATGGAATGGGAAGGCTAGTGGGATGGAAGCAGCAGCCTACAATGATAAACTCATAGCAAGGTACGTTATCACCACCTCCACTGTGCCTACCCTGGGGACTGGAGTGGGCACCGGGGATGGCCTCCTTCTCTCCAATGTGGAACAAGACAGCAATCCCAGAAACCTGCTGGTGAGCCCACCCACTGGTCAGCAGGAGCCAGAGCGAATGGTGAGGTCTGTCAGGGTCATAGGAGACACTGACCAGAGTATCACCCTGGCCTGGAAGGCACCTCTGGCAAAGAACACAACAGTGTTCAGTGTCCTCTATGCCGTCTTTGGAGAGAGGGACATGCGGCGCATCAATGTGGAGCCTGGGAAGACCAAGGTCACTGTTTATGGCCTGCTCCCAAAAACCAAATACATCGTGTGTGTATGTGTGAAAGGACTGATCCCCAGGAAGGAGCAATGCATCATATTTTCCACAGATGAAGTTGTCAGTGCAGGAGGGACCCAGAAGCTCATCAATGTGGTTGTCATCAGTGTGGCCTGCGTCATTGCTGTTCCTCTGACATTGGTGGTCTGCTGCGGAGCACTGAAGAGGCGCTGCAAAAAATGCTTCGTACGAAAGCCCAAGGAAATTCAGGAATCCTATGTCACCTTTGAAAGCCTGTCTCCTGGGGCCAAGGCGAAAGGCGTGGAAGGAGAATACTTGACTAGACACACCCCCGATGAGTCAAACAGGCTGCTGTCTGCCCGGTCGAGCGTGGACTCAGAAGCAATACCAAAGATAGAGGGACAACCTAATGAATACTTTTGCTGATAGTAATTAGGCTGATCATCATCTTGCCAGATGGAAAGCATGTGGCTGTATATATGACTGCTCCAGCGCTGCAGGCCATCCTGTCAATGCTTCTGTTTGAAACGTGTTGTGGAAGAGAATGCTAGAGAGTAGATGCTGCCCAGGCTTTACAGGAATATGCCACTTGGGCTTTGCTATTTTGTTCCCACTCAGAAGCTTCTGTGACGCTGGCCTCATTCTGCTGGACTATGTTTTTTTTTCCTGTAAAATGAAGTGTGCACACTAAGTGTGAGGACATTAAGCAACATTTCTGAGTGTGTTATTCTTGGTGTTGTTTAGTAGCTGCTTGGCAATACCCTAAATCACCAAACACAGATGCACAGAAACCCTTTCTTATATGTCCAACATATTAAATGACTGTCATTTATACACAGAAATGTGCAAAGGAGATAGAAACGAAAAGACAAAACCTAATCTGCTCCTAAGAATCATAATAGGGAGTATTTTCTGATTGCATTTTGGCCCTAAACACAGTTCTTAAGATATTGAACAACAGTACAATATAGGTCCTTCAGTATTAGCTCTAGCTGCAATTTTTTATGTGTTTTATAATTAGAGAATATGTTTTGTATCAACTGTGCTAGTTAAAAAAATCCTGCCATACCCTACTTTGCATATTGTGTATGGTGATGTAATCCTACTGGAAAACCTACATTAGAGAATTTTGCAAAAATCTCCCAAACCAGCCCTGTCATTGCTGCTTATGCTCCTGGCAAAGCTGATGATGAAGGCCCACGTGTTCATCCAGGCACTTGTGACTTGATTGTGCAAATAACTTGCTCCATGCAGAGCAGGAGAATGTGACGCTGTGACAGATCACTGGCCATGCACACATCACCCACACCTGACTGCAGACTCAGTGGTGCCAGAGGCTCGTGGCAGACCTTTGGATTTCAAACATTTAACAAGCGCAAGAACTCCCAAACCCCGCAGTCTAATATTCATTTAAATGCACTTTCCTAGTCAGGATGAACTAATCAGTCATGTAAGTCTTGCAGCTTCACTGGAATTCACTGGAATTTGGATCTAAGTGCTTAACCCAAAGTACTTCACCAATGTATAACATTGTATATGACATTTTTCTCTGTAATAAATATTATACATGAAGAAAATTATACATGTTCTGCCAAATGTTGAATAGAAAAATCCAGCCTAGTTGAAATGGTAATGGACAAGACTTGCTGAATTATTTTGAAACGTGTGTTTTAAAATACATATTGTGAGGACCTCCACTCACATTCTGGATGTGCATGTACAGTGTGGTTAACAAAATTAACTGATTGGAAATACCGCTGGAAGTCCTCCTTGTCTGGATCCCTTCTGTACACATCAGATTGCTTGGCCTGATGGAAAAAGCAAGTCATTTAATCTCAACGTAAATGTGTGCTTACAACAGGGGTACATTATAGTAGTTTCTGATAGGACTCCTTGTATTCCTTACATTAATGAAAAAGAACTTCTATTGTAGGGGGAGAATTTGGCCATCCTTGTGTAAAATAATGCATGCTATGTCTATCACTGGACTGGGTAGATTTTTAAGTTTGCAAATAATGTTTTGTAATATTATGCATTTTAATACAACAAATAACTGATGAAATATGCGGTATGTAATGTGCTACAGTTGCATTTCTCAGCATGATTTTGAGAGTCTCTCTCCAAGCTAGAACAAAAATATTCTTCTGTAGCAGTTTTTGCAATGAGTTGCAAGGATTGTAAGCCTGATTCCTGCCCACCTCTGTGGCTGTAGCGCTGGACTGTGCAGAAATCAGCCTGCCATGGCCCTGGATGGGTAAGCTCCTGAAGAATCAACGTTGTCCTAAAGTTCTCCTGCGTTGAACTGAGTGGAACTACTGCCCAAGGACTTTCCTGTAAGGCAGGAAACTAGAGGTATTTACTTTTTATCTGTTTGGAGTCATGAGCTGGGTAATTTGCCACATCCAGCCTTGGTGAAGAGCAACTCTCACCTGCTATGACACTGCGTGTTGGCAATGGAAGAGGCACCAGTTGGACCAGTGTTCTTGCCCTTTGCTTGTAAGGCGGGGAGAATGGAGGGATCATCCTGTGACATTCACTGTGGATCTGTTAAATTTTACAGACTCTGTTGGGTATTTTTTACACTTTGAATAAATAGTGATCCCAAGAAGAATAAACATGAAATTTTTTTTTTTTCTTTTGTGTAGCTGTTCTTACTGTGTCATAGATGAGGCATCACCGTTTTTCATCTCAACTGCTGCTGCTTCAAAACAAGCCTTTCTCTCTACTGCACTGGTGATTCATACAAGACAGGCAGCAGGTAGAACCTTGTAGAAGCTCTGTGTCATCTGGTGTTAGCCAGAAGAGAAACCCTGTACTTGTTAAACTGTGAGTGAAATTTCAAGCCATTAAGTAAACTTATTTTGTGGTGAATGTGACTTCAAGGCTTTGGGTCAGATTTTCACTGGTATCAGTCATAAATACCTCACTGGATTTTTCTGATGCTGTTGCAATGGAAGGGCTGTTAGACACCTAGTTTCAGCAGGATAAGGAGAATATTCAACCCTGCAAGCAATGTCTTTCTTGATTAAAGTCAGTTCTCATGAACCAAAATTAACATGTGAATATATTTTGGAATTACTGCATTAGTAACACTTTATGGTTTTTGGTTGACACTTTGTTCTGTTGAGTTTTCTTTTTCTTGGAAAATATTTGCTTCTTTAATAACCTCTTTGTGTCAGGTTTTGCCTATTTATTTCTTTTTGGAGTCTGTTTCAGATAGTTTGGCATTGTATTTTGGGTGGGTTTTTTTTGTATTTTGGCAACGTATTTTGGAATCTCTTTGAGTATAATGTTCTCTACTATTACTATTTTAAAATTTCTTCTCAGATAAGTATTGGACATATTATTTTCACAATGTGATTTAAGTGTTTTAGAAGGCTGTAATTGCAGTAAGTGTGGTAACTTGAACATTTACTTCCATGTGTCCAGAAAGAACAGGTTAAAAATTCTTGAAATGATAAAAAAATCCAGCATGCAAAAGTGTGCATGTGCATAGACATAAATTTGAGGGGGGAAAAATTTATAACAACCCAAAAGTGTCAAGGACAGTATAACATTTTTTCAAGATATTTTAAAAAATGAATGGACATTAAGGAATGACTTTGAAAGTATTCCAATGGTAGAATAAAATCTAAAGATTAAAAAGGTCCTGAAGAAGCTGATATCAAAGTCCTTCAGTGTCGGAATTGACCGGGAAAGCCTGTAAAGTTTCAGGATATACATATCATCAGTAGTCATTGCTGCAGTACTATGGTTCAGTGTGAGCTTCACCAGCTCTGAAGTACGTAAACAGAAGACAAATTCTTGCCCAAAACAGAGGGAAAGATTTGTTCCCCATTTCAATTTCCTAAAACTCAAAATTATAAATAAAGATTTTAGCAATTGCCAGCAATAGTTCAGATGTATGAGAAATTAGGGTGTGTATACCCCAGTGGAAGGAGCTTCCTCAGAGTGGCAGCAAGGCTTGGAGTGGTGCCAGAGTTTCCCAAAAAACAGGGCTGTCTACAGATTCACAGATTCACAGATTATTGTGAGTTGGAAGGGAACCACAAGGATCATCGAGTCCAACTCTTAAACCACACCACTGCCTACCCAGCAGGAATCGAACCTTGGTCTCCCACATGGCAGGCGGGAACACTCACCACTGTACTAAAGTGGATTTGCGCAGACCAAGCTACTATTTTGTAAGAACTTGGATTTAACAGAACAGTTGCCTACTGGTGGTGACGTGGGGCTGCTGAAACCACAGTCACACCCCATGGGAGGATGTTGGCCCTTGGCTCCTGATTTCAGCGTGGCAAATGGGCTCTGCTCCTGCCCTGAGGCACCTTGAGTGAGAAACAAAGCCTTTCCTTTCCTGTGGAGGATGAAGAGGGTGGGTTGTGCCCCTTTGTGTGTAGGGCAGGAGCTGTGGAACCCTGAGGGACATTGGGTTACTTAAAAAAATTGAGGAAAGACTGTCAAGTTTCTACTGCTGCTGTTGTTGTTGAAGGCATGTGAAAGGAACTACTCTTTTCTTGTCACCTTCTCCTTTTTCAAAGTTGCTTATTCTAACCTGTACCATTTGGTGCTACGTAGAATCATAGAAAATAGAAACATGGAAAAGACCTCCAAGATCATCAGGTCCAACCTTTGACCAAACATCCCCATGCCTACTAAACCATATCATGAGGTGCCACGTCAACTCGTTCTTTTAACACTTCGATACAGGCACTGTATTTGAAACAACCAACTGCAGCCTTCAACAAGCCTCTTCACATCCTGCCCAGCAGGAATTTCTGACACTGAAAGCCCTGGCAGAGGGACTAATTGGAAAACATCAGCCTAGAATTGATTTCTTACAGGCCTGTGTGTGGCTGTCATTTCAAGATACAGTTTGACTCCCTTGCCATAGCTGAGAGCACACACTGGGTGTCCTTTTGGTGTTTGCTTTGGCAATCATTGCAGCCTCTTAAACTCCACTTCCCACGGATTAGCAGACAATGTCTCTATGGAGATTTATTTTGACAGCTTGGGTTTTAGACAGCTTGTTCTGCGTTTTGGCTTTGGCCAGTATGCCACATGATGTTAAATAGCAGCTGAACTGAGTGGACATCTGCTGTCACAATAGTGACCATTATATTTACAAGCAGGCATAAACTGGGCTGAATTAAAAATGCAACAAAATCCCACTCCAGTTGGGAACATAAATATAACGGCTGTGGTTAACATGAGAGATTTTTTTTTGCATTACTTCGCCTCTCCCTCCCTTTTTTTCCCTTCCCTGCTCTCTCTCTACCTTAGAGAGTAGGTAGATTCGCTATCCACTAATGCATCTGATTTTGATAAGTAATTCACCACTAGTCTCTCAGGTTAATAATGAACCTTCTGAGTACACTTGCAGTTCGGAAATATTTAGATAAATGGCCTCTCAAGCAGGAAATAAATATCAGCCTGAAAACAGCCAGAGCATTGGCCCACAGTACTAACACCATGCTTTGAAAAGCCATTTTCCAGCCTGGAAAGGTTGATAAGTGAGACTGGGATAAATTCCATGTGGGAAAGGGAAAAACCCTGAAATTATTTTTTTGTCTGTTGAGCAACTGTGTTTGTAACACAGAACAATGAATATAATTTTACGTGTTGCATCCCAGGATACTGGGCATCCTGAACCTGTTCTGTGCCCAGAGAAGTCCATGGAGGGAAACCTGACAGTATTTTTTACTCTGTATAGAAACCTGTTAATAAAAAACATAGCATTTTTCATGAAAGATTTTTTTTGAAGATAGCTGCTACATTGCGACCCTTCCTGTGGGCCATGGAGGAGTGGTGTTAAGGTGGCAAACCTTATCCAAGGTTGGGCCTTAAAAGTGAATCTCTCCTGCTGCCCTGCCCGGTGCAGCTGGGACAGCCAAACCCTCCCAACCCAGCAGCCTGGCTGGGGGCATGTGTGGGTAGTTTTCTATCACATTTCCCTCAAATCCCATGCACTCTCCATTCCTCATGAATACTTGGCCAGGGTGACTGAACAAGCCAATGATCTGAGTGGACTTCAGCCATTTATCCCATCACAGGAAGGTGTCCCATCACATCTAAACCTGAACACCATCAAGACACTGGTTTTCTTCCTCCTTTGCTGGGTGCCCTGGAGCTTACATATGGGCAAACTCCAGGATTTGCTCCTGTTACCCAGCTGTTTTCTAACTAACTACATCATAAGTAGTTTACTACTGTTATTTGCAATTATACTGAAGTGTAAACATAACATTATAATTATACAATAATAATATAATTGTTTTATTAGGGAATGTTTTCATGTCTGATTACAGAAGAAGACCAAAGTCAGTTCTGACTCTGGTATTTGTTCTCACAGAGGCCTACACCCTTGCTGGGTGGGCATGGGGATCCCTGAGGCCCTCTGCTTCAGTGACTGATGGATAACGAGGAAGAACACATCCTCCCATGGTAGCTGCCACTGTTGCTTCTGCAACATTCTCAGTGCAGCCAGCCAGCTCTGCTGATGAGTGTCCCCTCTGCTGCTTAAGCTACATGGAAAATTCATAAGGAACATCTGCCTCGGCTGATGGGGCCTGTACTGGGTCCACTCTCAGTGCAACAGCAACAGCTTCACCAAGAAATGTCCCCAGTGGCCATCACCCTCCAGGTGGGGGATTTATAGCTGCTGCATCTGCTGCACTACAGACCAGCAGCCTTTTGCCTTCACTCCTGGCTCACTGACATGTTTAAATGTAGGACAGCTGTTGAAAAAAATCAAGTACTGCACCATGGACTGATAAGGAACATCTCAGTTTAAAAAAAGCCATAAAAAAATCCCATATGCTCATGGTTAGATGCCAGGCACAGCAGGCAATAACAGCCCTCTGTACAGGCCCACTACTCATGGCCTGCTGCTTATACATGGAGAACAGCCACAAAACACTGCATCAGTCCCCAGAAGTTTCCTCACCACTCTATTTTGCTAATTTGTCATGAAATAAAAACTCCTGTTGATTTAATTGCTATGGAATGAAATCTGTGTCTTCTGTAGGTTTACAGCAGTTATGCTATTGCACAGACCCTGAGAGACATGTATGGCTCTAAGCCTATAAATATTTTTCTTTTCTGGTCCCACAGGTCACAGGTTAAGTAGGTTCAGGCTAATCTTGCTTTGTGATCAAGCGTCACACATACAGGCAGCGAGGTGCAGCCCCTTTCCAAGGCATTCTCCTCTGCAAGCTGTAGTGAAGCCCATTCACACTAGATGGCTCCAGAAGAACACAGATCTCCTTGGAAATCCAAACTGAAACCTGCTAATTTGGACTAAAAAAGGTAAATAAATTTGGTTACTCAAGATCCCTTCTCATGGACTTAGTTAGACTGAGTTTTTCATGGTGACTGAAAGACAATTAGCGCATGTCTTATGGAGAAGCCAGAGAACAGCATTGAAATTTTGTATTTATATAAGAGATTGAATTCCAAGAAACTGTCTTCTCAAAGAAATCCATAGACCAGCCACAGCTATGCTGCTATTTTCATTACCAACATGTAAGGATTGAGTTAGTGGGGGGAGGGAGGGGTGGAGTTGTTTCAAAAAGGTTGTTTCCGTGATGTAACATCTATGTTTGGGGAGTAGGTTTAGTGCTCACCATGAGCACATGTGACGTGGGCAGGGTGGCAGGGTTTGGGGCTGGATGACTGGTGTGATACAACATTATGCACTGACAAATTGCAGTTGTGAAGTCTAGCCCTTATTGCAGTGGTCTGCCTTGATAAATGCCATTAAAATATGGGAGATAGAATTCTTGAAACTAAAAAAAAAAAAGTAATTAAACTTGGCTGATTACTTGTAAGTGCTTGGCAACAGAAGTGATTTTGGCTCCATCTTCCTATTACCAACCAAATAAATATGTCTCTCAAAATCCCTTCAGCTGGAGGATAAGTGCCAAGGGTGGTCCCGGGGGTGATTTTTAGCATTTCAACAGAGTCTATGAACCATACTACATGTCTTCTTTAGGGTTGGGTCCCCAGCAGGATTTATTTCTGCGTCAAGGAAGATTACAGCTAATAGGATTTGCTCCTTGGAGGCTGTTGGCATGTTTGGTGCAAACCCCTGCACAGTGCTTTCTTAAAGGAGAATATGGACCCTGTTTGTCACATTTTTCTTCTTCTTCTGGCCTTCCACAAGATAAACCCATCTGTTTCATCTTGTATCACAGGATGCTCTTGTTCTCAAGACAGCTTTGGAAGGTAAGAATTCTAGTTACCGCTGTTGTAGCACCAGTGAAACAGCTCAGAGAACCCCAATGTATATTTGCCAATGATATGAGCATCAAAACCAAACAGATTGCTGTATGAAGTGCCTCCTATAATACTTGAACAGTGCTAGCTTTAGCATAGAGTGAGATTTCTCTTATTTCCTTGAGATATATAGTTGCATAAATAGCCATTTTTATGACTTAATTGCATTCTTTATAGGGAAATCTGTGTAAAATTTAGGGAAGGATGAATGCACAGCTTATGAATGCCCTATATGCAATACCATATACTAATTATTCAAGTGCTTGTAGTCCTGTATACGGAACTGGTTGGTTAACCACTAACGTGGTGTGTGACCTGGAGAATTTTCTGGTTTCCTCCTTAGGAGTTTGCTCTGCATGTCTGCATTACTGAGGCAGATTCCTGCAAACATCCCTCAGGACATCCGGAAAATTAGAATAGAAAATTCCCACCTAACAGAATTACCTCGTGGGTCTTTTGAGAACGTTAGTGCCTTGGAGTATCTCTGGCTCAATTTTAACAACATCACGTTGATGCACATCAAGAGCCTGGAATATCTGCCAGCTCTGAAGGAGCTGCGCTTGCAAGGGAACAAATTAAGTTCAGTGCCATGGACAGCATTTCAAGACACGCCGACTCTGAAAATCCTGGATCTGAAGCACAACCGCCTGGATGTCCTTCCAGAACATGCGCTCCGCTATCTGCCCAACCTGACCTATTTAGATCTATCCTCAAATCAGCTTACCATCATATCCAGGGATGTCTTCTACAACTGGCCTGTCTACCAGAGAAGCCAGAGAATGGAGGGGCAGACAGAAGCTACTTCCAATGCTGTCCTGGCCCTTCATGACAACCCCTGGATTTGCGACTGTCGCCTGCGGGGATTCGTCCAGTTTATCAAGTCGGTTGGCCCACCTATTATTCTGATGAATTCCTATTTAACGTGCTCAAGTCCAAAATTCAGGACAGGGAAGTTTTTTCATGAAGTGGAACTTAACAGCTGCATGAAGCCCCTGACCTCAGCCCTTGACACCAATCTGACAGTCCCAGCAGGGCTAAATATCACCCTGACCTGCTTTGTGCAAGCCAGCCCTTCCCCTGCTGTCTGGTGGACCTATACACTCAAACTTTTAAGGGCATTTAATGGTAAGCAAACCTTTTTCTTCTTCTTGTTTTTATTTGTCTTTTTTTTTTTTTCATTAAATATTTATGCCCTGCTATTCTACTTACATAGGCCTGCAGACCATCACAGTCACCACAGCAACTATCGGCCCATTTAGGGCATCAGAGTTATTGTGGTGGCTATTATCCAAATAATCTTAATAATGCTATGCATCTGAGCACATCTGACCAGCACAAGAATAGCTGCTTCATGCAGGATATCAGTCAAATACGAAAGGAGCATGGCTTAATTTTCACACAATTATTTTATGTGTAGATTTTCAGTAGTAACTCTTTCCTCATGACACATAATGTAAGAACTATTAACATCATATCAGTCATCTAGTTTTACTAAATACGTAGTTATCTAAGCATGCATGTATAATTTCACTATATATTACATATATATATATGCACACATTCTATACAAACATATGTTTGTATGAGCCCCCACACATACACACGTTTGTATGTTCCTGTATTATTTCCATATATTTTCTCATGAAATACTGCACAAACAACAAAACTATGCAGTCCTGCTGCTTGTCTGTGTATATTTATGTTCTAGCAACTGAAACAGAGGTTGTTGTTCTCCCTAAGTCGTGCTTATTTATATTCCTTAGCAAGGGCCTCATAAAATGAGACCTTTTCCTCTTCCTCCCAATCCATCCTCCCTCACATCTATTTTTACTAAGAGCCTTCAATAGGACAAATTGCTATTTTCATCAGGTAAGATAATAAGGTAAACAGGCACTGCAGAGATTCAGTTCATTCCTAATAAGCCAGATAGCTAAATAGGATAGCATTAGTCCTTAATCCTGGGTTGATATTTGCTTCAATTGCAGCGCTGTAGCAGGTACTTGTGTGCCTTTCCACAAGTACCTGCTGAATTAATTACATATAGGCTTTTCCCATGCACCCTTGTTTAGGTAAATGATACAGTTTCATGCTGTTCTTAAAACTCCATCTCACTTCCAGCCCAACATTTCCTGGCTCCATAAACTCTTTTTTGGCTGAACCTCTTGAGACTGACATTTTTTGCCACTTAATCCCAAGAGAGGATGGAACATGTCCAAACTGTAGCCATGTCTCCTTAGTGGTTCTCTCTGGTTTGCTCTGACCTAAGAATGCTGATGGCGTATGGACAGCATGGCCTCTGCCCGTAGCAGCCTTCCCAGCCACTTGTGCTGGGACAGGGGTCAGACACACTCCACATCTCCCATGCTTGGGTGTCTCAGCGTATTTTATTGCCTTTCAGACAGACACTACTTTGCTGATGAGCTCTGTGGGGTTTGGCACATTCCTGTGCCACTCTTCCTTTTTCCCTTAGTGGGGCAGGTCCTGCCTGGGCTCCATTCCACACTGGTTTTGGGGTTGCCCCAAGGACATGGTGGCTCACTGCTGGCATGTACTGGAGGAGCCCTACCTCCTAACACAATTCCCTTCTGCCCCTCTGCAGTGTCCACCGAGCCCATCGGCGAGGAGACTGTCCGCTCTGAGTTGCTGATCCCAGCAGCACGGCCAGCAGATGCCGGCAACTACACCTGCACAGCTGCCAACTTCTTGGGCAACACCTCGGTGGCCATCAATCTCCGTGTGGTGGCCCCATGGGCATCTACCACTCCCCGGGGCTGGGCCCCCATCGCCCCTGCTGAGTCGGGTGCCCATGTAGAAGTGCGCATCGCCAAGCAGACAGTATATGGCATCACTCTGGAGTGGTTTGCAGCAGCGGCAGCGGCGGCAGAGCCAGGGGAGACCTGGTACACCCTTCTGGTGGGCCGCTATGATGCTGCCCAGAAGGACACCATTTACATTGGCCCCGGGGTCAACACCTACTCAGTGACCGACCTGCTGCCTGCCACCAAATACGAAGTCTGCGTGGCCGTGCGCAACCAGGCTCCCCGCAAGGGCCAGTGTGTCGTCTTTGTCACGGGCAGTGATGTCAGCCAGATGGAGCAGCGTGAGAAGCTCATCCACATCGTGGTCATAGTGTGTGCCATGGTGTTGGCCGTGCCGGCTGGCATGTACGCCTGCACCGCTGAGGCCCTGCCCGGCTGCCTGGCTCGCTGCCCCAGTGCCTGCCCCCGCCGCCGCCGCGGAGGCCAGGCTCAGGCTGCGGGCAGCAAAGAGAGCACACTGGACAGCCTTCCCGCCGGCAGCGAGGATGGGCTCTGCTGCCCTGAGGATGGCCGTGGTGCCCGTCGGGCCCCAGCCCGTGAGGAGCCTGGCAAGACCCGGCCACCCCACAGGAACAGCGCCGACCTCTACTAGCCCAGCCCCTGTCCACCCTGTGAGCATGGCCACAGTGGCAACTTTCACAGAGGACCTTGAGCCACAACAAATGTTGTTTTTCTGAAAGGACCATGCAAGAATGGCCCTGTGCTGCAAGGACTTGGGGCGTGGCTGGGTGCATGACTGTTGTTGCAACAGGTCTGGGGAGCCCTGGGAATGCAGGGTCTGGAGTGTCCAGCTGCAGGTGTGGAGCTGTGTCTCTGCAGCCCCAAGCTGCCCCTGCAGCACCGTTGTGGAGCAACGCACACTGACACACCAAGAAAACTAGCACTAACAAAAAAACAACCCCCAAACCAATATCAATGCATGTGGTCAAAGGCCAAAGGTCTCCCCTTGCTCACTCTCACAACCGTGTCTTTAATAATTTATTCTTCTTGCTTGCAGCTCTGCCCAATACCAGGTGCCAGCTTCTCCTGTGTGCCACCTCCTGGGAAAGGAGAGGAGAGTTGGACAGGGCTGTGGTCATATTCAGCAATAAGTGGTGGGGAACACGAGGTCAATGCCATGGAGAGATTTTGTTTTACTTAGAGAAAAAAATTTTTTTTGACCAGAGGTGTTGGTTTAGGGGGCGGGCTTTTTTGTTTGTTTTGCTTTGTGGTTTTTTCTTACTCCTCCTTAAGGTTTACGCAGCCCTAAGAGATTCACAGCTTTGGTTTTATCACAAACAGGAAAACTGCAAATGCTTACTGAGCACCCCCATGAAATAGAGCCACAGTACAGGGGTTTGGAGTTTTTGAGTTGTTTTGGTTTTGGTTTTTTTGAACTAGAGAGAAGGGTATGCTTTTTACGTACTTGTGTCCAAGCACATCTTGAAGGACTCTTTTAGTTTCACACTACCTAGGGCACACACACACTAAGACTACCACACACTTGTGCCTGTTGCTACACAAGTGTTGTTAATATATTCTTTAGTTAGGAGCAAGAGCTGGTGAAAAATGAACAATTTGTATTTCAAAGGCAAATGCTGCTGTTTCCCCTTCTACCCTTCCTGCCACTTGCACTGCTTTTCCCTGCATATTGCTGCGGCTGCAGTGGGTGACGAAGACACTCAGCCTGTACCCGGCTGGTGAGACACGTGGACAGACAGAGAACATGGTGGAGGAGGGGTTTGGGAGCTGAAGGTGCAAGCCAGGAACCTTCCCTAAATGCAGATGGGTGCCTGCCCTTTCTGCTGCTTTGAAACCAAAGCTTGCCTCCTTGCTTGGGGAGCAGCTCAATGCTGTGATTCTCAGGCGTCTGAGGGCATGTGACTTATTATTTTTCTTTTTTTGACCTCATATTTTCCAGCACAACCAAAGCATGTGGCCCACAGACCCACAGTCCTTGTCATATGTGTTGTTTTAGATTGTCTCAGCCCCACACATCTAGAGTAAACACCCCAGATGTAAGTAGAGATGGAGCCTAATGCGAGCTTTAAGCTGTGGTAGTTTGGCTTTCTAGCTGTGTTTTGGGTTTTGGTGTGTGTTTTCCGTGCTGTCTCTCCTCAGGATTCATGTCTCCTCCCTCAGCAGCTCCCTCTGCAGAAATGTACTGCACAGCTTTTGAAAAGAGACCTGTTTCATCGCTGCTGACTCTTGGTGTGAATACTTCACAGGACTTTCTAGTCTTGTAAATCTTTTAGTGTCAAAGAAATAAACACAACAGATTTTCAGAATACACAGATGTCCTCTGCTTGATCCCTAGTCTTTTATGATTACAAATTGCAAAGAAACCAAGGAGCCAAGCAGCTTTGGGATTTGGCTTCAAGGATGGAGATGCCTGGGCAGTTGCAGCATATGTCACATGGGATCTGGAATGGTGAGGAAGGGGCAGAAAGAATTGGCCAAGCAGGTAAACCTTGTTCTGTAAAAGCCACCCATGGAGACAGTGCATATAGAGCATATGCTGATGTTAGTGGAGGATCAGTGTGGGGCCATGGATGAGGGAGAGTGAGAAACAAAGCACCGTCTGTAAAGACTGGCCTACTTCAACCTCAGTTGACACAGAGGAACAACAGCACACTTTAGAGACTGGAGAGAGCTGCTGAATCACAATGATGGAACAGCCAGGGAAAGACAAAACATCCCATCCACTTTAGTATAGTGGTGAGTGTCACCACCTGTTATGGGGGAGACCCAGGTTTGATTCTGGCCGGGAGGCAGTGGTGCCATTTAAGAGTTGGACTCGATGATCCTTGTGGGTCCCTTCCAACTCAGAATATTCTGTGATTCTGCGATCTCTATGCGTAGAAAGTTCTTAACAAACAAACCCAGTGGGCACTGGCCTCAGACTGAACCTGCTGCCTTGCAACAAGCCTTCCTTCTCCCAGGACCATGCTGCACTAGGCTGCAGAGCACCACGAGTCTCCAACTCTGCCCATCCCCTGTGCTGCATGGCATCCCACTTCTCACCTCCTCTCCTTCCAACCTGGGGATGTCCACAAATCACACAGCTCCACTCCTGACTTGCAGCCCATGAAAGGGCCCATTTGGTTATCCTAGAAAGCTGTCTGACTACCTGCACCCATCTGGTCCCATAACAGGAAACAACAAGGCATTGTTGCCAGCAGAAGCACACCATGCACGGAAACACCTTTTGCAGGATTTTTTTTTTATTAACAAAACCCCTTGAAGTTGAAATACAGAGAAACTGGGGAAAGAGTTTCACAACATAGTAATAAAACATCTTTATTTCTTCTTAAATATGATCTCTAAGACTATAAGCCTGTAATTCCTGTTAAATCTCACTTAATTGAGTGGTCTTTACAGGCTTTCCTCATTAGAGAATGAACACTGAATACAGGCTTTAACACAACATTTTGAAGAAAGTAGTATGAGGAATAAATAATAAATTACAAACTTTCTGTATCTCAGGAGACATTGCAGAACCTTGCAGAGACACAGCCAGCAGAAAGCGTGTCTGTGCCTG
The DNA here is from genome assembly GCA_013390025.1 of Pitta sordida. Lineage (NCBI taxonomy): Eukaryota > Metazoa > Chordata > Aves > Passeriformes > Pittidae > Pitta > Pitta sordida. The sequence goes on from WEKX01009656.1 coordinate 212,585, forward strand.
TGCTTGCAGGAGAGGGGCTGGGGGCTGCACATCCCTTCCGTGGGTCCAGATCATGGCCAGGGGATGAGGACGAGGTGGCTGTGCTCAACACCAGAGCCTGAGCCTCACACCACACTGCCCCAGGACAAGGGAAAAGCAAAACAGTGGACAAAAGGAGAGGTTACAGGAAAGGCTCTGGGAGCAGAGTTGCTGCCATGGTCCCCAGCTGGGACCCTTCTGTACCTCTTGGCTACAGCTGCTGGCTCAACCCATGGGTAACATGAGCCATGGTCACTCTCTGGGTTTTAGGTAGATTGAATTGAAGTTAAAAATACAGGATTTTCCCTGTAAGTGACTAACTTCTTATTCAACCAGCTACTCCCTAAACTGATGAAGTCCTGGTGCAAAAAAAGGGAATTATTCCAGCTAGCTAATGGAGTAAGAGAAGATCTGGAGGGCGAAGTCTTCTGTTTCAACTGAAATGACAGCAGGAGAATGCCCATGAAGCCCTCGAATTAACATAATGTCCTGTCGGGTTTATTCCCCATCTTGATGTTCCTGGTGCTAATCCATAACAGCACGGCTTCTCTGCAGAGCCAGGGCTCAGGCAGCAGGTGCAGGGTGCTGCTCCCCATCCAGCCCAGTCCATGCTGCCTTCTCCCCAGGGGATGGGAAACAGCCAGGCCCAGCTGAAAAACATCTCCTCAGAAACACATATGAGGGAGAGACCATGCAGTAGATCCAGTGAAAAAAGTGCTATGCCCTTGGGGTTTTTTTACTGTCACATAACAGAAAAAAAAGCCAGCTGCCCTCCCAACCTTCCTCTCCCATTAACTGTTGCATAAATCACTCAAAAATACTGATAGGACAAACCAGAATATTTTATGGAAATCTCATTTTGCACTCACCAGTCCCTGAAATAAGCCAGAAGAAGTGATGAAATATATTCTTTAAAACCTTCTGCTAGCAGTGTAGAACACCAAATGATCTTCCTGGACACTTCTCTCCCAACATATGCAACTTTCTAGCACTTGTCGATATTTTTCACTGATCATTTGACTCTAAGTTTTACCTTTTCTTCCCTGTGGGTTTATTCATGTCCTTCTCCTGCTGGGCTCCTCCCCTTTTGAAGCGCAGTGTCAGAAGGAGCCAGTACAGAGAGAGCACTGCTAGTGAACTGTGCTGCAATCTTTCCCCAGCTCCTCTAGGGCAGATAGGCTGAGGTGTCCCTCCTGTCTGCTCCTCAGCAGGTAAGTCCAGGCCAGAAGCAAAGTGCAGCATCATGTCAATGCACTCTGGCAAAACCCAGCATAAGCGCTGCAGGAAAATGAATAACTTCTCCAAGCCTGCCTGCTTACCTTTTGTGAATGAAGGTACTCAGGTCACAAGCACACCGCCCTGCCAGCTGTTGCAAAGTGTGTTGCTCCCTGAGGACAGGGCAGTGTCACTGCTGTAGGAGACCCACACATCAGCTCAGCGCCAGTGCCACAGCCAGGCCACCATCTTCAAAAATGGGTCTGGGATTTGAATCGATGGGGTTCTGGACTCCTCAAACCCACCTGCCAAACCAGGCCAGAAGCAGCGTCCTCCAAGGCCCTCACTGCAGAGCATCTTGTTTGAAAACCCAGGCTCTGGGTAGACACTGCCAGACTGGGGGCAACCTGAATCCCCATTCACTTGGGGAGGCTGTGGCTGGCGTACTCAGCACCATGGTCAGACAGCTGCAGGGAGGGAGCAGCAGTGGGACACGAGCTAAAGGAACCACAGTCATGCTTGGAAATGACTGCAGCACTTCTGTGGGTGGGGTAACTCTGTAGCATGTGATACTTGAAGAAGGTGAGGGTTGGCTATTGCAGAGAGAAGCTGCTCTTTGTTCACAGGGTGCTGACAGACACGGGGAAGAGCACAGTCCATAAATACATCCATGCACAGCCACAGTCTGCAGTCTCTGTGGACTGCTGAGAGCATCTAGATGTGGGGCTCCCCAATAGCTGCGTTCCTCTTTTCAAACCTCATTTTAAGCTCTGACACAAGGGCATTGTGGGCGCTACCATGACCTTTCTTCTTTGGTGGCTTGATTATATGCTTGGGAGTGAGGGAACCGGACACGGTTGGCACCCGCCACCCCGGAGCATCACTCCTGGCAGCCAGGGCAGGGGGTGGCGGGGGCAAGGGTGCCATTGGTGGCACAGGGGTAACCTGGATGTTGTTGTTGCTGTTCTCATTGTGTAGGCTCTTGACATCATCCTCAACCACAAACTTCTCTGCAGCATTGCTGGGCCTCTTGAACTTCAGCCACTCCATTCTGACTGTCCGGGATGGTGGAATCTGTCTCTTTTTTATGATCCGTCTTACCGGCATGATTTTGTTGGACCGCTTGTTGCGCCAGAACATGGCAGTAGAGATCATGATAGTTATCAGCACCATTATGCCCATGACACCAGCTAGCACTCCTAAGGCTTTCATGGGATTATCTTTAGTTTGCATCAAAAAGGCGGCCATAGGCCCTTTGTGAAGAGTCTGTAAAGGAGTACAAAGAGAACACATAACTTACTCTAGGGGACAGACAGTGACCCAGAAATTTCATTTGTCCAAAATATGTGAAAAGCAGGGCTGATTGATGGAAGTTGTCTCTAAAAAACATGAGAGCCAGTTCAGGGGTGGAGAATTTAGTTGGGGCAGGAGACTGGGCAAATATTACAGTACTGTGAAGTAGATGACTGTTGATCACAAAAGCTTACAAAAGTATTGCCACCAAATTAGGATAGATTCTTGCATGTCACCATAGTGTTTGTTTAACTTGCAAGAACAGAGCAAGAAAATAATTGGCTCAATTACTGAGCATGGCATTGAAAAGATTATGAGAAAACTTCAGTTTATAAAATGGCAGTGTACAAATAAATAGTTAGCAGGTATGTGCTGCATTCTGTTTTCAAGTACTCTTTTACAGACACAACAAAACTCTTTGAGGTAAGGAAGATCAGTAGAGCTAAAGAGCTTTGTTTTTAGAAAGAAAAGAAGTAAGCAATGACATAAGCTACATATGGCATATTAAGGACAAATGAATGGCCAGTTCACTTTCCAGCTTAGCACACTGTGCGTCTCGGAGGTCCCCGTATAATTTTGCGGATTTTGCCCTGTGGGTGAAGCCTGGATCTTTTCACACTTTTCCAGTACATGATGGTGGAGATCACCATTGTAACAGAAATGGTGGAAAGGACGCCACTCATGCATATTCCAAATATTGTCCATGGACGCTTCTTGAGGCCTAAAATATAGGATTTTACCCTGGACTTGATCTGGAAATATCAAAAATAAGAGAAATGGTCAACCCTCACATGGTTATATTTGAAAGAGGCCAGTATCTATTATAAATACAGCTGGGGAACTAGACTGAAATATTTAAGGGTAGAGAACCTATAAAATAAAGGGAGTTAAGTGTTGAACTAGGCACAGGAGAGGAGGCTGAGAGAGAGTTGAACTGAGTCCAGAAACACTATAAGAAGTTAGGAGGCATATATAAACACCTAGTTAGTTGAGGAATAAAGAGTAGCAGCATGGCACATAGATAACCCTTATTAAAGTCATCGTAGTTCATCTTTGGACTATATTTCCAAGAGAAGTTCATAATGAATATGGACTCCTGCAATGGTATCTGGACAGACAGCAGTGTTGCACCAGGCCAGGAGGTCCTTCAGAAATAGCTCATTCACATGCAGGTTTGTTTACTGAGAATTGGTCATAAAGTGATGTGTGGCTTCAGAGAGAGACTGTGCCTCAGTCCCTTGAATCAATGAGTCCCTTGAATCATCCAAACTTTGCATGTCTCGTAACATGTGATCTGCATTTTAGTTAGTGGTCTAAGCTCTGAGCTTTTGGTCAATGGAGAGAAAAGGACACCTCCAGAGTAGTAGTCATCACATGCTAAAACAGATATCGAAGACAGTGAGAATAAGGAGAGCCTTGTGACTAGCTTGGACTTCAACCCCTGACTTGTATACATTTAAAGTGAGATCAGATGAATTTCCCTGTATTACTCTGAACTAGGATGCCCATCTATTTGGCCTCCCCAGTCTGTGGAGGGAGATGACTAAGAATATCCTCAGAGCATGCTTCAGAGTATCTCTTGTCATTTATGCCACATCCATAAATTTAGTACACATAAATTAACTAATAAAAATCTCATTGTATTCACTTCTGTGTTTTCACAACCTAGCTGAAACACTTTATCAAGCCCACTCTTCTCCAACCCTGAATGTCTCCTATTGCCAAAGAGAAAGGGGCAAAAAATGCTAGTGAAACCCATGGACCATGTTTCTGTGGAGGAAGTGACAAATTTTCATCATTTTGCTGTGCAGAGAGTTCTTCCAGTATTTAATTAGGAAAGGACCTGAACTAGAAATCAAAAGCAGAGCAGCCCTGACTTTTGTGGAGTTTAGATTCGCATGAGCGTTGCTGTTCTACATTTCATGGAATTTTTTGTACTTAAATCCCATCAGGTGACAGAAATTCTACTGTGGATCACTTAACTTTAAGCAAAAGTAAGATTAATTAAGTGTCAGATAAACCTTGCTAAGTAGTAGATGGCTTGAAATGAGTCCACTTGTTGTGAGTGTTGTCAAGATGTATTTTGTAGTGAAGAACTGATGGCTGAAGTGTATGGGACCAACACAAGGAGAAAGATGACATATTTAAGAAAATGCTATAACTCATTAATAATTATTTTACTAGCTATTTGAAAATGTTGAATAAATGAGATTAGATAGAAGTACATGGTATCAGGGTAGTACAGTTCCAGGGATAAAAACCTGAAAGACTTTGTTTCAGCATTCAGCTTTTTTCAGCCCTCTGGTCTCACCAAGTTTGGCACCTGTTCAGAGCTTCCAGGGGTCAAGAGATGACTAATACCAGAACTAAACCCGTTAACAGTTAGCCAGTTCAATCTCTATGCTAGTTATTGGACCTGTATTATACAAAACTTTGTTTACAATTAGCCTTGGACAACTCTTCAATACGTCTGCATAAAAACATCAGGAATTTTGTAAGCACACAGTGGAAGAATTCTATTTATCCTAGCCATGACATCATGACATTCTCAGGATAAATAGGAGGAATAACTTGCAAAAAAAAAAAAAAAAAAAAATCATCCTTTAGCCAGCCTGCAGAGAGACTTATGAGAAGTGCATTTGTCACCAAAAAACTTTGCGTTCTCATCTGTGTCATCTCTGTGGCCCAGTAAGTCACTACCCAGAACTGAACTAAGAGAGGTGTGAGCACCTCTGACAGAGAAAGTCTGGGGTCATTTGAACAAGTCAGTTTAAGCAGTCTGGCCCTGAGCACTACCTTGCTCCTTCAAAATACCTTCAAGTCGCTGTGTTGATTACCAGCAGTGTCACAGAGATGGGCCAACAAATAGTGACACTTTGTAATTGCTGAGGCTAGGTTTTTTGTTTTTTTTTTATCCTGAGAGTCATGCTGCATTTTGAGGAGTTTTTCTTGTACACATAAACTAAAAGCAGATACACAGTGAAATGAAAGCTGACATGTCTCTGTGGGCCAGAACCTGGAAGAAACACTTTCTTAACCACCATCAAAAGAGTTAAAATACCGCTGTTCACATAAGATAATGCTCTGCAGGTTTTTTGCTGTGGCAGCTTCTCAAGAACTTTTCCTAATGCACAGGTTGGTTTCAGTGAGCAGAGCAAGTGGGCCATGTATCCTGAAGCTGGACCCAACAAGAGTGTGTGGTTGAGCTGTTCAACCATGAGACCAGTTAAGGCTCACCAGCTTTATTTAGAAGTCTAAATAAGTAGGCAAAGCTGTTAAGAGATCAAGATATTGCAGATTATTGTACTTAGGGACATGGTTTATTGATGGCCTTGACAGTGCTGGGTAAACAGTTGGACTTGATGATCCTAAAAGTCTTTATCAACTTAAATGATCCTATGATTTTATTACAGACAATACAGGATGTGTTGACTTGAGCAAGGTGATGTGTACAATGAACCAGCTGGTTCTGAGGAGCCCACTTACACATAGTCAGCATTTCTGGAATTTTGTTCTAGCCTGGTTACAGGGATGGACTGCCTGTTAATGGTAAGGCACACCAGGTATGCTCCCCAAACAGTCTCATGTGAAGGAAGTCTATTTTGTGTGCTTGGAGCTGTTTGAGACACAGGCCATCTCACACTATGTGGGGATGATCAGGAGATTTGCTTTGGAAATTACTCCTGTTCTGAAGTGGAACACAAGCTGTCCCTGCAGTTCTTATCCCAAAGTGCAGTGCTATCATTGTATATGAAAGTTGTGTTCACATAACTTTGCAATACAAAGACCATCATGGGGCAAGACTTCTCAAATCAAAGCAACCTTTTTTCAGGTTCATGAAACTGTGGAAAGAAGAGGCTAACTGCTCTGCAAATGTGACAAAAGCTATTTAGTGCTTTCAAGCACAGTTCTCATTGTAGCAGAGTTAGTATGAGAGAGAAGGAGATCTCCATGTTAATTCGCAGAAGATTTTTGTTGAACCTTTCAATTAGGAGAATCTAAATCTGAGGTTCACCACCTATATTTAGAAGTCTAAATGAGTGGACAAAACTATTAAGGACTACAGATTATGCTGTCTAAATATGGACTTAAGCCTCAGTCCATAAAGAGGTGTAAATAAACACCCCCCTGTATTTGCAGAACCTCCACGGACTCATCAAGAGACAGAGGGATGCCCCCATCAGGCCATCAGGAGTGGAAATCAGTTTTCTGAGAAAATCTCAGGTAGTAGGAATAGATTTCTGAGCGAGGCATAAAGATGAAAGAAGAGAGGCTTTTTTTTTATTATTCTGTTATGAAAGGAGATCAACAGGCACCACTCAATACCAATTTCCATAAAATCAGACTCAGTTAAATTAAAAGACCTCTGGATTTCTTTATCGCTGTGTAATTCCAGGAGCAAAAGGTCCTTTTGATGTGCAATACTGCTGAACTTAGCCACAAGGCATCCATCTCAAAGGGCACAGTCTTGTGCTAATTGCAATGGTAAATGTTAATCAGAAAATATGCCTGTTTAATTACTTGCTGTGATTAACACTGCAGGAAACCTCTAGAGGATGCATTCAAAAATATCCTCCTTATCCAAAACCAGGAGTATATAAATGCCCACCAAAGAGCAAAATAAGAGCTTTTGTTCAGCCAGAGCACAGAGGGATGAAATGTTCATTTGCAACAGCCTCAGAGAAGGAAAGAGTGTGTGAATGCAATATCCCTAAACCAACAGGTTGTTTCCTTCACAAAGTGTTAGCAAGGGCCTATGCTGTCCCTGGGACACAGTGGGTGGCCAAGGGTTTTGTACACTCGCACTTCATCTCTCACACACATGCAAACTGAAACCTATTTCTACAAAAAGATGTGATGTTATTGGATAACCCCCCCCCCCCCCCCCCCCCCCAACAACAACACAAACCATTGCAAGCAATACAAGAAATAATGGAGATATGTACAAAAGCTTAAGGAGGGTATGGCATCAGAGTAGTAGTGCAGCTCCTGCTGAAGAGACCTACTCGAAGAAAGAAGATTCCTCTGCAATCTGAGGCTCTGTCTTTGGACTTGGCATCGAGAAGAGCATGGGAAGACCAGAAAAACTGTATGTGAGAGGAATCAATGTCTTCACAGTGCTCTCTGCTTTCCTGTTACACTTTACCAGGGGGAACATTCCCTCGCTATGCGCCAAAGCTGTACCCCTGGAGGGGCAGAGCAGGAAGTAGAGAAGGGACTTCATACAAGACACTATCTTTCATCAGGTGCTGCTGTTGCTTCAAGCACTAGAAGGAAATCCAGGAAACCCTTTATCTCAAAATATCAGCTACTCATTTGCCTTCCAGTTGTTCTTCATCAGCCAGTTTAGGGACACATCTCCCCCAGCAGAGAAGGTTTGCGGCACCCGGGAGGCACTCAACACCTCTCAGCCCTGTACCTTAGCCCCTTATGCTAACAGAGGTTTCTGACTCATCTGAGACGAAAGAGAAGGCTGGGGGCCAACAGCAGGGACCATGCCTGGGTCCATCTGGTGCCGTGCCCTCCTGAAATGTGCACTGTGAAAAACCTGGAAGGAAGGCAAGGAGAGCAAGTGCTCCCGCTGTTGGCTGCCAGCAGCAATTCTTATCTCTTGTAAAAAACCTACCAAAAATTATGTTTCCATGAGAAATCAAGGTGTTAAGCAGTTTCATTTCTTTATATCTGTAAGAATGGCTAAATCCTTAGACTCATCACAGACCCAGCAAGCACAGCCCCCCAGCTCCACATGGCAGAGTCTTTCAGTGACACGCCCTGCCCATGCTGAGTTCCACAGCCTGCAACTGGGCTGACTGGCCCCAGTAGGCAGCCCCATGCCAGGCATTCCCCTGCTAGGGCAGACCCAAGACCCCTGGCAGTTCTGGTGGGACAGGCACTGACATCAGGAACCAGGAAATACTCCTGTGCTGCTGGTAGCTGAGTTTACCTTGCTGATGAGCACAAATGATCTCTGCAGACACCTTTTAACTTCCAGCAGGCTCTGAACTGCACACAAGAAAAATCATATGAACGTGCCTCATAAGGAGTATCAGTGGAATACAATGAGATGGAGAAAACAAAGAAAGATTGTAATAGAAAAAAGCAATGGGAGCATTGTGACCAAACAAAGAGATGGCCAGCTGCTGTCTGTAGGATGAGACTTGCATCTTTGCGCAGTATGTGTGTGGTCCAGAGACTGTCAGGCTAATGATGTGTTTCTCATCTACTTTAAAGACCATTTCCTTCCTGCTGGTATCTACTTAAAGGCATGGCAAGGCAGTTACAATAAATAAGAATCATGTAAGCATGTGCTGCACATCATAAATCGCTGCTAGTTCTTTGGCTGGTGAAAGGGTTGGGCTAAAAGGAAACTCTATACCTACATTTGCTATCTTTTAGATGTCTTCTTGTTTTGTCTGTTAATAATACTTCAACTATTAAACTCACATTCAAAATTCTATGTACTTCAAAGCTTTTCTGTAAAGTTCTTTTCCTCATTTTTCCTATGTCACTTATGTTGACTTGTATAACAGGTCTGGTTTATTTCAGTCTGGCCCCAGCTACTTTCCACTCACTTTTTGTAACAAAAAAGATTATTTCTTCTCCTGAATGAAAAAAAAGAGACAAAACTCAAAACCGACAGAAATTTAGCAGTTAGAATTTACCTTAACTTTCAGGAGTCTGTTGTCATTAATTTGCATCCATCTCTACAATTGGATACAAGAAACTCATCTCCCAATCTCATTATGCTCCTACCTTTGTACCTGTGCAATATTTCTCATCAAAAATGTCTTTTACATTATTGGTTGTAGAATCCAGCTTCACCACAAGGCTCTAGAAACACACTATGAAACAGAACTAGCAAGAAAGTCTGAGAAATGGAGCAAGCAGTGTCTACCCTTTGGCACCTCTCAAGGATTGTCTTACACAAGGATATTTCTAAAACATTAGCTTACCTCTTCTGTGATATCTATCTTCAGAACTGCTGTGGTACTAAAGGATGGGGAGCCTCGATCTTTGGCCTGTACCACCAATGACCATATGCAGTCTTTGTTTTTTGTGATGTTGTGAATGATGTCCAGGGAACGGATATAGGATTTCAGTTTAATTTCCCCAGTGCTTTGGTCTATATCAAACACATTGGCTGGGTCTGCTTGCATGATGGAATAATCCACAATGTTGTTGGGCTCTTCTGCATCTTGATCTATAGCCTAGTAGGGAAGTGTAAAAAAGATGTTATTGTTTGTATCTTTGCCTGAGGATAACAAGTTTCTGAACGTTCACTTCTGACAATATCTGTGCCATTGCTGGGCTATTTTTATTTCATTTTGGAAGCTATGCTACATTTTCTTGTGAAAAACAGCAGGACCAGAATTCTTTTGTATAAGTGATTTCTATTTGAGATTAAATAAAATCAGAGGAAAAACTGAACCATAACCTGTCTGTAGAATGAAAATGGTCCACTGCTGGAGAGCTTCTGACACAGTGTGGGGGACAAATATGAAGTGATAAAGAACAAGGGGATGGTCCATGCCATAAACTATAGATGCCTTATTTTTTCTTCTGTGGTATTTATCTACTAAAATTAGGTGTTGTGCAATTAAGCTTCAGGATACACGTTCAAATCTGTGTAACATAGGATGTTCTGCTCCTTTACCTGTGAATTCTTTTTGCATTGAAATATAGTTCTACAAAGCAAAGGGAAATAAGTTGTGTGGTTGAGCACAAAGGGTGTCAGGAAGGTTAAGTATTCAGAACTCTGGACTTTCATTTGCTTATCTTATTTGGGCTTCTTATGTTCACTGTTAAATCCAGGATCCTCCATCAGCTGATGGCTCAAACACAGTAACGGACCTTTATATTTTGCCTATAGAATTTATTTCTCCTTCTCAGCAGTCTGTAAATACTGTAATTCACACGTTAATCCATTTGTTACAGTCAAATGGATGTGCAAAATAAAGCCGCCGGAAAAGCCAACTTTCAGACATTCTTCATGACCCCTGAGAATAAACAGCCTAGCTGGGGCTTTTCCAAAGCACTCACTCTGCTTAGTGGCACACGGTGCTGTCTCTCACCTCTATTTTCACTGGTGAGCCAATGATCATTGTCTTTTCCTGGATGTTTTCATTGAACTCTGGAGAGTGGTCATTGACATCTAGCACAGTGATAAACACTTCAGCCAAGCTGTATTTCCCATCTGTGTCCTCTGCCTTCACATAGAAATTATACTTCGAGTTCACTTCAGCATCTAATACAGCCCAGGGCTGGGTGTAAATTATGCCTGTTGATGGGTGGATTAGGAACCTGAAAAAGAAGTATGGAAAGACTTTTGGGTTTTTTGGTCATTCAATATGTACATAGAGCCCAACTTTGCCCCAAACTGTAAACATTGAAATGCTGGGCCCAAAGATTGGTACTCTTCACTTAACTCCTGTCTGGCTGATGTTTCCAAATACTTTAGTTTATTGAATTTTTGTCTAGTTCCTTTAAGCTGGAAACCAGAGATCTACCAGTGCCTCATGATTTTCCATCTATGCCTATCTATATCCATCAATTTTCTATCTATTGCATTTTCTATTAAAAGTCTTTTTCTTCAGTAAATGCTCAGTGTGATGGTCTTCTCTCAGAGTGATTTCCTTACTTGTAAACATTAATCTTATTTTTAGCTTGGGTTTTTTTTTCCACCTCAGTTTCAAAGTACAATGTCCTGCATAAATTAAGATTGATTTATATCACCTGGATAGCTAAGTGAAGTGTGTGCTGCATATCATAGTTAAGCTCTTCACTTTTCAGAATGGGTAAGAAAAATGTCTGCTCTCAAATCTCCCAAACTGCAGGGCAAATTATCTTCTACAAAAATAATCACTTTTCCATAGACTGGCACTGGGATGGAGTGGGTGTTCAGATTTATCTGTTTCAAGTTCAATTCTACACATTTGTAATTACTGAGGCACGGTCAAAAATGTCAACCCAAAGCTTGGATTTATAGAAAACTTAGCAATGTAGAGTCTTTTTAAAATGGGCTGCCAGTGTAGGCTCCAAGCAGCAGGGCTTTTAACAGATGAAAGGTTTTATATAGCCCTTGATTGATCCACAGGATAACAAAATATTTTCTGTTTTCCAACTGTGTATTCAATTGAGAATGATTATAAAAGGGGCATTTAGTAATCCAAAATCTGCAATTGTTCTCATTGCTCTGTTATATACAAATACAAATTTTGAAGAAAGCCAAGACCTGAAGGTGGAAATATCTATGCAAACACAGTGCCTGTGCTAAGTGTCTCCTTAGCACTCAACGTGGCCTAACCATGCAGAGACTTCTCTCACCACCTCTATTTCAGTGGAAGAAAAGAAGCACTCGCACTGGCAGCTTGGATTACCAAGAGAGGATTACCTGCATAATGGTTATATTGTCAACAGTTAACACTATTTTTCTTATTACAGTACAACTCATCTTTCTGCCTATGCAACTGCCTATCCACTTGTAACATGCAAGACAGAAAAAAATTCATAGCTCTAACTGAACGTCTCAAATCTGGAACAAACCGTGTGTTCAGCAGATCTGGAGGTGCCAGGACAAGAAAATCAATCCAGCCTTGCAGAACTATGCCATTCTGGCACAAGGAAAGAAAAAAAAATACTTAAGCAGGAAAATAAAAGTCTTCACATCATAATTTCCTCATTCAACAGCATAAAAACAGTGAGTCTGAGCATCCCCAAAATGCCAATCAGAATAAAGTTGCACTCACAATTTTTTTCCTAAATCCTTTGTCAACAACCCTCACAAGCTTCTTTGCACCAGCTGCTACATTCCAAACCTAAGAGTTTGACATGACCTTTTGCTTGCTTTTCTCTGTGCAGTTAGCAGCTAGCTTAAAGATTTAGTGAAGAGCTCAAAATAATCCATCGTGGAAATGCTCCCATATGTGTCTCCTTCTGGCTACAGAAGAGGTTCACGCTTAACATCTTGGATTTTGGACTTTGATTGTGCCTCCTAAATGGCTTTCACCTTTACAAGAAGAGTTCAACTTTAGCTCCAGGTGGATAATGTGTAGAGAAAAACGGATTCTGGGGATGAGTGTCTGAAAAGCTCATTCATCTCCAGTATTTTACCCTGAAGCCCCACCACGTCCAGGAACTGCAGCTTCCAGCAGCAATATCTGTGACAGCCAAGGCACTGATGCCAGCCTATTCCCAGACAGGAAGAGGGAGATAGACGTCATCACCAAATAAAGTAAGCATAAGAATCTTTTCTTCCCTGATGTGGAACTATTAAGTTTAAATACATAAAATGTTTTTAACGCTCAATGCAGATGACCTCCCAAAATTAAGTTTAGATTCTTCAATGTCTTGTCTTCTTTAATTTATTTTGAGAAGAGTTGAAACTGGACTATCTGTACAGACATATGGAAATGGAAGGGCAACGAACGAGGTGGTTTTTTCCTCCAGAACTGACTCTTCACAATTGGACCAAAACCTCCTCTTTGTCTTACAAGCATAATTCAAATGGTGATTGAACAAATCTTGTATATTTATACTTCAGCTGCCTTATGTCTCTTTAGGGGTTTGTGGACAAAATTCCTTGGACTCATGAAGCAGATGTTTAATGATCACACCAGTTTTTCTGTTGTTGTTTTCACAGAACTCACAAAGAACATGGCATAAATGTCCTTGAAAATGAGCAGGTCAAGAACGAGCTTGTTAGCTTTCTTTTAAAATTATTTGAAAATTATGCTTAGAGATTATGCAGTTCCATTTATTTATGTATTACTTACAGATCTGCTCCTGTTCCATAGATAGAGTACTTGATTTCTCCCCAAAGCCCTGAATCTGGGTCTGTAGCCTTTAGAACAGACAAGAAGAGAGTCATCCTTTACAAAAAGGCCAAACCAAACATTTCATCTTTTTTAACAGCAGGCCGCGAAAAACCCGAATGCTTTTCACTATTTTTGTCATCACATTTTTAGTGAGAAATCGCATGAGCAAATATGCACCAGAAAAGCGCACAATCTAACACCAGGAAATGTCACTGCCAGCCCCAGGAACGCTGTTCAGATGCCGCCTGTCCTTGGTGCCCAGGGACTTTGGCAGGGAGAGCAACGCTAGATGGCCCCATCCATCTATCCATCCACAGTTACTTCATTCCCCTGACAGAGATGGAGATAACTCAATGAAATGAACACACTGCCCGTTCTCAAGCCTTCCTAATTATCAGTTAAACATTAATGAATATTCCCTAGACGAAATTATTTATTTTATATATAGTATTTTTAAGCTTATGCTTGTTTAATTGATTCAATTTAAAGTAATGTGTAACAAATGTTTCAATCTATACACAATATTTCAGCTTTGTTTATATTTTAATCACTCTTGTGCCTGTGTGACTTTTAGTAATGCAAGTACTATACTAGATAATATCTTTGTTTCATACTATTGCTGGCTTCCTTTCTTAGCTCAGGATTAGGACAGCTATTGATTTGGTAGCAGCTACTTCCATAAACTCCTGCTTCTCTGGTAGCTCTGAGGAGCTCTGGTAGCTCTGGCCATGAAAATTCATGGTGGCAGTGGATGATTCATTCATCTTCCTGTTTTAATATTTGAAGACTGGAACAATATCTTTAATTCCTGCACAGTTAACATAATGCACTTGCAGCCCTGATGATAGGGGTTGTTTTGTTATTTGGCATGATCTTCTCAGATTCTCTCACCTCACAATTTTGACCACAGCCCACTTTAGTATTGTCTAACTTTTTCTAAAACATTTACACACGTGTGACTTTTTCAAACTGCCATTCTGACTTTTAGTTTTTCGAATATATTTCTGAATCTGGGTCAAATACATTGAGTTGAGAGCACATGCTTAAGTTTTACTCCTCAGCTACACTGTCCTGTGCATTTTGGCTCAGAGTCGGTAGTTTTGTTGCTTCTGAGATTTTTTTTTTTTTGCTGTCCACCTCCTAGAATTTTTTATTCTTCCTACTTTAAAATTAGTGCTGTTTAGGAGTCTCTGTTTTCTGAAGTTTTCCTGCTAGTTTCCTCTAATAACCTTTTCTGTGCTGTTTATATCCCACTTCTTTTTTGATTCTTGCATCCCTAAGATTTGCCTTCAGCATGTTATTATTCTGATTATTTAATTTTCTTTCTTACTTGCAGCCAGCCTGTGCTGGAGATCTCTGGCAACCTGCCTCCGCCATCCTTACCTGTGAGACCTCTGCAAGGTGACTTCCATCACCCACTGGGCCTCATGCGGCCAGAAGCTTTCTTGGCTTTGTGACAAGAGATCTGTTTCCAGCCTCGGCGGCTGCATTAAAAAGATACAGCTCACACTGACAGCTGGAAATGCTCCTCCATCACACAGGGCTCATATAACACCCTGACTTTCTTTCTATGAAAATGTGAGATACTGGAAAATATACCGGCGTATTTTTTACACTGTGAGAAGATACTTACACAGGGATAATTTTTTTCCCAGCCCCAAACATTTTAATGTTATATTCCTGCCCTCATTAACTGTTTAATTATGCACGTAGCACCCAGATTCTTCCCAGGAGGAGGAGACTGATACTAAGCAGCCATCTTGTTTTTCTTTTACTCCTACTTAAGCAAGCAAATCCAGTAAATCCAATTCTGCTTAGCCATAACTCCATCTTCCCACTGGACACTGATTTGACTGGGGCTTTCTCAGTACTCACAGGCCATGTGATTTGTCTTAAAAGCAGATGGACTTTAAATAAAAACCAAAGTAAATTTGTTTTGGAAAATGTTTGCCTGAAACTTTATTTTTTTCAGAAGTAGGTTCTTTTGTGTGGATTCTGGAAAGGAATTAGAGTTCAGTCTGGAAGCTGAATGGCAAGTAAGATTTGCTACTTGCCTCTGTCCGCTATTTTTAAGTTACTTGAACTGTCTTCACAGACACCCAGCAGAGAGAGCATTTCTTAAGAGACGAATGAAACTTACTGTAACAGCAACTACATTTGAGCCCCCTGGGGAGTTCTCTGGGATCCTGGCAATGTAGTAGTCAGAGGAGAACTTGGGGACATTGTCGTTGGTATCCAGCAAGCGAATCACAATGTCTGCTGTTGAGCTGAATTTCTCTGGGGTGTTCACCTCTATTGCAAGAAGCTAAGAAGAGAACACAAGGAAATCACTACAAAGCAGCTTTTTTTGTATTTAAGGAGTTTCCTCCACCCATGGCATTTAGGTTCATTTTAACCTTGTTGAACCAGACAGCTCAAAAAACAGAGAGATGACTTAGGTCAGTGTGTGGCCTAGGCATATTAGACTTCATGTGACATATTTGACTAGTAGTAACTAACAAACACCATCATAAAAATAAAGCCGTAACAGAAGCAAACAAACATCCGTCTCTGGGCAGCTCCTAGAACTTAGGGAAACATAAGCATTGAATTACATATTTTGAATAACCACATAAATTTAAATACGATCCTTTGCAGGGGAATCATAAGTTGTTCCTCAGGAAAGAAGTCAGTACAATAAACTGCACCAAACAGGGTAAAGAGATGAGATAACTATGCCTTTGGATGTTTGGAAGCAGCATTACCTCCACTTCAAAAGCAGGATCATCAGGTATCAGGCATGTACAGCAGAATCCCATTTCCCAAAGTTTGTGTTAACTCCTACTACCAGACTTCTTGGGACTTCTATGCTCGTTGATTAGGACTTTATCAGACACCCAGTGGGGGCTTTTGAATTTCTTCACTGTCTCTAAGGAGAACAGAGAGCTCTGACACGCCACATTCTCATAACCCTCCTCATCTGAAAGGACAGGCAACCACATAGAGCAAAAGGAGGAATGGGGAGCAGCATGGGTATTCCGTCTGGCTGTCAGCAGAATTTAACACTAGTGCATGCTTAACTGATCCCTCAGCTGAGGGTAACTGGCACTCTTGAGTTAGCAAGTTGGGTTCCCACATTGCCCCTTAACACACAGCTAATTGTTGCAGGGAAGAGGAGCCACCAGAGAGAAGGAAGACAATAACCCGGGCATATGGTGTGTGACAGTTCTCAGTAGGCAGGCAAGGAGCTCTCACATCCCCACCTGGGAACAGATCCGAGCAAAGGTTTGGTGAGTCACCTCTAAAACCATAGATAAGCACTTTTCCACAGGACTTCAGCTCCTTTATTCAGAATGTTTTCTCTCCCGTTCTTAGTCTAACACAAAATAGCAGCAACGTCTCTACCATGTCTCTTACTGAGCAAAATCTGCTGGATTTGGGGAGTGCCAGTAGGTCACCTGAGCTGGTAGAACAGCAACCTCAGGGGGTGTGTGGCAGAGCAAGGAAGAGCAGCTTCAGCAACAGAGAGACACCAAATCCTTCACAGCCTTCAGCCCAGGTATCTGTCCCTGATGGGTGTGTGCATCATACAGAATCAGGACCAGGACACCAGTTTTAGGCCGTGTAGAGCCTCCACCCAAACGACTAACACCATGAAAAGTGGTCTAATGTTTGGTTTTCATGCTTGGACAAAGACGTAGTTAACACAAAGCAGGTGGGCTCTAGGAATCCATAGGCTAGTGAACACGACATTAACCGGGATACAAGAGCTCAGCTGAAAAATCCAGCTGCATGGGTTTTAATTGCTCGCCAGGCACTTGACCTCTGTCCTACCATGGCACAGCTCCCACGGGGCAGGTGGTGTGTGATGTTCACTAGCAGTGGCACTGCTGACTGGCCTTGGGGCATTTGCTGAGCTCCAGTCCCTGCCCTGCCAGATTCTGAGATGTCTGTATCACCCCAAGGTGACAGGGCTTGGGGAGGGTGGGGAGCAGTTTAAGTAGACAGAGAAAAGGCTGTATCAGTGTCATCTCCTAGAGCTGCTCCTGCTGTGTGAACATTTATAATGGTTGGAAATGAAGAGTGAAAGGGTTCTTGAAGAAATTAATCTCTAAGGATTGTTTGCAATTACTGGAGGACACATCCCGTCTAAAAGGGGAGCCTGGTCACTGTATTTCTGTGCTGACTTCTGTGTTTGGGAGACTCAAGTGATGTTACAGCAGAAGAAATTTTTGAAGGCACAGTCACACAGACATCAGCAAAAATCTCATCATGAGCAATCTCAGCTCCTAAAGCAGCACAGAGATAAAATCCTGGTCCTTATCGTGCACATGGAGTTATAACTAAATTATAACATCTGCAGTGAAATAAACTTTGCTGCTGGAATCAGCCCATCTTAGACTACCTTATGAGACTACCTTATATTTACCTTGTTTTCTGTTCTAATTTTTATTCTCTCTCCTTTAAGGAGCTACAGTCCAGCTATGTCAACATGCTGACAACATCTTCCTTCAGGGAGGAATTTCTGTCAGCTTACTTGCCTGCAGTATCTTATGCAGATTTTTATTGTTTGTTTTATGCAGAGAAGAAACAAACCCATAAAACTATTACTTTGCAGGCCTACATATCAACATCTAACACAAGTGCCGGAAGAGGAAACTAACATGAAATCTTAAAAGCGGCAGGTAAATTTTTTAAATAGCGTTTGATTTTGGCAATTGGAAATAACTACAGCTTCATCTGGTCCCAGTCCACAGGAGATGTGAGTATCCACAGAATGTCCAGGCTCCTGTCAAGGCACAATGTACACTAGGATGAAGGAGTTTGAGGGAGGAGGTCTGGTTCCCAAGGAACGTCAGCCCATGATAAGTTGGGACAGGGATATCTAGCCCCTGAGGCAGAGGGACTAAGAGGCCAAGCTGGAGATATATGAATTATCATAGCTGCCATAGCTTGGGAAACCCACTCAAGCTCTTGGACAGCTGAAAATGGAGGAATTTCTGACTACCAACTACATTTGAGAGCCAGCTCTAAATGGAAGGTAGATTTCTCCAGTACTCTTTGCTCCAGATGCATCTCCCAGTCAAGTTAGCTTTAATTCCTCTCTGGAATTTACTCTTCAAAAACAAACTAGAGAGAACAATCATTGCTTACACCCTCCCCCCTTCCTCAAAAATATCTTCACAAAGCTACTGTGAGATACACATTAGATAGAAATAGTAGCATATTTCATCCAAAATTCTAACCATAATGACTCATTGGCAGCCCAAACTGGGTAGGAAGTAATTTGAACTTTTCAGGAAAATGAGAATGGCAACGAAGTTTTTGTTGCCACATATTGCTGCCATATCATCCAGCTGCACCTTCTCCATTTGGAATCTAGACAAAGCCTACACTTTTTAAACAAAGTCTTATGGTCTTCAGTAGAAATCATTTCTGCAAGTCTTTCTCCAGTAGAAATAATTTAATTTAAAAAAGGGTGAATAAATGCTTAAGCTACAAATATATATATATTTTTCCCGGTAATTAATTCGTTTGGTGTTCATGGTCATCACATTAACTACTTTGATTTCTATTAGTATTCATGAGGAGGCCATGTGTAACTCCTTTACTGGTCTTTTGGTAGTTTAACCTGAATAAATGTGCACTTATTATAATTAGTTTCTGTAGCATTTTATGGTCCTTTCAAATTCTTTCACTTTAGTACAGTAATGATGCCTCACATTTTTGTAGGATCTCTAACCTATAAATCTCAAAATGGCTGAGGAATATTACAAGAGGAGATTTGAAACATAATGCAGTGAAACTTGCTAAAGACATAAAATATATAGCAAGAGGAAGAACAAAATTCAGGAATTTTTGCTTTGAAACTCAAAAAAATGCCATTTTTTGTACATTACAAAAGTACATGTTAATACTCTGCTAGGCTTTATTTTTTTTTTTAAAGGAGTACAGGGATTGTCTATGCAATTCTTTGTGGTCAGAACTGAACCATCTAAACTCATGTTCAGAGGCAGCTGACACAAAACCAGACTACTTAATTATCTTGTTGATGAGCCAAAGAATCCATCACAGGGTTCCAGCTTTTGGATGAAAACCAGTTCTTGCATGGCTGGTTTAGAGCATGGGTGAGCCTCAGGTCAGCCTGCAAAAGGCCATATAGATAGATTGACTCTGACAAAGGCAGTGAGCAATTTTGGGGAATTATCTTCCAGGCAGCTGAGTCCTCATCCTGCCAATATTCAAAAGTATCATCATGAATCAAATTACTTAGCACTAAGCAGGTAAATTCTGGCTCCAGAGAAATTAGGATTTCATCCTGTGAATTTATCATTTTGAGACCAGAAATAACATCCTCAGGGTTCAATCTAGAATGACTCTGAGTCACCAACTTGTATAGTTTCCACAGAGAAATAAAAATCAACATTGTGCACTGACTGGATTAAATCAGTCCACAGATGCATCCATTAAACCTTGGGAAGGTGATGAACCAGAGGCAGAAATGAGTTTCCCTTACATGTAATATCACGTCACTGACAATGCATCAGACAGCTCCAGCTGGATTAAGAAGCTAAATAACATCAGGTATAAAAGCCGTTATACACATAATGTATACACTGACAAAGAAGATCTGGAAAGCAGAAGTACCTTGAAGGTTAACACCTTGAATTTTTCATAGTCAATAGAAGCAGAATTTTCCACTATTACTGTAACCTGAGCCTCATTCAGGACAGTTTGGGGAACCACTCGGAAGATGCCACCAGGTCCAACAAGACGGAGGTTGAATTTAGCATTGGCTCCCTGTGAAAGAAAGCAGATACGGCATTGTTTTCAGTGAATGATGCACTTCTTACAGCCTAGATTGCTTGATTTCTTCAAACTATATAAAATGAAAATGAGTCTTACTGCTTAGAGCCCTCTGTTCTCCATCCCCTGTGCAAGACACTGCTAAGAAGCTTAGTCCTATAATCCCTCTAGCCCTGGTCACAAGCTTTTCTTAAAATAGATTGACAAGCTTGGTTATTCTTCCAGTCATAATGGAAAAACCCTGCAGCAGGATTGGCTGGGAGAGGGATCTTGCGGCAAGTAGCATCGGGCTTCATGCAACACACGGTGAGCTCAGGCAGGTGACAGAGATAACACCATGTGCACATCAACAAGCAAGTCCTGCTTCTTCCCAGCTCCTAACAAGGAAAAACAACTGCAGTGCTTGAGTAAAGACAATAGAAACCTCAAAAACCTATCTCATAGAATGGTTTGGGTTGGAAGGGACCTTAAAGATCACATTTCAACCCCCCTGCCACAGGTAGGGGACACTTTCCACTGAGCAGGTTGCTCAGAGCCCCATCCACCTGGCTTTGAACACTTCCAGTGTCTGGTCTGTGTCCTAAGAACTTAGAGCTTAGGAGTTCTTAGGTGTGAGGAAGATGCTGTCACAAAGATATGCAGATAGAGGTGTATTCCACATTTTGCACTGACTAGATTAAGTTAGATACTAAACCTCTGGTAAGTTGATGCAGCTTGTGGGGTGAGAGGAGCTCCATTCATGCAGAATAAAATCTTACACACACTTGACAGCTCCAGGTGAAATGAGAAGCCAAACCCCATTACACAGATAAACCTTCTAGCCAGAGAGAACATGGAAAGCAGCAGTATCCAGAAGTTTAACACCACTTGTGTGCAAGTCGGGAAGAATGAGCTGGAACCAGTTAGCCAGGCTAACTCTTTTAAACCAAAATGGAGCATGAAAGAGAAAAGGTGAAATGGGGATACTCATATTTCTGCCTTGCATGGAAAGTGGCAAAATGAGTTAAGCCCACCACAGCAAATGCTTCAAGTTCACCAATTTCTCAATGTCATGTTTACACTGTGACAGATTCACTGCTTGGCTAGTGCCGTGTCCTCCCCCTAGCATGAATATTGAGATGACAAATTTCTAATAATAACTTTCAAACAGGACAACTCTACTTTCAGCTTTATCCCAGGAGGGTTTGTTATGAGCAGTTCTTGATGCAGCCCTAGCTCATGTCAAGAGAAAAAGTATTCAGCAGCAGTTCCTTAAGGGAAACAGAATGATCTTGGGTCTAAACTCAGTGGTCTGCATTGTTTGGTTACACAAACCCACCTACCAGCTACAGAGATGACAACAGGCAAACACACAAAGCCAGAGCTCCTGGACTATGGAAAGTAGTGCTGGTGGCGAGAGTGGGCAGTCTGACCACACAAAGTCCTCTCTACTTGGGACTGGACATGACTAGAGGAATGGTGGCATGGGATGGGGAGAGAACTTCCTCCCTCCAACAGCTGAGTGATGACCACTGAACACAGATTTGTTTGGAGAAAGCCATGCTGCTGCATGTCTCCAAGCAGACAGCCCTGGGACAGAGGAAATGACTGAAGGAACAGCATCACTGAGCCCTAAGATCTGTCTTTCAAAGAGGTCTGGGGAGAAATGTCTGCATAATTTCCTTGCAAGAAAAGATGGAATTTCCATCAAAGAGTAGGCCTAAACCAGACCTTGCCGACAGCTTTCCTCCTCACCTGTACCATGCATTCCTCCAAAAGAAAGAGTCACTAATGGCTGTGATGGAAACAGACATGTTTAATTTTCTTCTCTGTATGGTCTTCTTGAGTGGAGGGAAAAAGCTGCATTTTCTACCTTAAAAGCAAAGCAACCCATCCCCCCTAGAGTGATGCCTTACACTGCACTAGAAAGCTTCTTGAGGAAATCTATACAGTGTATTTATCAATGTTTTCTGCTTATTTTATAGCCTAACTTTCAGCCTGAATATTTTGTCAGCCTAGATATATATTTTGTCTCCAAACAGAAGAGATGGGTTTTGTTTCTTTCCTTCTGCAGCAGCATCCCTTGTGACAATAGCAGGACAGACGTAGCACTGCTTTGAAAGCAGTCATTTATCTGCTTGCTGCAGAGCGGCAGGAGGGAGGGGGAAGAAGCCAGTGGGTTTGATAAAGTACAATACCGTCAAACCAGCACAATACTGAGCACAGTTACAGAAGAGAGCCCTTTCCAATAGTAATACAGTTCTCAGATGCATAAAGCTTTTTCTTGTCACTATCTAACCTCAGGCTAACTCAGATGGGTGTCATTCATACAGTGTTTAGCTTAGGCATCCCTATAGCAACCATCACCATAGTATCTATAGACATCACAGGTCAGTTGGATAGCAGGCTGAGAGGGGTAGAGTCTTCCTTTTCTTTTACCTGGTTAGAATTAGTTTGGTTTTGGCATAATTTTTAAGATTACCTAAAAACATCACTCAGCTGGGTCTGCACTACAGACCCTGACAGTAACATAATGGTCAGAAGGACAACATATTGTAATAAAAACAATGTAAGGACACAGATAATATTGTTTCCTGCAGGGGCTGGAGAAGATACAAACAGCAATTGCACTTGAAGTTACTATAGGGATTGGAACCTCTAAGTAAATCTCCAAAGGGAGTATCTTCTCAGACGTTACACTGGCAACAACTGAATGCAAGCAAGAGTTAGGGGAAGTTCATAAGGACTGTTCAACTTCAGATGCCACAAGAGCTGGGCTGCAGGTTTAGGATCACGCTTCTCATTGACATAACAGTATATGACAGACTAATTATACTTCTCTCTGTCGTATTGGGCCCTACAACTACTTTGTCTGTCCCAGGCTTTTGGGGAATGCAGGTAAAATACTTGAATTCCTAAAATGATATTTCTCTGTCTGACAGCTCTTTCTAGACTTTGGGAAAGTGAGACGGGAAAAGAGAAAGTCCACACGGTTTCCATTTACCTGATCCGAATCATTGACTGTAATCTTCAACCCCCTTAAGATTTCACCTTCTGGGGGATGCTCGTACATGGTCAGTTCAAATCTGTTTTGGGGACCATTTTCTCCATAGAACGTAGGCGGATGGTTGTTGAGATCGACCACCCGTATAGTCACCATGGCAAAAGTGTACTCAGAGATGTCACCTTCCTGACTGACTTCTGATGCCTGCAGCAGGCAGGAGAGAGAAAAAAATGTTGAGGAGATTTTCTTTCCTCAGATTCTTGTTCATGTATTGTTCCACGTGTACAAGTCACCTCAGCACACTAGCTTGTAGGAAGATTCACAGGCTTATATTTCTCTAAAATTTCAGTAAATTTCACACTGAAGTTTATGATGATTAGAAGATTATGGTAATAAACCAATCCAATAAAGCCCCGGTAAAAAAAAATCTCCTAGTTTTGTGAGCTTAGTAACTCATCCTAGCTGATAACAGTTCTCTAAAAACAAATAATTAAATAGAGGAAATGTAATTGTTTGCCTAAAATATTGACAGAATAGAAAAGAAAGACAACATTTAAATTCGCCGTGGTGCCACAGGTGGTTCGTTGTCACATTACTGCAAGGACTACAGCCTTGAATACTGTGGGAGAAACTGTACCTGTGGTATTTAGGTAAATATTTGAAAAAAGAACAAATACATACTTTTTTGAGATTTAGTCTCTGATTTACAATTCTAGATGAGCTTAATTTAAACTGGATATAGTTTAGACATACAGGCAAACAAAGGTGGTGCTTTTCTGAACCAAAATATCAACCAACTCTCTGGGTTTCAGCAATTCCAACATGCAGCCTGATTCACTGGATTGCACCTAAGACATTTCCTCTGTCAGGACAGAAACTCTGGCTGGTGTTTTTGTAACAACAGCTATCTCTAACATGCCTTTTTGCTCAAAGGGCTCAAACCCAAAGGCACTCTTTCTATGAAGATTCTACTCTGCTAGCTGAGGTGCCTGTCACTACATACACTGGATAAATACAACACCCTTTTGTTCCTTCAAACAGATTTTGTATCCTGCATGAGCTCTGGGTCACCACACAGACAATTAGGAGATTAGAGAAGCTTGCAAGGGTTTAACTCACCCTGCATCTGGGAAGTGCCAGCAGACTGCAGTGAAGCAGAGAGAATAGAAGAAGAAATAGTGCCCAGGTTTAATTCAGACCATGACAACTCTGATCTCCCAGGTACAGCAAGCTTCTTGAGCCCAGTAGCAAGCAAGTGTCCTTGGGGATGCTACACTGGTTCTGACAGTGTGCAAAGCCTCAGAGCTTCCTTAAGGACAATATTGTCCTTACCATGACAATAACATGCACTTGCTAAAGAAAACTGATATAGTCTTCACAATTTAACTCTACATTTTTAATTACTTCGTCTTTAGAAACTGCCTAAAATAATGCAGCCTGTCACAGGGGTAGCAGGCTCATGAAGGTGTTAGCTCGCTGAGGTCTTAGCATGTATTTGTACATGGTTGATCAATGCCTCATGACAGTGCATGATCTGTTCCAAGCCTATTACTAATCATAGATTTGAGAGTTATTTATCTCATCATATGAAGGTTACAACACACCAATTTCCAGTTTAGCAATAAAATCTAGAAACAAGAACAGGGTTGTGTCTAGTCTGTAAAGGATGTTAATCCTCATGACTCAGAGATGAAATTAGAACAAGATAACTTCAATTGCAATAAGTAATTTGAGATACTAAATAGCCCAAGGAACAAAACCAATTTGTTCTGTTTTATACTACCTGGCACTATGTTCAAATAAACGAGGTAGTTTCTAAAACAGGGGAAAGTCATCTATAAATTGAACTATTTTATATAATCATGCCTATTCATGGCATTTAAGACCAACAGTCTTAAAGTGGCCATGGAACATACCTGAACTTTTAGTTCATACACTTCTTTCTTGAGCTGATTTGGGCTTTTAATCACAGAAATGGCTCCAGTTTTGTTGTTGATTTCAAATGAACCTTCACTTCCTGCAATGAAACCAAGATGTTCTAGTTTCATGCCACACCTTCTTTCTCTTAAACAAGCATGAGCAATCAACTCTACACTTCATTAAACTTATCTTCGTCCATATGTGTATCCATATCTACAAGCAGATCTGAAGCCTCTTTTCAAAAATGGAGCACTTCTGTGACTGGTCACAGTGAGATGAAAACACAGATGGGGGCCACAGAAAGTTTCCTTCCCTAGGAACAGCTCACTGGAGTTCTGCCCCTATGGCCCCTTGTCATCACTTTCCTTTTCCCACTCTGGTCAGGGTACCTTCAAACCTTAGTTACCGGGCATGCAAATTGGGTATTCATTTCTATTCCGCTGTACTTTTTTTATATGCAGGTTAAGACAAAAATAGACATTTGTCATTGTAATTAGCAAACGCATAATTAAGTCTCTGAGAAACAAGAACATTTCTCTCACTAATAGAAGCTAAGGTGAGAAGTCTGACAATCCGTCTCGAAGAAACATAGTCACTTTCTGCAGGCAGCATCTCTGGAGAGGCATCCTCTGGTCTTTAACATTCAGTTGTTAAAAAAACCTCTCAGCATGTTGACAAGGCTGTCCTGAACAAAAGGGTTTTTTTGGAGTATTTGGGGTAAATCCCAAGGTTTCATTGAGGCAGGATAGGACTGCAGACTAACTTTGCTGCCACCACTCAGCTTCCATCGATCTGAAGAGCAGCCCCTTGAGACTGGGTAAATTTGTGCTGAAACAAATGTCAGCTTCCAAAGAGGCAGCAGTGTCTCATCACAATGCCAGGACCCATCCCACCATCACAGTCAAAAGTGGGCTGGTGCCCAGGAAGGGGATCAGCTGGCAGCTCATGGGGCCCTGCCCTGCTGTGCCAGGGTGCTGTGGCCTGCATGCTCTTCACGCACAATATTGGCCACAACCTACACTTTGTGGCAAAGTCTACAAAAGAGAGGAGAGCAAAAGAGCGGAAATCCCTTCAAATGAAGGAGATCAACACTTCAGAAATAAAGGATGACTGAAAGATCAGTCATTTTTCTTTTTCTCAAACCTAATTCCAATGCTTGTTTTTAAAGTGTCTGTTAGTATCCCGGTTTGCTAATACTACCTGCAATAACTGTAACTTCATTAAAGCATGCTAGATACAATATTGAGCAGATATCGACTCATACAATGGCCAATTATTGGGATACATTGGACTGGAAAGTATATTCTGACTGAGAAGACACTTAAGTCAATAGTGGTTTCAAGCCACCATAGTTCATGTTATTGTCTAGTTATCACAGGAAAACAGGTAACTTGGATTATGTAGCAGTATGTGTGTTCCTTTTGACAGCATGTTCAGAGGATTGGAGCATTTTCTATTATTATCCCATACTCCATGGATATGGTTTATTGAGAACAAATAATATGCTATTTGCTGTTAGAACTTTCTTGCCCTTTGACAACCCAGCTCACAGTTATTGGAATCATGGCTTGTCACAAATACTACCAGTGTCTGAGGTGGAAACCTGTTGCAATCTTTTGTTTTCTATTTCTTCAACTTTCTATGCACTAAAAGCATATTCCTTTCCCCTTTTTCATTTTGCACAAACAAGTTTTACATTTACGCTATTAAAAGACGTGTGACAGACACTTTCAGAATAGCAGATGGAAAGCATTAATCTTCTGATAACATCTGCTTTCTGCCACTGCAGTGTACAACCAGTGTCTCTTCACTGATAAATATAATTTCTTCCAAGAAACAAGGGGCCTGACTGTTTAGCCACTTTAATCACAGTATTAATAAAAATATGCCCTTAAATACCGTGTCTGGGTCTCCCAATCAAGTTTCCCTCCTCCTAGACTAAATGACAGAGATGCTCAGTAGCAGTGAATGCATTTCCCTTTACTCTTTCTGAAATGACAAGCAGGATACTGATGCCTAAAAAAAATCAGCAAAATTAACAGCTCCAAGTGCAGTTCTGTGAAGCAGATATGAAAACTCAACAAATTATATCTTGGCTATTCTCTGGCAGACAGGGCCCTGGAGTTGTTTGAGGTACCTGACATTATTTCATGAGGCTTTGTCTCAGCTTTATTAAACTCTAGCACATCCTTTTCTAATTTAGTGTCAGATCTGGTTATGAGTGCCCATCAAATTTAATACATGACAAGTCTACTCACCGTTAACTATGCAGTAATGAATACTGTTAGGCTTTCCTCTGTCTCCATCAAGAGCAACAACAGTAAGGACCTCAGAACCCTGGGGAGAAATGGGAAACCACAGTCTGTGAGCTGAGATCAGAGCAGTGAAATTGCAACTGCATATTAATAAAGTGAATTTCTATAAGTCTTTCTTCAGTGAGGTGCTGGGGGCAGAGTGTGTACTTGTGCTTGTGCTGTATGGGGTACACAAAAAGGCCCATTGACTCCCACCCAAATGTTTGGCTTCGCAGAGCAGGAGCTGAATGTTGCTTCTTGGGCTGTCTGCATTGTTTTGCTACATCAACAGTTTTAGTTGTTCCCAGTAATGTTGCAGCCCATGCACTGCACCTCCATCTGAAGTGGGGACATCCCCACTGCTGTTCGCTCCCTAAGAACCTGCTGTGTGACCTGCCTGTGCCACATCACTGCCTGCACTGCTGGCAGAGCCACCTGCTGTGGTGCCTGGGCATCAGCTGTCCCAGGGCTTGCTGCAGCTTCAGGACATGCCATGTGCCTGCAAAAGCCAGTGCCAGTTTGCCCAGCGTCCAGTCCTCCTGTCCTGGTTTCTAATTCAGTGTTGGGTGATCCCCAGAGGGCCAGCAGGAGCATGGCACTGCTCTCCATGAGCTGCCCTGTGTCCACTGCCCTGCCTGTGGAATGGCTGCAGACCCTGTGTGGCTGGGGGTGCCTCAGTCCCAGGGGATGACCAGCTGCAGGAGCGGTCGGAAGCCGTGGCCAGGAACACCTGCCTTGAGCCACAGATTTGGACAGAGAATTCTGAGTAACCAATCTGAAACCCAAAGGTTAGTCTGGGTCACTACCAAGTTTCCCTTTGGTCACTGTGTAGGCACCTGCATCACTGCACGCCCCATGGCCACACAGTGTGCTGAGACAGGCAGCTGCCAACGAGTCACCAGGTCACTTTGGTCCTACCTAATTAAGTTCAGACCAGCAGCAAAAGCAATCAGAGATCACAAAGCAACTTGACCCACAGAACGTTTAGGGCATAAAATTGTGATGAAAATGATGGTGATTTAACTGCCCTTGAACCTTCACTCTCTGTCCTTCTGTGCACGTTAACGTGTCCATGGGCCACACGTACAGAACTTGCGTACTGGGGACTGTTTGCTCGTGTGACTACTCCAATCAGCTCAGAAGGGTGATGACTGTCACATTAAAGTGCTCATCCAAGTGCAATTCAGGCCTCGAAACTGAAGTGTTACTGTTTGGGGCTGCACAAACAGGGAATATTGAAGTAACTGTCAATTGATCACAAACGGCAACAAGGAACATTTTCATGACAACCCCTGAGTGAATTTTTCAAATGAGAGTAAGGTTCTGTTAGAGCAACTGGAAATACAGAACTGTATTTATCATTTATGCTGGAAGCAGCAATAAAATCTGCCTACTGGGCAAAATACAGTGCAGTTCCTTTGAAGGTGACAGAATACTTGTAAATGCTGACAACTCCACTGAGGAGAAAAGAAGCAAGTTTACAAAATTAACATCAAACATGCAAACATCACTAAAATCAACTATTGCTTCTCTCTGGATTTCGTTCTAATAGCAAACCCCATACTGGTAAGGACTGATTCATGTTTCCATCATTATTTCATAATGGTGTAAGTTATGAGCTCAAGCTGGATGTAATTAACATTTATTGACTCCCATTTCCATAGTAAACACTAACTCCTGTGTGCACCTGATAGTTATTTCAAGATCCATATGTAACTATGCAGAATAAATCAATATACATAATATTGATTCTAAACACCTGCAAAGTACACAAGCATTACTTCTTTGCCCTACTGAAATATAGCAGCCTCTGCAGTGAACTGCAGTATATAGTCATGCAAGGGCTGCAGTATACATTGGAGTTCTGGATAGAAAGTAAAGACAGAATCTCTCCTGAAACCCAAGAGAAAAATCAGGTGAATAGTGTGCAATCACACTGTTATCCAGATCAATAACCTAATGTTAGGTAATTTCATGGGTAGATACTGTGCCTTGTCCTATGTACGAAGAAAATTTTAATTAATTCTTATGTATCAGGGTGAAAGCAGATCCATACACAATATACAATGTCAGTGCTTAGATAGAGAGAAAAACCATTAGTCTGCAGCTCCAAGAACAACATGTGGCTGTAAGTCCCCAGTTGGAACTGGTTCTCCTATGTCCCTGCACAGCTGATAATCTGGTGGGTTTTTAGACCTGAGAGGACTTCCTGGACCTCTCAGGACTTCTGCTAAGCCAGCCACTACTGCAGAGAAAGCATCCTGCATTTTGGGGATATCAGGGTTACTTCTCACCAGCTGATGTCCATGGCACAGCACAGAGGGTTTGAAGCATTTGGGCATAAATTCTCATATCTTGCACAACCAACTGTAAGTACCAGACTAATCACAGACAGAAAATAAAAGCTTTGTGAAATCACACTGTATACTAACACAGGTTTCTAGCATGATGTGTTCAGGTGAGGTAACTGGCAGCTTGCTTAAGCCTTAAACCAAGTGCCTCTGGAGGTCTGAGCTATGGAAGGTTCCTTAGTCACTGCCTGGACTTATATCAAATAAATGGGAAGAATCCTTTTTGACTTTGATCACAGCAGCAGGAAGCCTTGCAGGGCAAATAAGAACAAATCTGAGATTTGATCAACTTAGTTCGCCTAGGAGTCAAATCTGAGTTTAGGTCCCATTTCCAAAAAAAACTGTGCTAGAAACCATAGGGCCATCTTGGCTGAGGTGGGAAAGGTTGTACATATTCTCTCACAAATGAAGACCAGCGCTTACCGCGAGCGTATCCTCATAGACATATCCATAGTAGGGAGTCCCGATGAACATGGGAGGAGTGTCCTGAACATCTTCCACATTGATAGTAACTGTTGTTGTGGCTGAAAACACTTTGTTGTCTCCCCTGAGCTTCCCACCACCATCCTATAACAGAAGTCATGACAAGATGCCTCTGTTGAAACATGTCTACAAATCATCTTATGGCATTGCATGGACTTCACCAGCCTTCAGAACAGTTCCTGGAATCGTTTCTTGCTCTCAGCATACTAATGAATCCGTGCTGCTCCATTCTCTTCTCTTTTCCATTTGTCCTGCTACCTCTCTGATTAGGAAAACAGCTTGCAGTGTAATTTCTTATATTAAATGACTGAGCCAACACATGCAGTCATACATGATACTTTGTTAAAAACACAGGGGCAGGGAATTCAAGTTTTCTTGTAGGAAAAGAGAAAGATAAAAACTTATACAAAAAGTCGACCACTGAGGTCTACAACTTTTCATCCCACATATAGTCTTGTCAAGACAATGCACAGTAGCCAGGTAGTGCATATCTAGGGGAAGGTGAACAGTGCACACATTCAAAGTCTCCTAGGGACTCTAACATTATAAAATGAAAGCACAGAGGAGCTGTGCAGCCAAAAACTGAGATAGCCACGGTGTATAAAGAGTGTCTGAGGACTTGACTGCAACCAGCTTTGCACAACTGATACAGCAGAGCCAATTAGGAAGAAGACTCCTAAGTTCAGAAGCTTTTAACACTGTCTGTGCTGTTTTAACATTGTCTGTACTACCAATTCTAAAAATTCTAAATTCTAAAATTCCAAAAATTCCAATGTTTTGAAAAAGTACACTCATTTTTTCCTCCTTATTGCCCCAGAGGCAGTATTTAAGCCAAATTTTGTTGCTTCTCTGCAAGCAAACCCTGACTAAATAAATACATTAAAAGGTTCATATATTTTTCATAAAATATGAGAAATTTGTAAGTAAGGACAAAACTGTTCTCTTTAAACCCATGTGAGGCTGTCAGTGTGACAGGTCCCCATAGGATCCTGAAAGACTTTACTTCAGAATCTATAAACTTTTAATGGCTGTTATGAATACTCAGCCAAATCACAGGCACAGCACTACTGGGGATGATAGTGACAAGGGTTTCACAGCAATATTTGCAGGATTTGATGAAGCTCCTGCCATGAGGCAGCAGAGAAGTGAAAGAAAGAAGCATCCATAGACACTTCCAGAAAAGAAGTCTGTCTCTTGTGCTGTGCTAGGCCTAGCTGTGCCCTGTGTCTTACTGTGGGTAGTGACTGTGACCTGCACTGTCTGCCCTCCAGGGATTTGTCCTTATGGTGGTAGGGCTGTGCCCTGGGCAGTAGAAGGGAACCCTGAGCACCTGCCTTTGCTCAAAGGCTGATGATTCTGGAAGCTGGGGCTGCACACACCAACCCTTTGCTTGTAGGCAGCTCTCAAAACAGAGGTGACATGAATGAAATGTGGGAAATCCACTCCCAAAGCCTCCAGATATTGTTCAGCAGCAGACACCAGTTACCTTTCCTCCCACACTTTTCCATGTTAGCCCCACACCTCCAGATATTACAGAAGGAGTAACTCTGCTGCCTTAATGTACAACACTTGCATTTGAAGTATTAAGTCCTACTCAAATACAACACTCAACCTCCTCTAGTTTCAGATAAAAGTATTATACCTTGGCTACGACAACAACAAAATGTGTTCTTGATTTCTCGTAGTCCAGGGTGACCCCTGTTTTGATGCGCAGGACACCACTGTGACGGTCTATTGTAAATTTATTAGCATGGATGTTCTAGAAGAAAAGAAGAAACAGCAAGAGATTACAGGTATGGAAATAAGATTGCCATAGGGATTCATCCTTTATTTCATCTGCTAAGGGAGAAGACTAGAATAATGATATAGTTTGAGTGAGTAATGTATTTGAGGAATTTCACCTCTGTGCGTTTATGAACAATTCATGAACCGACCATGAGTCCCTCATTATTCAGAATAAATCAGTCACCTGTCATGTAGATATTTTTAATCTTTTAGGATTTCATTGTGAAATTTTAAACTTTTGTTAACACAGTTCATTGCATGGAAAGAGGCAGGGAGGCTTGACAGAAAAAAGATGAAGGGAAAAGGAAGAAAGAAAAAAGGAGTTACCCCTCTGTGTTCCAAAGTTCTACTCACTTGAAGGAAGGTTGCATGTATAGATTATTGTCAACACAGTGGTTATTTGGTGATTTTTGTGATGTACAACCAAAAACTAAAAGATGTCTGATATTCAAAGAGGCCTAAAAAATGTCTCACTCCATTTCTCTGCACTGGAGGTATCTGTACAAACATCTCTGTTTCTGTATCCATACAGAATAGCCACTGTCAGATAATCTTGGGCATTTCAGCAGACATCACCACCTGCCTACATCAGACTCAGGGAGAGGTTTTTTTCTGCGTAACTTGAGCATTCTCAGAGACTGTGCCAAAAAGATATGGCAAGATTTTTTTTTAAAAATACACATATTTAGCATCATTTTTGCCACAAAAATATGTAAATTAGACACAAAAGTTTGAAAGTGCTGTTCCTTGATTCACAGTCTATCATCTTACAATAAAAAAGCCCTATGCAAAATTGAATCCTGCACATAATGTATTTTAAATGGATCATAATTTGTGAAATCAAAACTAAATTTCAACAAGGTACTCAAGGTGTCCTTTCACAGTATGCCCAAGGTCTTAATAGGATTAGTTTTAGTGCTATATAAATATCTTCTAACTTGTTGTCACATTTGTGTCCAAATTAAATATTGCAACAAATTTGCTTTGGGTCTTTTGGTTTGTTTGTCTGGTTGTTTTTTTTCCCTCTTGTTGCCTCTTGAAAAAGGAGAACTGCACCTAATCTGGATGAAATTGCTTGTAGGAAGAAGGAATTTGAAGGATATGATGTAAACAATTGCCCTTTTGGAATGCAGAAGGTCTGTAATACAGAAATTCACCTTTAAATATGGAGCCCTCTCAATTCTTCACCCGTGGGCAATAACTTAAAGCTGGTGTCAAGCAGTCACAGCTTTGTCAGTGAGAAGACTTAGTACCTCACATTTCACACTGTGATCCACGTATCAATTATGCACAAGCCTGCTACACTAAAGGGCACATTTGGGTTTCCACTGTTATTCTTTCTAAACCCCCCCTATTTTATGCTTTGGAAATCCCATAAACATACAAGAGGAGCAGCCAATCTTGCTCTCCCTGTCACTCCAAAGGATGGGCCAATAAGAAGTGCTTGCTGGACTGCGCTTGGCCACTTGCAATTGGACAATATGTTTTGCCAATGCTTTTTTTCTTGTGCACAATAAAAAATTGGTCCTATAGGCACTAGTAGCAGCCTCAATGCTCAAAATATTTTTGTAACCTGATTTCTGAGTAAATGAGAGACGATATTTGAAGATACAGAAAATACCTTACCTGCAAGAAGTAGGTGATACTTCCTCCAGAACCTGTGTCTTTGTCTACTGCCTCAATCTTAAAGATACTGCTGCTGGAGGGAGTGTTCTGTGACCAGAAAGAGTTACCAGTCACATAAAAGAAGAAAACTAGATAAGTTAGAAGAAATGAAAAATGAGCATGCAAGGAGGCAGAAGAAGAGTGTGATGGTTGAAAGAATGTGAAAGCACTGAGGGAAACAATGAGCAGAAAGAGAACAGGGAACAGATGAAGAAGTAGAAGGAAGAAACACTTTGTGGAATAACAATAATAGAAAACCTTAGCTGAGACAGAATGTATCTTATTCATATTGTAGTCAATTCTAAAAATTCTCAGCAACCCACATCTTGGAGCTTACCCCCAAACTAGCACACCTTACGTACCCACAGACTTATTCCCTAAGTTTGCCATGAATATTAAATACCTATCCTAATCTTAAGCAAAAAGAATGCAGGTTCATCCTCCACATGCTGTTATTTTACTCAAAATATACTTGCCCCTCTTTAAACCCTATGGAAATCTACTGCCAGTATGCAAAGAAACTTCACCAACCTCTGGGACTTCGACTATGTAAGGCGTGTTGATGAACTCTGGGCTCTCATCATTAGCATCCATTACAAGGATCCTGACTTTTTCAGAAACCTGGAGTAAAATATGAAGAGCATATTGTGACTCAAGCTATTTTTCAAGATGTACCCATTCATTTGCCTACTAAGGTGTAGTAAAAGGCAGTGGCAAACTGTGTGGCAACAGAGCACCTGTAGACTACCAAAACTGAGCACATGAAAATACAAGAAATCCTATAATCCAGAAGAATTTTCCTTGGGGAGAACATTCAGATACTTCCAAACTAAAGAAGAAATCCCAGAGGATTTTATAAATTACAGATTAGGGCTGATTTTGAAGATCTTTCATTCTTTATGACTTTCAAGATACGCTGAGGCATTTTATGATAATACATAAAAGATTGTAGAGGTTTCCAGGGCTGTTGTGCCTGTAGGACTCTAGCACCTCACAAACATTTCTTGTAGTAGTCTCAGTTAATGTGTTTGAGATGGTAAGGAGCACTAGAGTTGTCTGGTCTTGTGGATAGTGGCACCTCCAGTGGTGAAGGCCATGTCTCCTCCTGGCTGCAACAGTATCCATCCATAAATTGAAAACCAAGGTGATGCTTGAGCAATGCCTCAGATACGTCCTTAATAATTAGATGTGATCAAAGCTTTAACCAGCAGCAGACAAGAGAATCCCCACCACCTTAGCCTCAGCAAAGCTTCTTAATGTCATTCTAGAGGAACACTGGGGGGGTGGAGGGACACTCAGCTCTTGGGTGCCCGACACTTGTTGCTATAATACCATGCATTTCTCCAAAAAGCCTCCAGATCTTTCTTAGTCAGGAATCCTACTGCTCTGGCAGAGAAACTTCACAGGAAACTGCTTCAATTCTGCTGTCATTCTGCAGGGTGCAAATCAGGCTTTCAGCTCATGCTACGTTGGAACTATCCTCACACAGCGGAACGAGGAGATGGAGTGAGGCTTGGGTTACTGCAAATTCAGTGGCTCTTCAGCAGGAGGTAAAACTAGTGAGATTATGTTTCCTGATCAAATGAGATAGTCCCTACAAGATAATTTAATAGGAGGAGGTACGTGGGCACACTTAGTTTGACAAGCTACAGCATAAATACTTACTGTATTTAGGCCATCTGAAATACTGACAATAACTTCAATCTCATCTTCCTTCTGTAAATCAAGAAAATTCCTTTATGTTAGAGAGATGGTGTTTGCCCTGATTGGAAAAGGGACTGAAGATTTAAATGAGTCTAGGGAGGCAGATGAAAGTAACAACTAAAACCACAAAACAATCAGAGCACAGGCTAGGAAGACCCCTCAGAGGCTCCAGCTGCAGGATCCTTGGATTTTCTGTGGTAACTGTCAGGAGATGGTTGGTCTGGGGATCTCTGTTCCTCTATAAAGTGCTAGTGAAAATCAGTTTTCTTTTTCAAGAAACATTCCCTAAAAAGGCACAGTTGATTTAAAATTTCTCTGTCTCGGTATACAGTATGATGGGTTCAACGCCTGTCTTCCCAGAATAAGGCTGCCTTTACCCCACTGTTGCTGGGATCATCTTTAACCCATATAGTTGCACAGACTAAAGGGCTATGATGTACTCAAGAAGCATCCTGGAATACTGCTTACACAAATCTCTACTTCCTCCTAATGACAGGAGAATCCCATGTCTGAGGATTTGAGGACTGTAACTAAGCTCTTGATAGGCTGTGGATGGGGGAAGATAGTAACAAAGAATAAACAGCTCATTTCACAAATGCTGGACAGACAGCAGCTGAAAAATTTGATAGCAATGTTAGTGGCACAAGTCAGCCAGAAAAATACATAATAAGTGAAGTATAATGTCTTAGAATTGCAAAGTATAATATGTGATTTGGTGAAAATAAGCTGGCATTGTCCCTCAGAGCCATAGATCAAATTAGACTGAGAGAAATTTCACAAACACCTGGGGTGGTGTCGTTTGACTGTACCTCTCTGTCAAGCTCCTCAATCAGAGTAACATTTCCAAGGTTCTTGTCAACAGAAAAGTAGCGCCTTGATCCAGCTTCATAGGTCAGGTCATATGTCACGGGATCTCCTTCTGGATCAGTTCCATTAAGAGTGTACACATGGGTACCTGAAAAATTGACATTCAACAGCATTTCCCTGCATTTACTTCAATCATCAGTGAATATTTTGCTGCTCTGTTCCTTAAGAACTTATCTACCCTGTGGCAGGCAAATGTTTTGTGAATCAAACCCATCTACTAGAAAGTACGGATATGTTGACAGTTCAATAGTCCTGATGACTTCTTTGTAGCCAACTGGTTCAATCATGTTTATAAGAGCTGGTTTCTGTCACTTCAGGCCCTTTCCTGTAGGACTGCACCTAGGTCAATACTGTTCACATCCAAATGTTTATATAGGTGACAAACCAGACTAAATCTCTGCCCAGGCAAGCCAAAGTGATACTGTTGTACAACCAGGTGACAATCTCAGATGTAATAAAAGGCCCTCATAGATCTTTGCTTTGTGGGAACAACAAAATCGCAAACTAGCAGATAGAGAATCGGACAACTGAAGAGAGTGCTCCTGCAGGACTGCACCCAATCTCTGGAACTCAGGAGGTGCAAGGACATTTTCCGACTTTCCAACTTTCAGAACAAATAGATGTTGTCTTATTTCCTACTTCACTCTCCCTCTCTCTTATTAAATTCTCTAATTGACACACCCACTCATGCTCATACCAATGAAAAAAACTTTTTCCAGCTACTTTACAACTGGCACAAAACCCCCTTCTGTACTGGAAATATTGTAGCCAAGCGACTTGCTGAGTAGTTGTGAGTTTTGTTCGTGCATGTGAACCAAATACATGATGGAGGGATCCCTGCTAACAAAGTTAGCATAAAGTTAAGGAAGAACAAGGGAAACTAGAAGACTACAGTTTTAAACTACTCCATCTCTGAGTTTGAGAGTTTTTTAATTCCATACTCAAAATTCACAATGGTTTTGTCCTCTCTGCTCAGCAGTGGCTGTAGATTTTTTTCTCTGACCAGATCCATAAGCTTCTCTAGAGCTTTGGCTGATATCCTGCCCACAGCACTGACAGGTCAGCTTCTCATATGTTTCTTGGGTTTTGCAAGGCAACCCTTTGGACCTCATTTGCTTATTCCTTGGCACGCCAACTGTGAAGCTTCTCAGTGGGCTTAATGGACATGCAACATCCAGACATCAGTGGTGATACAGTATTTAGAAAACAGGGATGTCTTCTTGGCATAGCAGATTCTGCCAAGCCATGTGGAATCTGTGCTCACTGATGAGCAAACTCTCTTGTGAAAATTTCCAGGGCAACATTTGGGCAACTTTGTACAGAAAAACATTCACGTTTCAAAAACCAGTGAGTCCACAAGAGTATAAAACAACAGACCTTGTTTCATGCTGGTTCAGTCAGCCAACATATAGTCAAGATTTGCAAAACAGGTTCACAAAACTACGTAACATTTTCCACATTTTTCTTGGACTTTCCCCACAAAACAGAGTAGAAAATAGGAATACATCTTTAACTACGATCCCTAAACTTATTAGGTAAAGACAATGAGCAGTATGATGAGACACTTTTCTGGCTGTAACAACTGAACTTTGTAAGTAAAAGAGAATACAAGGAGAGGAATAAACTCTGACTGATACAAAGTAATGCCTTGAAAGGATGCCTGCCTCCGGATACTGATGTCTACATAAGAGACAGAGATTTGAAGACTGTTGAAGCTTCTGCAGCACCAGCATTGATTCATTTATGTGTGTTTTTCAAAAGCTTTTTCTTAATATCACTGCTGGGGACAAATGGAGAATTCAGGTGTCAGTTGTCAGCACCTCACTGATATCATTATAATTGCAGCACTTTTCTGTAGTATTTTGTGGTTATTAGTTATTTCTACTTCTTAGTTGCTTTTCTGCCCTTCTTGTTAACTTTTCCCGTCCCTTTCTCTCCATATACTGCTGGCTCTCCTGCCTGTTTCTAGCTCACATGGATGCCTGCAGCAGCTGTGCAGTGGAGAAACAGGAGAGACACAACATCTGGAGTCTCTGGGAACCTGCAGGCAATATCCAGGCACAAAGTTTGGTGCTGTGGCTGTGGCTGCCCTGAAATATCAACACTAGTAGTACATGAATGGCAAAACCGCTCCTCAGGGATCACAGGGTGGGAGAAGAGTAGCCTGAAAATTTATGTGAATACATTCAAACCAGGGCTTTCAACCCATGACAGCTTGTTCTTTTCATCTAAAAATGTTCTTCCCTATGTTTTGTAAGAATTCTCTTATAAGGAAACCAGGAATTTTCTTGCTATTAAATGTGAGAAGAAACATTAATATTGGTACAGACTGTGATTACTGAGGGTTTCTGAACAAGTAATGAAGGACATAATTGATCTTTACACAGGACTGTTTGCTTTATAGCTAAAGCTGATACTTCATTTTTCATGATACAGAACACTTGTGTATCTTTTGATTGTGGATCAAAATTTATTTTCTACCTCATTATAATTCCTTATTTTTTCCAAACTGTAATTTCACTGCACAGTATTCTCCATATCATTAACACCCCCGGGAACACTTCTCAGCACAATGTTAATGCCAATTAAAAATCTCTTCTCAGTGTGCTGCTTCTTCTTGCTGAAAAGAAAGTAAATGAAAAAGAGAGCTAAAATCTTATCAGTGAACACCAAGTAAACAGCCTCTCCCTGTCAGAAAGATATGGGAATAGAAGAGTCTTTACTTGGGGATATGACAAATGCCATGTGAGGGCCCCAGCTGGACAGGCAGAATGGTTTGAGTATCTAGGGAATGGTGCAGCAGGCTGGGATGGGACAGCTACTCACCGCTTCCTGCTGTGGTTGCTTCCCAGGAGCCATGCCAGGCTTTCACTCTGTTTTCCTGTTTCATCTTAAAAGTCATTTGCTCTCTGCTCCTACCACTCGGGCTAAATGGCTGTCCCATGATGCCATTGCTCCATTTCACATCATTTCTGACTCCAATTTAATCACAGCCAGCCTCTGCCCACGTGCTCTGGGGCTGGTTTTGCCGTCTCACTGAAGACATGATCTTCCTCTCTTTCTGTGCAACACTCAGCAATCAAATTCCCTCTCTCTCATTTAAACAAGCCAAGCACATTTTAGAGCCATGTTTAGTCCTGCCATTGTCCTTTGCCACCACAGCTGACATCTGTTACCAAGATGCTGAGAGGCACATCCATGGCCACGTTCCCAGGACTGGACACCTCTGTTCCCAGTGTCACAGCAAATACCATCTTGCCCGGGGTTACATGCCTGCTCTTCACCTGTCTCAGCCAAGGGCCATTTCCCCAGCAGGAAAGGAGGTAGACAATTAACACAAAGCCTAAAAATGGCTGTTATATACCCCAAGCTCATGCCAATCAAAGGGGAGCTCAGGTCCCCAGAGGACACAGACCATAAGTGCCTCAAAAACATCCTCCCCATTCACTGCTAGCTACCACTTCTTCCAAAGCAGACCCATGTGATTCTTGCTCCCTCCCTACACCACCGTGCACCAGCTGGCTGCAAAGCAGAGACATGGCCAGGATCAGCAGCACAAGAGCTATGGCTGCAACAGCAGCAGCTGAAACAGGCCCTGCAGCTGCACACGCCTGCCACGGGGAGAGGGGTATAACAGCAGGCATTCAGTATGGGCCCAAAACATCACCCCATGGACAGAGGCAATGTGACCCTGCAGCACGCACAGGAACTGGCTCCAAGATGAAGCCATCTGAGGGAAATTTTCTGATGTATCTGCAGTTTCTGTCAGAAGAATGAAAACAACACTGAAGGCTGTAACACCTGCAAGTCCTCAGCACTTCTTTGTGCAGTGCTTGGCTTTGTGGAGACCTTCCTCCTCTGCTTGCTCTGCCACAGCGGTACAGAAGGGAGGCTGTTCTGGTAGCTCCCAGCTTTCCTAGGGGTGGATCAGGGTGAGACAAGAAAGGAATAATAGGTACCAGAGGGGACAAGGGGACTTCTACACAGTCAGCTGTGTAGAATGAAGAAACAAGACCAGGAGCAAGTAAGAAGAAGGGAAACTTGAAGAGTGGCGGGACCTGAAGGGGTCAGTCAGCCAGTGGTAGGTAGCTGGCAGCTGTAACTTTGATCGAAGAATTGCCCCTCCAAACTGGCTTTTAATGGGGAAAGAATATCCACATGGGGCAAGGGTAAAAACAGATAGGAAAATGCAAGGATAAGAGGCATGCAGCATCTTCAAACCACTGATGCTGCTTAGGCTTTGAGGGAGTAATGAATTTAGGTCTTCTGAGCATGTTTCAATCCCCTGCTCTGCAGCT
The DNA here is from genome assembly GCA_013390025.1 of Pitta sordida. Lineage (NCBI taxonomy): Eukaryota > Metazoa > Chordata > Aves > Passeriformes > Pittidae > Pitta > Pitta sordida. Next base: position 253,061 of record WEKX01009656.1, read on the forward strand.
GTTCCCAGTCTCACTCTGTCCCCACTATGAGGGTTTACAGGGATTATGAGGTAAGATGAAACAAACAACCTGAAATAGCATCCCACTCATGGTTTAAGACCTTGATTAGGAGCACATGCACATTTTGTATGTACACAGGAGACTCACTGCATAGAGCTAATTACCTGCCTGCCCTGCCAAACAGCCACGAATCACAACTTCTATTGCACTTCATAACTTTTCCCGTTCTTAAATCTGGCACTGGAACGGGCTGCTGTCCTGGCCCTTCTTACCCTGAGGACTCTCACGCTCTGCAGCATTAAAAAAGATCTGGGAATCTGCTGATACTTTCAAGCATTCACATAGAAATAGTATTTGCTGGTTTTAGGATAACATGTTACAAAGGATGCAGCTTGGTAGACAACTTACAACTGTCTGTAAATAAGTATAGAAGGACAAGGGAAAAGAAGGTCAAGTTAAGGATGAAATGAGCATGATAATGAATTTGATGTGTCCATGCAGCTGCAGCACTGCAATTTCTCTTTCTACAGTCACACAGAGAATCTAATGTCTCCTTTCAGTGTTCCAAAATATTGCATGTCTCTTGCCTACAGGTGTCTGGGAATATAACTAACGCATACCACTCTGCCAACTGCTTGCAAACTCAACACGGGCAAAGACCAAAATTTCTGGAGGTTTATTAAAGCCACTGTCCATGTTGTTGCTTAGATGGGGCACCAGCTGCTGCCGAGAAAAGCATCCTGCCCACGACTCCAAATTTTATGTAGCATCAGCATAAACCTAATAGCAACCTGCCCATTTTTGAAGCACATAAACCTGAGTGAAGCCATCCAGAATTAAACATATGGAAGTTTTAACTGTCCTCTTTTGTCAGTGATCATCCTGCCCAAACTGAAAGACAACTGCTGGAATATGCCTGCCTGGGACTTCATGTGGGTGACTAGATTCCTTCTCCTCCTTCTGGAGAAGGTTGGGGCAGAGTGACGGAGAACAATAGCCTCCTCTGCAGTGTGAATGACACCACTGGGGCCACAGAAAAGCGTCATCCTGGTAGACATTTAGCAGGAGGAACGTGTGAGCCCTCACTGAGCTCTGGCACTGAGCTCTGACTGCGGTCTGATGTGAGCACTCATCCTCTTGCCCTGCTCAAAGCTGAAAGCAAACAGCACTGCAGCACCAAAGTGTCACTGTTATTTGTGCCTTCCTCTGGGAGCCTCCCTGTCAAAGCATCCCCAAGGAGTAGCTGTGCTGGCATAGACAGCAGGTAGCAGCAGGAGTCTGCATTGAGCAAATTCCAAGCAATCACATTCCAATGAAACTTCCAAAAGTGCTTCCAGAAGAGAGGACCTTGCGGTACTCACAGTTGTTTGTCAAAGTGTTCTGAGAATTAGCCCAAAGGAGCACTGGCAGCTGCATGGCAAAGCAACCATATTTGGGCTTCTCAAAAGTAAGGTCTTATCTCCCTTTGCAAGGGTTTCTGCAGGCCTTTTGGATCTTTCAGCAAGAAGCTACTTCTGGTCTTATTTTTTAAAGCACATTTATACATCAAATTAGAGGTACAAGCCTAGAGGTACAAACACATGTAAACACATTCTAGATGAAGCCAGCAGGCATGAGGCACAGCAGCACTGAAAACAGAGCGGCTTGAGCTTTATGAATGCTGCAACCAAAGCAAAAACTCTCCAGGGACCTCTACCTGCATAGTCTGGCTGCTAATGTTACAAAAGCACATGCATTACACTGCTGGTTGAGAAAGGGAGACTTTGAGTAAACCCAGGCAGCTGCTTCCCAAAGCAATGAGTGACCTTGGTCTTGTTTAGGAAGGTGTGGGTGGCAGCGTCTGGCTTCCAGAGGAGGCTGTGCCCTTTGATCCTTCCCTCATCCTCACTTTCCTCAGCTGCCTAAGCCCTGGGTGTTTCGATGCAGTCCCTGTGCAGCCATCTCTGTCCTCTGTGCATGAGGCAGCCGTTAAAGGGGTGCTCTGGTACTCAATTTGCAAAAATTAAATATTTTTCTTGTTTAGCCTGTAAAAGCTACAGACAAATAGCAGAAAATTCTAAACAAAAATACAGTGCAAAACTGAAGAAAACATGGTGGTGATCATTGTAATGTATTTTACATATAGTTTTTAAAATGCTTGAGAATTGCTCTTCTCCATGGGAATTATCTTTTCTTCTTATTTTGTCTTAATGTAACTACTGTTAAAGAAGCATAGATGGACCTGCCTTAAAATACTGAAATCTGAAAACAATATCTATTTTTGAATTTTCAATAAAACAAAACTAAACCTTTTAAAAAACCATCCGTTATTTATGCAAAGCAATTTTCACTACAAGTGGAAACATTTTCTACCATTTGTACTGTAAATAAGAAAAATGTGATAACTGTTTAAAGAAAATCATGCCTCTTACTATTCACTGTACAGCTTGCTTTTATCAAGGCTGATAAAATCACTAGCAACTAGACTTTCCTGTCATGAGCATTTACAGAACTGGTAAGAAGCCTCTCACCACCATGAATTTATTTCTGATCCTGAAGACCTGTTCTCTTTAGCTGTGAATATATTGTTGGACTAAGAAAAGGGGAGCTAGAATCTATGTTTTAAATTGCAACTACAAATCAAACATGTCATTTTAAATTGAGGCCAATTAGAAGCTTGAGAGAAAAACATGTTAGACCACAGTGTATAACAACAACCTACAACGAAATATATGTGTTAATCACAAGAGCAAGCAACTCCAGTTTCACAGTTTAAACATACTGGTTTTGGTACTGACCAACAGGTGTGTCCTCGGAAAGGCTGAGAAGTGCCATGTTCCCGTTTGTGCTTCTGGCTCCATTATCAAAGAAATAGGGGGCATAATTTGCCTGAACTGCAATTAAAACAAAACAGAAGCCAAAGAAAAGCATTTTGTAGATGGCAGTTTTTTGGCTGACTGAAGTTACCTGACTCTTAGTAAACATGAGCTGTTTTGGGAATAGTCTGAGGGCATAACACACCCAGTTGCTGCAATGGGCTCTCAGAACTGTATCTGTATGGACATTTTTAATAAAATTACTTTTACATACCACTGTGCCAGTATTCACACAGCAGGAAATAGAGAAAGAGAATATGTTAAAAATTCCCCAAACCAACAGAAACAAAATAAGTAGCAGGATCTCTCTAAAAAAAAATCTCAACCAGTTCCAGACAGCTTCACTGAAAAATTAACTTTTCTGCTTTCAGTGACTGAACACTTCTCTCCGACTCTACACATACAAGTCTGAAATTTTCCCAGTGCTTCGGTACCTCACTCAGTGTTTTTACACAGTGTTCTAAGCAAATTATGTCTTAAAATTATGCCTACTGCATGAGCAATTAGCCATAATTAAATAGTTACTTACTTGCTGCCAGACAACAGCAAACAAAGTTAAAAAAAAAAAAACAAGAAACAACAAATTAGTTGTCATTCTACTGACTGATGGTTAGAGATTCAAAGTAGCCCATTGGAAACAAAACTCCAAATATATAAACATACAGGGTAACATTTGCACAGGGATCAGTTGCTAAGGAAAATATTTCAGGACAACATTACCACATCAGTACAGATTTCTATAGGATTTAAGGTTATGTTGTATTCTCCTATATTTTTACTTAACAAAGGGATTATTGTACTCACCCAGGCAAACATGCACCAAACTGAGAAACAAGGAGGGGGTGAAATGCCTTACATGCTTCATCCCACTCAAGAAAGATCCAATTTCTTCCCTGTTTTAATTGCTTGGTTTTTTATTTTGCCTCTGAAATCTCTGAGAAAGTGTCCTTCAGACTGATTTCATGGAGAAATGTGCAAGAGGCAGTAACAGATGCTAAGATGTTAAGCGGATGACACGTCTTAATTTCTGAGGAATTTAAAGAAGCTCCTTCCTACCACCTAATTAGACCAATTACTTTGCAGGGAGCTGTGGGACTCATCTCTGAGACAAGATCTGAAGGAACCACTGTAACTCTCATAGTTTCTGCTGGTAGTACTGTATTTGTGCTGATCAAACACATGAGTCAGGGAGAAGTTAAAGTAGAAATTTGTTTTGTTTCTGAACTCTGTCTTTAATTCTTCAAACCAGTCCTATATTTTTGAAATCTAAAAGAGATTTCTTTTTATTTTAGCTTTGGTAATGTTGAGAAACTACAAAGGAAGAAAATCTAATAGCAACAAACAATAGACATGATTGTTATTGTTTTAAAGGAAACAATTACATTTATGATAGAAAAAAACCACAACATTGTCTAAATTGCAATTAAAAACTCAGAAGTAAAAATGTTCTTTTCATGAGCTGGGCTGATCATTTAACTCTAAAACTGCATGAGTTACTGCAAACATCTTTTATTTTTCAGCAGACAATTTTTAATCAACATAAAAAACTGTGTTTAATCATTGGAAAAGTTTACAAAGGAGCTTTTTCTCGTTGCTTGTTTTGACATATAAGAGGTGTTTGCATTAACTTAAAATATGTATCATCCAATATATTATAGGGTTAAAAATCAGCCATCTTGGGAAGATGTTCAGAGATAAACTTGCTTAAAAAGACCTCCATGAATTGCAATACACGGCTTCTAAGCAAGGATATGTTTACATCATGGCTTAGCTGTTTAAAATTGACTTGCAGCAAAGCACTTGCCCTTTAAGGATGTGTTAACGGAGTTTTCTGGTTTTTTGTCTAACAGTCAGCATGCAAGAAATGTCTAAAATTAACCAGTCAAAGAGTTCCCCATTGCAGTGCTTTAAAACATGGCAGAAGCTGCATGTCCTGCCTGGCAGTGGCCCTTGGCACTGGTGCCGGTGTGACAGGCACAGCTGCTGGTGCCCTGTAGCCCATCCCCACATCCAGGTCTCCTGGGAGCTGCTGCTGTGGCAGAGCCAGCTGCAGGAGGACCCAAGGGTGCCACCAGACCCTCAGGGCCTTCTCAGGGCTGAAGGCAGTTCCTGCTATAACAGTGACTGTGCCCACCCTGAGTGTGTGGGTCCCCTGTCACTGTGTGATGCTGCCTGTCCCGCAGTGTCCCGCTGGGCTGCAGGTGGGCAACCATGGCTCTCTCCAGAACAGGTTGGACACTGAAAGCAAAGGCAGAGCCAAGAAGTGGCTTATGACTTGGCAACAGTTGGGATCTTTGTCTCCCTCATTCGTCCACATATCACTATTTGCTAAAGTTTCAGAAGAGAGCAGATGAGCCTTCCCTAGAGATAACCCATAGTCTCCCCTCCCAGCCCCTGCCTGTGGAGTGCAGAGCCAAAGGTGGGGAGCACTCCAGGGATAGCTTTCATCACATGTGGAGGGCAGGGAGAGGCTGGGCAGTTCTTTTTTCCTTCAGAGTGTACTGGCAGTTAGACCCTGTCACACTTTTCATAGATTCACAGATTCACAGAATANTCAAGATGTGGTCTGACCAGCACCAAGTACAGGGGAAGGACAATCTCCCTGGTCCGACTGACTTTTGCAGTGTACCTTACCCCTGACCTTTTCAGAGTGCACAAATAATAGAGGTGGCCATGGGAGAGGTCTTTGCTGCAGATGCATTGCTGTGATGCTCCCATGATATAGGCAGGTCATGTCTGCACCTGCAGATCTCCATGGACCTGCAGTGCTGCTCGAAAAGACACCTCTGAATGCAGAACAAATCAAAAGTAAGGTTCCCAGAAGCAGAAAAGTAAAACCCTTGAGCCAATATTAATAGAACTTGCCATCTATAAAAGAATTTGCCAGAGTATGGTACAGAGAGCAAATTACTAAAAAGGCTCCAAATGAACCAGGCAAAATAATAAAGACTATGCTCATTGATAATTAGAAAACGTGATGATACAGAAACAAACCCTCACTCGGCAAGGCACTACATTAGCACCTGACAGAAGCTCAGAAGCTAAATCAGGGGAAGACCCTTTGTCATCTTCCATGACATCAGACCTTGGATGTGACTCCATAGGATTCTTCCTGTAGACCAGTTAGTATTTACAACAGCTCCATGTTGAACCAATGTGTAACTGCAGCAGTGGCCTGAAAAGCTGAAGGAAACCTGCAGCAGGCAGCTAAGGAAAACAAATTTATTTTTAGTGCATTTAAATTCATGATATGGGGACCCAAAGCTGAAAACTATTTGGAAGCAGACACACACATAGGAGATGGATGTAAGTTTAGTCCCTGTTACAGCTTTAATCATGCCACCTCTGTCAAAAGTAATAAACCGCTGATAAAATCAGAGGTGCACCTGCATGGTGCCCTAAAGAAAACATAAATAGCACCTGAATGTCCTCTCACCTGCCTCCTCAAACCAGAACTAAAACCACGGTGGTTTTTCTACAGAGTATTTTTCTGGAACAAGTGATGGAGAGCTCTTGTCAAAGTTAATAGTTGTCTGTTCCCCTGGCTGCATCCCCTGGGGGTCTAAATCTCTTGGGCCTGCATCTCCAAGGAAGCAAAATGTCTCACTCCTGAATTTCAATGAGTTTGAGCTCTTAATCCCCTTACAGTTTGAAAACCCAGCTAATATGCACAGACAGATAGGTACCTAATACAGCACCATTAGACAGAAATATATACATACTTCATCAGAAAACATCCTTTGTCAGAAAATATACTTTGATCAAGCCAACACAGCTCATGGATCCAGAGTTATTTTGATGGATTTTCCCCTTTGGAAGTAAAGGGGCAGGAGAGGGTTTCAGCAGAGTAATATCTTCTACAACATTTTTGGGAATGGAAGGATACCTATGTAGAAGAAATTTCTATTTCATATATTTTTAGCATATCGAGTAGCAAGAAAAATAAAAGAAGAATGAAATATACTCATCTGATCTGAGCCAATTAGTTTTCCAGAGTTTTCCATTTGTTTACTATGCAGTATGAAAACAAATTCAGAAAGGTACAATATTTTCAGAACAGAAGTTCTGGAGTTGGATCAATGATTGGCAATATCTACAGGAATTTGTTAGACGACCTGAATTTTTATATAATAAAATATTAAATGTTGAAGGATGTTACAATAATATAATGAATATTTTTGCAGACTTTTCCCCTTCTGACAGCTCCTGGGGTGTGCTGAGGGCAGTGCATTGTAGATGTAACTGCTGGAGTGTGCATTGTGAAACTCCTGGGATGCCCTGAGGCATGGGCTTTTCCTCCACCAAAAATCCACTCCTGAAACCAAAACTAGAACCTTCCTGGCCACAGGGGCCAAACACAAACCCAACCACACACCAACTTCTGCCAGCTCCTGCTCTCTGAGCCTTTGAGAATCTTGGAAGTACCTGGGCCCCAACAAGTTCGCTTTCCTTAGCCCTATATCCCATCTTAAGCCTAAGACTAGTAGCCTTCCTTAAGCAATTTTGGTCGACAAGAAATGGGCTTCCAGCAGTACCAAGCTGCACTTTTTCTGTTCCCACATTCCCTGAACAGAGGAATTGTGGGCCCCAGCAAGACAGCTGTTCTTGAGCCCAGTCCTAAAGCATAGCCTAAAATGTTGGCCAGCCCAGAACTAGCAACAGATGTCAACACTAAAACAACATCTAAACCTCCCCAGGAGTACAGCTCCTCACACTGTGCAGGAAGACTGCCATGGGCGCGGGATTCCCCCCTGCAGGGATGGGAGCAGGAGGAGGGCTGTTCACACCGTTATCAGGGAATGCCCTGCTGTGTCACTGGCATCCCAGCTGGCACTTGCTGCCACCTGTGCTGAGCAGAGAGGGCAGGGACTGAGCTGGCACAGAGATAAATTACTCTTTCCACATCGTGGGTGGCCCTTCCACCTCAGGGCGATCACATTAGAGCTGCTCACCTGGGGAATGCCTGCTTGGCATATAAATGTGAGGTATTCATGAGCTGCATTTCAATCAGTTTTCATATGCTTACATGAATTTGTGATTTAAAAATAGTGAGAAAATTAAAGAAATAACAGATAGTATCTTCCACTGTCCTGATTTGCTTTATAATAACTGTGTACCATCTTCAGATTTTATGTCTGTTTCCATTTTCCTCTGTTCTAGACTCCGGACAGTATGGATAAGTAATGAAGTTCACACTCACGTAACAGATGCTCATGCGACTTTTTTTACTATGCTTGTCCTCCAGTTCTGGGTGCATATGACATTAAGTGTTACCTTAGAGAGGAATATTCAGCATTTTTGTGTGTAAATAAATTCAACATAAAAGACGCTGCACACTTTATATAAACCTCAGCATTCCAGAAAGGGTCCAGACTACACCCTGACCTTCCCATTGTAAATCACATGCTAAGAAGGTCTGTGGAAGTTACCACTGAGACCTAGAGGCATCATGCACAGCACAATTAATTCAGAATTGTTTGATGCAATACCATGAAGGAGAGAAGTGAACCCTTAGTCATTTTCCAGACCCTTCTCAAAACTCTCCCTATTATCTCACCTTTGAATGTGATAAGGCAGTAATAATTTAGCCTTGAAAACAAAGGAAGAGAAGCAGGATGGGGCTGTGACATGCACCATAGGTGAGACGGACACCCTAACAACCTTGAGTCTGACACAGCTGTAACCACAGCTGGGATGCTCCTTGCACACCAAAGGGTCAGTTGAGGAGCAAGTCCCAGAGTGTGGCATGAGCAAGAATTGTCCAATCTGTTCTCCAAACACCTTAACAGCAGCAGAACATGCTGAGGTAACACAAAAGTAAAACCCACACTTACCTGGACATTTGCTGTCTGACTGGGACATGGCAGGGGTCATAGCACTCTTAGTTTCAGCAGACCTGATACACAGTTAAATGCACAGCTCCCACCACAAATCAAACAAAACACTCTTGCCTGCCCCAACTACATCATTCCTTTCCCTCAAAATCTACTTGCAAAGGATTGAGAGATGACTTATACTGAGGCACAAAATTTCCATTACTACAGAGTGGTGCTGGAAATTCATGGTGCTGAAAATTCATGGTGCTGAAAATTCACGAAATGTTGATGACCATGTCAGATGACTGGTTTTGGTGGTGAAGAATTTTACTTGACCTATCCTTTGTGTTTTTCTCCAAGGTAAGATTATGCATCTGTACACAGCCCATTCCCACCATTTGTAACATGCAAATTTGTCAAAATGACTTGAATTTTTTTGTAGTCATGACGTTAAAATGCAAACCAATAAACACCTCTTTCTCCCTCTCACTGTTATTATTAATTGAATGAGTTTAACACTTTCACAACTACGTAAAAGGAAAACGAGCTCATTGTTACAGTTCTGACTCATGGGGGTCTAAGTTCAGTTTTCATATCTGCCAAAGGCCGACTATAAATAATCATCCCAAGATAATTAAACTAATAAAAAAGTAATCAAAAGATAGTGATGTGACCATTAACGATCGTGGTCAATATTTATAAACTTCTTCCAGCTCAGTAATAAAAACCCGAAAGTGATACTGTACTGTTTGGTTTGGGGAGTTTAAAGAATAACTAGAGTTATAAGTTGAATTCTTTGAGTGTCGCAATTGATAACAAGAATAGAAGCACCTAGACATGATGTTCATATCTCCAAAGGAATTAAGAAATTACAATGACAGGCAAACAGAGGGAGAGCAAACACCAAATACCCAGCAATTTTTGCATTTCCACAGTGGTTTCAAAACAGATGACAAAGTGTTTTCTGAACAAATTATGGTGGGCATATTTTCCACACCGGTAAAGAGATGGCACTTTCACCCCTCAGAAATACTCATTTACAGAACAAAAATCTCAGAGCACTTGCCTGCATGATATACATGTTATGAGTTATTGTCATTCAGTGTGGATGGCAGCAGAGGTTTGGGGAATTCCTGAGGAAAAAAGAAATAACTTCTTCTTAGATATGGATTCTCCTAGTTTTAGTCTGCTAGAGTGTTTTATAGCATTTGCAAAAAGGGTGCTGCAGGTAACTGGGGCAAGTGGAACATTTGCTGCAGCTGCTAAGCAAGTTCCTACTATACATTTTACTAGCTTAGAGGCTTTTAAAGACTACTGCAAAATCCATTTACAATTCAGTAACTTTACTTCTTTGGAAGCTGTAAATGACTCTACTCATTTTCTTTCAACAGGGATAGAAAATGAAAAAATAGTTCCTAGAATATCCAGGTATATTTAGATAGTCTAAATCCACTTCTGCAGCTTGATCTATGATGGATGTGGTGCCGTAGAGCATGACACAGATCTGTGTGAGGGATGCCAGTTATCAGTGGACAGACAGTCCAAGTTATTTATGAAAGAGCTAGTATTGTTCATTGTTTTGCCTGTAAAAATTATACATATAACTCAAGAGTTGGGATGTGAATAACGAATAAATCAAGATTTTACAGTTTACTCACCGTGGCTGAGAAAAATAACAAGACTCATCTAGGCAGAGCAAAGAAATGCTTGTGTTCTCCCCATAAATCTTCTGACTGGTGTGCATGCTGTGGACATCCCTGTTTAGATGCCCTGCTTACAAGACAGTGAAATGACTTGTTGAACCAGGGAATGTATGAAAATTATTCTTGCTGCCATGTATAACCAAACTCAGCTGTTCAGTACAGGAATGGCTTGAATGCAAAGACTACAGGTGAACTAAAGCCCTTGCTGGAGATCAGGTCTAGACCACATCAACACTTTGCCACTGGAGTCGGATTTTACTCAGGTAAATAAATGACACTGTTCTTGTAGATGGGTCTTCCTACATCCTCTCTTGGGAATACAGGGTTGTGCCTTAACCATTCTCAGATAGGAATCCCACAACTCAGGAACTCTCACACCAGAGTAAGCTCCGAGATACAGCACTTACCTTTTCAGAATATGGGATATCCAACTGGCCAGGGCATATCTCAGCCTTTCCCTTCAATTTTTGTATCAAGAGGAAACCTGAGTATTCAGGCAGCCTTACACTGAAGCAGTGCCCCAAAAATATATTACAAGTGTATTAAAAACTCAGCTCTGAGGTAATTCACTTTACCTCCAAAACATGTGGGACTATCCCTCTATTCACACTTTTATAGTCCTACACATATGCTGGCTCTCAAAATGGTGGTTTAACCTGGCTAGAGCCCAGAGATTGCCTCTATGAGCACTGTGCTTTTACTGTCTCCTCCCACACTTCCTAGTACTTTATCTCAACACACTGTACATGGTTTTTTTTTTAAACAACAATACATCAATAAAATAAATCAATAGAACGGCACAGTGGGAATCACAACAATAGATGCTAATTTAAGTAATGAATAAAATAATCTGAGACTTCCACATCTGCTAACCAAGATTACATGATCCAAAGTTATTGCAATGAAGGCTGAAAAACAAATAATATGACAGAAAGCCCCCTTCCCATACTATTGGTTTAAGATGATTATATGATGCCTTGAAATAGAGATGCTCAAATCCTACAACTGTCTTTAGCTCAAAAATGTCTGACAACAGCAAGTGCAATCCAGCACCATTTTATATCACATCTTTTTTTACAATGTAGACTCCAATTAGTCTCATGAACAGAAATTCATGGAGAGAAAGTACTTCAGTACAAGAAGAAAATCCTGAGGAAATTCAGACAGCAGAAGAATTTCTCTGGTAGATCCCATGTAGACAACGAATGGGTCGAAGGCCATCATGCCAAGAGATTAAAGATGACTTTTGTATTTAGAGAGAACAGACAAAGAGGGCGACTTGGCATGAAAAACTGTAGAATCATGCCTAGGAATAAAAGAAAGCACTGAAAGAGTATTGAGGAAGGAAGGAAAAAAATATCTGTTCAATGAACAGAAAAAAGTGCAAAGCACATTTTTTAATGAAATTATTAGGAGTGGGTTGACTTCATTTCTAAGCCTTAGAGATCTGTTTTCAAAACTGTGGAGTCAACTTAAATGGAAATTTAAGGGCAGTGCCTTCCAAAGACTATCAAAGGTGGGGCTTAGGAGGTTAAGGTCAACCATATACATAGTGCTTTGGTAGACATATCTTCAGCCCAGATCTTTTTCTTTATCTCTCTTTTCATCAATCACACACCTACAGATGTTTGCAGAGTAAAGCAGCAGTACAGGTATATATTTAACTAAGTAAAAGGAAAACGTTGAATTGTTTAACGTTGGTATATTCAAGATAAGAGCTCAGGGACAATTGCTATAATTTACTGTTTCACAAGTAATGAAAATTAACAACTGGAAAGCCATTGAGTCAAAAAGAACACTTAAAAAAAGATTTGCACACACTGTTGCCTACTCAGCTCATACAGAATATTGTTCTCAACCATCTCACCATTTCTCTGATAGCATTTGTAAACAGATGGACTTATTCACACCTTTTTTTGTATGAAAATATCTTTGTTCACAGGCACATTGATTCTCTTGGGGAAAATTCTGACATGAAAATAGGTTTTAGTATTGCTCAGTGAACACATCACCAAACTGGCACTGACTGTGAAACAGGGTTCCGTGACAATGCAAACAGGAAGTTTTGCGTGGAGAACCCACCTATCAGAGACAGCATTTTCAAGGGCACTTCAGCTTTGGCAAACAACTGTAAGAACATGGTAGAGAGATATGATTTTTCAGAGACCAGGCAAGCACCGAATGGTGCCTCAGAAATATCTTTTTGTCCCCTTCAGTTGACATCAGTGCTGAAGACCAAACATGACAGCAGAAAACCACTCTTCTTCACTGACCTAAGCAATATCTTGTTTGTCAGGTCAGGAAAACCCTGCTGCTGTTTAGCTTTTGTACCAGGAGATTGTATTAGCCAGAATGCATGAGTGGCTCTGACTGCACTACACTTACCACAAATGCATGTGCACAATAAGATAGTTAAATGATTGTACAAGTACCTGTTGGGCAGTTAATGAACAGGTGTTTTTATGTGCATGGAACTTTTGAATGCTTGGGCTCTAATGTCTCCTAGATCAGGTTTAAATCATCACCTGTGGGTAGCTGTGTTGTAGTGTCAGCTGGGAGGAATCAGCTCTTGAACTAGCACCTTGGATGCAGTATGAGGCTCTGACAGAAACTGGACTTGATATGGCAGCTTGCTGTGAGAACAGATTGTTGTGATTGTGTCAGGTTGCAGAAGCCAGACAAGTCATGTTCAGTTGAGGATCGCTCATAGCCACACAGTGACCTGATTTCTCTGATCATGATCAGAGCCTGACCAGATGGTATTGCGAGTATAAGGTGCTTAACCTACAGTAAATCTTTGTCCTTATCTCCCTTGTGGAGCATCAGTCTGAAAATGTGGAAATAAACCCCTCATACCTGAAGATATTCACAGTCAATACATCTGAAACACACAAACAAATGTTGGCACAAATGTTGAATTACAACTTAAAAAAAATCCATATCTAAATACTGAACTTTTCCAGCAGAGACGCCTATCATGGAGATACTGAAAACAGAAGTAATTCTGGGAAATTGCTCCTGTGCCAGCAGCCCTGCTCTAAGATCAAAAAACCAAACATGATGGGACAGCTGTGTGTACAAAACTAAGGTAGGCTATCCAATGGCTGCCAAAAGTCTTACAATACTGAAGAGCTATGGGGAAACATAGACATACATGGGTTGGAACCAACTCCCTTGTTTTAATGCATTTTTATTTCCTCTACTACTCACTTAGGAAGAAAAGATCCCCACACCTGCCTCTACACCAACATTCCCTGTCAGCAGGGATCATCTCTCCTGTGCCCCTGACAATTCAGCCACAGTGCCATATAAGACAGACTAATTTGGTGTTAGTTGGTGGTATTAAGCTGTAAACAAAGTGAGGAGCCACCTGGCTCACTTAATTGACAAGGTTAGACCAGGATTCAACATTGGTTCTATAAGGCATAGAGATACTTCAGAAACATTAGAAACATCTTTATTTGAACTTAAGGGCTGTGCAATTTTCTTGCTTGACAGTGAAATGCACCCAAAACCAGAAGATACAAAAAATACATTTTTCAGCTAGGATAAGTTAAACTTACTACTTTATATAAGGATACAGCTTGTGTACTTTGCAAAGTCACTGAGAAAATATGTTTCTCCTCTGGTAATGCCAAACAAATACCCATAGAAGTGAGAGGAAAACGAAAGGAAGAAAAGATGCCTACAAGTGAAACCATGACCAGAGGGCAGCTGTGTTCTACAACAGGGAGAATATGACCTGGTACATGAGCGTCAAACTCCACTGAATTACTTTCAAGGGGACGCACAACATTCTGATACCTTCAGAAGAAGCAAAAATTTATTTGGACAGCAGTCACAATCCATACTGAAAAGGCTTGGAGATTCCTGCTTTAGTTTGTTCAGCCAAGACTAGGACCTCACACAAGTAGCACCAGCCCTTCACCTGGTGTTGAGGCCAGTCTGGGAAACTTAGTGAGTAAAAACACATAAGTGCATTAAATTGTGTCCTGGCATCTCTCCAGAGAGCTGAATGTTTCTGTAATTGTGTTAATGGTCTTTGGAGCTTATGTCTCTGTTACCAGAAGAAACATTTTGCCTGAAGGAAGATTAGAGAGTATGGAACATGCTGGTTGGAAGGTGTATGACAGAGGAAAATCATACTGCATTCTCAAATACAAAAAGAAAGGCCTTGAGTTCACATTAGGGAACAAAATCTTCAAACCTGTTAGCAATGCTTTATACAGTGCTGTAAACACATGGTAGTATTTTACAGAGTAAAACCCTGCTGCAAACACATTTAATACCAACAATGCTTCTACATTTGCTTGTCATTTGTATTCTACAGATTCCTTCCACGAGCTACAGAACACAGTAGAAATAAAATATATTGGTGCCGTGACCAGCAACAGAACAATGAAATACATTTCCTTCACCAACCCCCTGATTCACAGGTCTTATGCAGAGGACTGGCAGCTCCTTTATCCTTGATATAAAAATGCTATGCATGGCCAACTCTTCAGAAATAGAAAGCTGAGTGTCAGATCTATCTCATCTCAAAACCAACATGAAAATAAAGTAAAAACAAGCACACAGAAGACACAGAAATAGGTTCAATTGCTCAGTACAATATAGATATTGCCAATGAGAGCAGGACCATGAGTAAGTGCCCATAAACTTGACCTGTGGAAATTGCATTTCTCTGCATGTGCTACAACAGGCCTCTGACTGTTCCCGTTCAAGTCCTCCAAATTGTGAAGGGAACTGAGACCATTTCTGTCATACTGACAATTATGTTAAGAGAAAGAGTAGTACTACGTGTACTGAGGGAAAAATTACTATTTGCAATCTGCAATTTGCCCAGCAGCAGAAAAGATTTCTACTTCTCCTCATACTCACTAGAAGGAAAACTTAATTTATGAGCAATCAAATAATTCTGTGTCAAGACCCTCCTTCAGGCAGAAAAATAGCAACACATGCAGAGGACAGTTAGCAAAGGACAGAAGATACATGCGTGAAGTATCAGAGGGTGCTTCAGTTTCTCTATTATTCAGCCCTTTGGTATTATTCTTAGCACTTATTTCATGCTCCAGTAAGTTTTGTTTATGGAGCTCATCACAGAACTCAGGTGTCTTAAAAGAACAGCTGCCTTCTGGCTTCAGAAGAAGAGACAAAATCTGATTAGCTTTTACACCTTTTCAGTGTGCTCTTTAATAACCACCCGATGACATTCAATAGGAAGATAAAGAACAGGCCACTTTGGTTTTCAACTCAGATTTAGTCCCCTCAGAAGATGTATTGAACAGTTTACTCAGACCTGGTCTGTTACCATTACTTTAACAACATGCTTATGTAGTTTCTCAGCCCTTTCAGGATGATGAAACCTTTCTCATTTGTAGAAATCTACTTCCAAGTACTGAGTGCAAAGGCTGCAGGAAAAATCACCATGTGCCTAGCTACAAGCAAACTCATTTGTTAATATAAAAAAAATCATTCATAGAAAAGGTTAAATATACATGTGTACTGATAACTAGAAACAATAGCATCAGCCCTTTACCACGTTTTAAGTGGTAAAGAAATGCAAAACAGCTTTCCTCTTTCTCTTCAGGAGCCAAATTCCCTCTTTGGTGAGGAGGAATATGCAACAGACACAAAATCTGGTGGCAACCAGACAACATTTTTTCTTCAGCAGCTACGTTAATATTAACAAGAGAAAAGGTGCCTGAATGAAGGAAAAAATAGTACTGAAACCTTTCCCAGACAAAAAGCAATCCACACTTATGCCCTGCCTGTGAAAGGAGAGCCCTCAACCAAGTGAAGCACCCTGAGATATGTTGGTGGGCAGATGCTTTTCACCCTCCTCTCAGTTTGCTCATTTTAGCTGTGGAAGGGGTCCCGGAACCACTGGAGGGGCTTTCTGAAGGCAAGGCTTGCAGTATTTCTTTATTTCCATTGGAGTCATTTTGGAACGTATACCTGTAAAACAAAGATGGAAAAGAGAGAAAAGGGAGGGATATGTTTAATTGGGAATGTGGAAAATGGCACAAAATAGTCTCAGCCATGTTTGTATGGACAAACTTAGTTTAGCAGTGATCTGAAGCAAAAAAGGGATGTGACTATTTTATTTTTCATTAGGTTGCTGAGGGTGCATAATCACTGAAAGTCAGGCTTCTGCTGGAAGTTTCTGCAGTCGGATGGGGGTCTTTATAGACACAGAGATGGTACTACTGTTTTTCAAGAGCTCAAATTCCACAATAGACAAATTAAATAGTACCTTTCCCTTACTATCATCACATTCTCAGCCTTTCCTGGACAGAAGCCATAGGCTGACATTGTCTTGAAACATTTCCTTTCTGGGATAGTAATGGTTTCTGATGGAATAACAACACTCCAGGAAATTGGTGGTTTTGCTTCAAAAGAAGTGGCCAGAATGGTTAAATTAATCCCCTCCTTAAGCCACACTGAGTTAGCCTTTGAGTGGCTTTGCAGCGGCCCCATGGCACACGCCCAGCACAAAGAATAGTGCAGAGCAATGCTGAAAGTCAGTCCATGTGCTTTGTTTGCAGACTGTATAAAGCAAGTAACCTCCTCCTAGAAAGGACAGCAATATGGAAGCACAACTCACCCAGACATCTCAGGGCAACAATGCAAAATGAACCCAACATTATACAGTTCCAGTCCAGAACTGCACATGAAAAAATCACAGTTTCCTTCTGGCCAGGTGCTGTGTTAGGCCCAGGTTTTTGCCTTTGCTACTCAGTAGGACTAGAAACTGATTCAGATCAAGAGTTTTCATATAAGCAGATCTGAGGAAGTACTGTAATTTGCAGCAGACAACGCACCCTATATAGAAGCAAACAGCAATCCTTGCTGCAAAAAAGGCTTGGCTGCAGGTTAAGGACAGGAGACGGTTACAGTAAACACGTCGGAGTGCTTAGAGAACCAGGACAGAGTCTAAGAGGGGACAAGCAAAGATCACAAGGTCTGGGTCTGCAAGAGGAAGGCATTTCAGATTCCCTTTGTAGGAAACCTTTGCAGTGAATTCACATTTTAACTGAGTCCTTCCTTTGTACTCCTTTCGCCCCTTCAGCACAGTACTTCCCCTTGCTCTGTGAGACCAGCAGCACTGTACTTTACCCACAGGAAACAGCAGCCTGCTTTCAAAGGAACAGTCTCTTTGGAAGCACTTTTATCCGAGAGATTTCATGCCCGTTGCATGTAAAGAAGCCTAGCAGGTAGCAGAAGGTAGCTCAGACTGAAAAGTAATAGCTGTGCTCATCTCATGAAGCCTCAGTACTGTGGGGAGGGTATAGCCTCAGCCAGGCAGCACATGATCCAGCTCAGGCCAGGAGTGACAGGAGCCACTTCTGTGCCTCCAGCATTGTACTCCCCAGTCCTTGTGGATGGGCTGGGAACCTGCTAGTGCTGTGGATCCTTTATAGCTGAAGTCCTCAGTTGCTGCTACACCTGCCAATTAAATGAGAAGGAGCCCCAGACAACAATAAACTCCTGACCCACAATAACTCTGCACTGGGTTCACTGCTCCTGATACCAGTGGAACTCTGCCTATAAAACAGAGGCCATGATTCAGCACTGGGATACTGGAAAGGAAGAGGAAGAAAAGGCACCAGCTAAAGGAAAACTGTAGAGAAACACAAGGATTTCCAGTTAGGATATCAACGTACAAAAATAATGAAGCATTTAAGGTATTTTATCAGCTAGAATGATTTTTCTTGGAACTTCAAGTCAGTAATTTTAAGATGAAAATATTAGAAATAGGAAATAGACTATTTTAGATCTAATTCTGTATATTTTAACAAAAGTTATTAGCTAGACATTTTACTGAATTTAGAAACATTAAGATTTAAGATGCTGTTATTCTGAAGAGCATGACTAATCCTTTTATCTTAGACTTTTTTCATCATTTAGTTTTTGGTATTTTTTTTTTACTAGGGTCTCACTGAAACCAGGGATTTTTACTTCTGCAGTCTTTAGACACACATATTCAGAACAAATTCTCTCTCAGTTAATGCTTGTTCCTAGTAGAGCTGTGGATTCAAAAACCAGAATTTTTAGGAATTTACAGAATCATACTTTGGCTGATCTCTAAAAACATGAAGATGGATACAGCCACATATAGATAATGATGGAACATAGCAAGGCAAAGCCACCATAATACTTCACTTTTGTAACCCCTGCTCTTATCAATGAGGAGCTGTGCTGTGATAATCCTCTCCTTTAATCAGATTAGATCATATTTCTCTTGATTGTTTTACACTGTGACCATTAACTGGATTCTCTTCTAATCTTACTTCTTCCCAATCCAAATATTATGTTGCCTGAGAGAAGAGAACACTTTCTCAGTGGTACAATGGAGATAATATTTACCTGGATGGAAAATTCTAAGTTCACAAATGGAAAAACCTGAAAGTGCTATGATTTATTTAAAATTATTAACTAATTAATGTAATGAAACTGTAAACCTTTTTACCTTTATGCGCTTTTTTGTGGTGTTTGGGCACTTTTGAGCAGCATAATTTTTTGACCTTCAGACCTAAGGGTGAAAAATAATACATTAACCAATGGGGACAGATAATGCAAATAACTGTACATATACACTGAATGTGTTAGAGGCCACAGACATTTTGATTTCTGTATTTACCAGGGAAACATTTGCATGAAGAGATCTGTAAAATAAAGGATTATCATGACTGATCTTTAAATCTCTCCATAGCTTTGTCCCTAGTGTGGAACAAGAACTTATTTGTTCTTCCCCATATTTACTCATAAATACATCAGATAAGTTGTGAAGATTTCATCCTTTGAAATGTCACATTGGCAGGCAATAGAAGCAGCAAATTCCAGCCGTTTTAACTTAGGGAAAAGACTGTGCTTTTCATGGTTACACCACTTAATGAAAATATAAAAGATTATCAAGAGGGAAAAAGAGCATCTCTGTGTCCAGATGCAGAGGAGTGTAGCTTAAATTGCTTTGGATGGGCAATTTAATTATTCCCTGGAATTTAATTATTCCCTCCCTAGTATACCTAAATGAGTTATTGATTGCACTTGACACAGTATGTGCTGGAGACAATAAAGGGAAAAGAAAAGTTGACTCTGGAGCTGAGGTGGAGCAGAAAGGACAGAGGTAGTTGATGAGAAATCACCAAAATTTAACATATGCTCATTTGTTCCTGGAAATCCCTGTGGCACAGTTCCACAGCCAAGTTTAGTGTTAGTGGCTGACCTAGCTGATCCAAGAGGGCTGAGGTGTCCTGTCACCATAATATAATCCTGTTGTAACATGTTTTACATAAAAAGTACACTCATCTTGCACACCCAGGCACTTCTACTTTCACATCAGTGCTTACAGATAAGGAATAGTATCCTTTGTACACTTCCTCCCCACCTTCTGACTCAGAGAAGCACCAAACCCTTAGAATGCACATCAATGAAAGTGGAACGTTATTACGGGATCTTGAACGTATTCATTTGTGTTTTATTGTCATTGCTCTCTCCTGTTCTTCCTGGACAGGCTTTTTTGTTATGCTCCTGAAGACACATCTAGAAATCCTCCAACTCACTTGGCACTGTGAGTTGGGGGATGGAAAACCTGAATGAATAGGTGTAGAAATGGCAAATGGAGCCGAAAGACTTCATGTACCATTGCTCTGACAAACAGCTCCTGACTCAAGGAAATGAGAAAACTGGGCAGCCGACTTGATCAACTGCAAAGACAAATTCCACGTCTCTCCATGCTGATATTTACACATAAAGTAATTCTTACAAAGTTTATAGAAAATATCAGGTATGGCAAGTCTGCTGTTCCTGACCTTTGAACATCCATCTTATTTGTTTTTCCTTATCTCATATTCATTCTCTACATCTTGTGTAAAATACACACTGTGAAAAATTATGGTAGGTCTGAGAGACTGACAATATCAAACACCAAATCTGCACAGGAAATTCTAGCAGTTACACCTTTCAATTTAGAAATTCCACAGAACTGTCCTTCTGCAAATGCAGAATGATATCTCCAGAGAGGCGTCTATAGAAAGATGAAAATTCCTCTGTTTTTAAGATTTCAACTGCTCTGTGAATTTGGAATACTGCAAAATGGCAACTAGATGCCACAAAGTAATACAACAATTAAAGTGGAATATTAGTGGCAAAAACCCCCAACCAAGAAAAAACCAAGGAAAAAAAAAGCAAGACTGATTGAAGGTCAGAACTGATTTCACTGTTCTATAAAGAACTTCTCATTTGCTCCAGTTCTGATGACCTGACTGTTTCATGTTCCCTTGCTTCATAAGGGTAGAAACTTTTCCCATTAATACATTTCCCACTATTCAAAAAGTACATTACTTTTACATTGGCAGATGCTTATCTACTAAAAAATGTAACAGGACTTTTTTTAGAAGAGCAGGTTTCAAAACACAGTTTAATGTAGGGGTTAATTAGTCATGCTCTACAGGCAACAGGCAATAACACAGGAAACACAACAGTACAAACCAAAGCACTGATATTCAACCTCATTCTGCATAATTCAATCCTCCTTTTCAATTGTCAAGTTCTGATTGTTTTCTTTCATTAAAATCAATATAGAGAACAAGCATTTTATATCACAAAAAAACAGGAAAAGAGAAAGTTGTGTTAAAAGAATGTATATACTGTACCTTCTGCAGCAAAGGCATTGAGGCATAAAAGACAGACAAACAAAAAGCCAAAAAGAGCCAAAAACTTCATCCTTCCAACTAGTCACAAGGTGTTTTCAAGGAGCCTGCAGGAGTGTTCTGATCTCCCTCAGCACAACCATACCTTTTTATAAGGTAGAGCGAAAGGAACGCTCTGTTCAGAATGGGTGGAGATTTGGCCTTTGTATTGCATTTCAACAGATGAAAAGAAACAGCACTTCCTATTATGAGAAGCAGTTTACTCAAAATCGGGGAGCAGTTTGGCTGCATGGAACATCCTACCAGTTAAAAAGGAGCAGCTGTCCTAAAGTATTGGAGTACCCAGGGATGCTCCAGTGCAGAGTGCTCGTCCTGTGCTTCACAGCAGCCTCTTTGGGTGATCTGTGTGCTTGGAAAGGCAGAGAGCACAGCTCAAAGGAATCTGTATGGACAGAGAACTGCACCTGAAAAGCAAACCAAAACCAGAGTGTTTTAATCAAAGCAATTGCCGGTGTTCTGTTAACATAATTAGCAAGCAGCAGATTTCTGAGTTTATTATTAACTTCTCAGTATCTATTATATCTAGATACTTAAATTACAGAGATTCCAGCTAACAATCAAGATTAAGAAGTCATCAAATTCAATATGGTATCAAGGTTCACAGAATGTGCTTTAAAAAAAAAAAGAAGTCCTAGTAGTGATCAACTGCAGAGCTGAGTCTCTTAAAAAGAGGCAAAGATTCAGGTTTAGCAGCACCCATTTCTCACAGTTTAATCTGATAAGATTTGGGTCTCAGAAAATGGACTATGCTTGAGCTATGTAGCCTTAAATGGTGGAAGCAGTACCTGCAGGCCACCCAGACTTGGAATTACAGCAGGACGAATTACAGCAGCTTCACTCTGACGCACATATATTGCCCTCCTGCACCCCCAATTTAAAAGGTTTAATACTTCAGGTTTGGGATTTGGCTTGTTTCTTGTACTGCATCAGTACTTAGACTCTTTCTGACCAGTCTTGCTCAGGTTTATTTTACCAACATGGCAGGTGACTTTCCTGCATAGGTTGTTAATCTACAACAAAATCTCATGATGTAAATCCCCAATTTTCTAGGCTAAGTGATACTTTTGTAAAGATGTGATAGTTACTCTCTAGTTCCTGTACTACCTGACAGCAAACCTGGGGATGGGGAAGAAAATGACGTTTTTAGATAGGATATATGACTTTACAAGCCAATTTAATTCCTCCACATATTAAGTCAAATTTTATTAATTAAATGGAAAAAATGCAGGCTGGATGGTAATTCAGTGTCTGCAAAGCTACAACAAAACACAAGAAGGAAAGGTACAGGCAGTCAAGTTGTGCTGAATGACTAGTACAGCATGCAGCCCTTGAAATCCTCTTCTTAACAATGACTAAAAAGGACTTGTACTAGATATTTTCTGTTGATTTTCTTACATCCCTTCTCTCAAAATAAGGAGTGAGAGATTTCCAGCAATGCACAGGTAGTGAAGAACAAGTAGACATGATCTTTTACAACAACACCCCCAGATGTGAAACCCAATGTAAACTGAGCACGTAAAATGGAGCTGGGAAATTCCAAGGGCTACTCTGCCTACTCACAAAGGCCTGGAGAAGATTTGAAATGTCAATAAGGCATATGGAAGGGTTCATAGGAGATTAATTTTTCTGCAACTTTTAATCAGGCTGTCTCAGTAGTGGTAGCAGTGAAATGAGTGTCTCAGTGACTACAGTATTTTATTTCCATTACATTTTCTGAGAAAATTCTAGGCAAGCTCATGTACACTACACAATATGGGACAATAATTGGCCTTGCAAAAGGTGTCGAGATATAAGAAGTTAATAGAGATTCTCAGTATGGCTGTGATAATTAAGATAGTAAAAATCATATAGTGTATGTCTAATTCCACTGAAAGCAACTCGTTGCACTTCTAAATCTTGAATCAATTATCACTTAAATCTTGAAGTCTTTAATTGTTCTACATATTAAAGCAACTTAAAAATTAACAAGACAAAAATTCAGGATATTGTTGTAAAGTCAGTCCTTTTCTACCAAGTTGACTCTAAGCCTAATTCTCCATTCTGGGGGAGTTTGGGTGTTGCTGTACTGACAAAGAAAATTTGTGACTTCAGATAACTATATATAGGTACCAATCACACAAACAAAATGTTTTAATGGTTAACAGGGACTAAAAACCTGGTTTGTAATCAAAAGACGGCCTTTCCAGTGTTAAACGGTTACAGCTTTCATGTCAAAATCATTACTTATTCTGAACATTTTAAAGGCTGGGTGTGCACAAGGAGTTGACCCCCACTGGCCCTACCACAGGACATCATGCTCAGCAATATAAAAAGCTGGGGAAGGAGATGGTAGTGAGCAATGTGTGGAGTGATGATGCCCTGCTTTCCTGGGGTTGGCTGAGCACCTGCCTGCCCATGGGAAGTGGTGAATGAATTCCTTGTTTCGCTTTGCTTATGCACGTGACTTTTGCTTTACCTGTCAAATTGTCTATCTTCATCCATGGGTTTTTCCACTTTTACCCTTATGATTCTCTTCCCCATCCCACCAGGAGGGGAGTTAGTGAACAGCTATGTGGGGCTTAGTTGCCAGTTGGGGTTAAATCACAACAACTCCCAAATAATTTTTCATGTCTTTTTAGCATTGACTAGAACCATCACCTTCTCCTCCTGTGTGCATGGTACAAAATAAAGACTGAATACAGAAAAGAAAGGTAACCGGATGAGGTGGGACATGACTTGTGTAACAGAACCTCATCACATGATGGTTACTGACATTTCCAACTATGCTCATTTAAACAAAAAAGTGCTGGAATGTTAAATGCACTACAGGTGTTGCCAACACCTACCTGAAAAAAGAAACATTTTTCTTCTGAAGTATTTACAACATAACATCGTCAACAGAATTGATTACAAAGACTTATTTTTATAAACATACACACCTGCATTGTACCTTCACCAATTATCCCAAGCAAGGGAACAACATGTGCTATCTAAATGCCCACTTGTTTTCTGCTTGGAAGAGGCAGGTTGCTGCTTGGTCTCTGTTAGGACAATCCAAGCCTTCCAGCTACTGTGACGGGAAATGAGGCAAATCTGTACACTCATCACAGCACACCCAAAACCCCCACAGAGGGGGTTTCATAGGTGTGAGAACAGGTGCCTATTTTTCCAAGGAGAACATGTTTGTGCTGGCTTGCTGTCAGGCTGCCCTTGGTATGCAAATGGAAAACTTGAAAACATTCTACAATTAAAATACTGTATAGATGTATCAATAAAACTTATTGGGATGCTGATACTGCAAGAAATCTGAGTTATTTTTTCATCAATCAAGAGGTCTAATTGTAAACTTTAAGGGATTCTTGCAAGTGGGTATAGGGTCCATGCAGCATGTCTTGCTTAGCAGTTTTGGGAGCAAATGTAGTTGAGAATTGAGGGGTTTTTCCCCCCTAAGCTGAATACTGTCCAAAGGAATGTAGATGCTTTATATCTTAAATTTCAGATTGTAAAACCTGATAAATGCTGTGATTAGAGCTTCAAATTCTTAATGCCCTGTTCCATGTGCTTCTGTAAATGTTAATGTTAGAGGAAATGCTAAGCAAACTGAAAACTGAAGACTAGAAGCAATAAACCAGCATTATCTTTAGACTTAACCAGAAAGAACAGCCTTTAACAAATAAGGTGGCAGAGTATACAAAACAGTAGGACAGAATTATGTCAAGGGAGTGGCTGGTGGAATGAAAACCCAAATCACTAGTAACCTGTGACTTTACAGTTGTCAGGTGGAAGTCTGAGGCATTTGTACAGTGATCATCTTCAAGGCATTATGTAATTTTATGAAAGAAGCAGCAGCTGTTGTACATCTTTGTGGTTGAAATAAGATGGCTGCTGTTTGTCAAGGTGAGCTGGGAAGGAAATTGAGTGCAGAGGTATTTCTGAATTATCCAGCAAAGCAAGGGATGGATGCATCTTGAGATTAGCATTATGTTTGCATTACGTAACACTTTGTATTCAAAAGCCACAAAGGATGTGTCTTAAAATCTTGGAGAAAGTAATTTGTTATTTTCCATGATCCAGAGTATCTTTTTTGCCCTTGCCAAAAAGAAATGAGATAAAATCTTAAATTTGCAATCTTCATAGACTCATCTGGGGGTGGTATGCTAATAGAAGATTCATTAGGGGTTTTTTTAAAGATCATGCCATTCTAAGAAGAATCTGCATTTTGTAGAAGAAAATTTCTTCTAACCAGGTTGAAGCAGCTGTTTGTGACATAAGGAGAATAAAACAGTTGGAGCAAATGGTCTTGTTAAATTCAGAGATAACTGAAACTAACTTTTGAGCTGTGAGAAGGCAGGGAGCATTAAAAATTTTCAGGATACAAAGCTAATTTAATTCACCATAAACAAGTTGGTGAACCAACGTAGTGTGTTTTCAAAAAGGGAATGCAGTGTAGAAACTGGAGGCTGTCATTGCAGTCCCTGTATTAGAGCTAACAAATATCCGAATGAAGAGCAAGACTGAGGTCCATTTCTAGAAGTTTATAGTGATAATCACTTTAGAGACTGTCCTGGGTTTAAAGCATCTTTGACAGCTTTTTCAACAAGTGTCCCACTGCTCCTCAGTTTGTGGCCTGCAGGTGAAGCCTCTACAGAGCTGCCAGCTGGTGTGTCTGTGTCTGTGCCACTCTTGGTCTCTGAGCTCTGTGGGTTCACTCCAGTCTCTTCACAGGTAACTCACCTGGATAGCTCTGCTAGGGTGGAATTTGTAGCTCTATTTGTTCTGCTTGTTTTTAATTTCTTTCCTGTAGGCAATGTGGTGAAGACGGAACAACAGATGCTTTCCCCTTTCCCCCTGTTTTTTTCAATGTGTTCTCTCTAGTTTTTCAAGGCCTTAGATGTGAGAAGGACTGGTTTATCTGGTAGCTCTCGGCTTCTAAACAGCACAAAGAAACGAGGCAAGGGTTCAGTACAAAAACAGTTACATTGGATGCACTGTTAAGTGTGTATGCATGATGGAAACATTTTCTTCTTGTGGCAGTCCAGTCCTCTAGTTCAAGCAAAATGTGACTTAAGAGACTGTTTTTGACAGCTAATCTGCCAGAGCTCACACCCCTGTGACAGGGTGATGAAAGGAGCTGTGTAAACTTCTTGTTAAGGAGGCAGATCTGTTCCCACTGTGTGTCACTTCTTCCCTTGGAGAAGGGAAAAAACAAGCACCTAAATAGGGAGGGTTATCTTTCTTGCAATTTACCATGGCTCTAAAAGAGTTGTCCTTGTTTCACTCAGCACTTTTTTTGTTGCTTTTTCTTTCAGAAAGATGACAGCATAGCATGAAGGCTGTTTGGTCTTTTGTACAAAGTAACTAGCCTGGTTGCCCAATGCTTAGTTCCAGAAAACTTAGTAAGAGGAGATGATGTGGTACAATGGCAAATGCCTGTCATCTGTCCTCATTCTCTTGAATAGATAAGGTGTTTAATTCAGCTGGGAAGCTTCCAAAGCAGAAAACACTGTGCAGCTGTCAGCCTCTAGGGCTTTTGGAATGATGGTGATTGATCTGCATATTGAACTCTTTCTTAAAAACATGATCTGCTGACGGGACACGAGGTGGTTGCAGGGATAGCAGAGTGATTTGTCTTGAGTGGGTAGATGCTGTTACTTGGCCACTGTAACCTCTTGCTGGTTCTTCTGTACCTTGTGGAAACGTTGACCATTTAACACAACCAAAATTAGCTGGCAAGATGAAGACCAGAACTTGAACTGAGGCATTTAGAGGCTAAAGCTTCTTTACATTTCTACAGTAGCATGAATTACAAATTCTCTTCTTCCTGTAATTTGAGAAGAATGTTCCATCCCTGATTTAGTGTCAGCTACCTGTGTCAGCTTGCTAAAGTCCTATGATCCAGTTCTCTGGGCACCATTTCAATGCAGTGAACACAGTTTGTCCCCTAGGGCAGTTGGGGTCACCTCAGTTGTGTTTATGTGACGAGGAAGGAGTGAAATTAAAAACACATACTTCATCAGCAATGACTTCACTTTTAGCTAGAAATTAGAAATTGCTGCTGAGACTTTACAGAGTCCAAATTTTGTCTGAATCAGTCTTTGTAAGAGACATGAATGATAGGAGACAAAGATTTTTGAATTTCAGCTTAGCATGTATATCTTCTCATCCCCTTGGGACTCAAACGTAATTTGTAAACAGATGTGGATTTTTGTTTTCTTACATTGTCTTGGACAGGAGAAGGAACTCTTGCTCTTAGAAGTTCTTCAGAAGTCCTGAAGGAACACGGTTCTACAAGACTAGCAGTTTGTGCTTGGTTTTGCAGTTTGTTTTTTAACTTGTGACATCATTTTTCTTAGAAATGATGGTGATGGATGAGGATGTATTGTACTGCTTAGGAGAAAAAAGTGATCATCTCTGGCAGGACCCTCACTAGTCAGGAATAGTGAATTGGTAATGACAGTAGATCTGTAACATCTTCTGTCCAGTCTAGGTGGGATGATGCAGTGAGTTCAGGCTTGCACTAAGTAAAGACCAGTAACTAAAAGGCCATTGTGTTGATGTAAGTACATTATCAGACCTCTGCTATCTCACTATTGCAGTGGCAGTGAGTTGGTGCCTAGGAAGGAGTCTGGTACTTCCACAGATACCTAGACCACCATGCAACATATAAAAATGTACAACTAGTATTTTTCCTGGAAGTTATGTTTAACCTCAGATTTTCCAGTTTAAATTTTCAATTCTTTTCCCTGATAGTGGTCAGCTTTTTTTCCTTTCCCACACCTCTTAAATTTCCTATTGACAACTTTCCATGAAGATGATGTCAAGTTTTTTCACTAAATGAAACTCCAGTAATGAAACCCCCAGTTTTAGCAATTCTTTTTGATGTTATCACTAGTAAGAAGTGAAAACACAATGTAATTATGTAATATACAATGTGTAAGATTGCTCATTCATACAAAAAGAGGCAAACACCACCACCTCTCAGTGAAAGCTTAGTTCCTCTGTACAAATTCATTTAAAAAAATGCCTTACAGCAGTACTAAAGATCTGTTCAGAAGCTTATTGATGTCTGCATCAACAGACCAAATGGTGTCAAAACAGTGAATGTCTATCTGGACCTATTCCTATTCATCATTGGCAAAGGAAAGGTTGTTAAAAGTCATCCCTCTCAGACATGTCAATGTCAATGAGGCATTTGTGTTTCTAAAGTGTGTCAGCTCTGTAGTATCTGTCCAGAGGCTGTTCTTGCTTGGAAAGATGGGGGTGGGCAAATGCTGGGTGATCCTTGTGCCAGGAGGTTATGAGCCTTTGCAGCAGCTGCCCTTCCAATGCCAGATCACAGGTCTGAACAGCATCCTCACTACAGGTTGCCACAGAACAATGTACTGTTTCCTGTGTTGCAAGAGACTATCTCCACTTTGTTATGTGTTGTGGTTTAGGGTTTTTTGCTGCTCTGGCAGTGAGGGGGTTTAACAGCTCAGCTCTTGCCTGGGCCTCAGTGTTGCCATGGCATTCAAGGTTGTAGAGATAGAGACGTCTCTGTGAATAACATATTTGGGAGAGAAGAAAAAAAANCTCACTTCGGAGAGGGTCATGAAAGACTTTTCCTCTCGTGAGAGAGAGAGAACTTTATGGAAGGGCAGAGAGATTGTTCCTACCCTGGATCTGGTCAGAAATACCAACTTGCCTGGCTTACCCCTACCCTATGTTCCCCCTTTGTCTCCTGGTGAAAAAGGGAATATGACATCTGTTGTAAGAGAAGGAGGGGTAGAGGGAAAAGGTTGCCTTTTAAATGATGCTTCCTTCACAGTTCTGATCTTGTTAGTTAGTAAATAAATACTTTATATTCTTTACTTGTAGTTTGCCTTGCTTTTTTGCCTGTGACCAGTTTTATTTTCCAGTTTTTCTCCTCCAGGAGAGGTTGTGGTGAATCTCTGGCATCTAGCCAGGGTCAAACTACGATATTATAATGAACAAAGGTCACCAAGATGGTTGAATATTGGAACAGAAATCCAGTTCTTACTTAAATACTATGTGGAGGGGTTATTTAAATACATTCCTTTACCCAAATGGTCAATTTGAAAATTTGATGTGAACTTATGGAAACCATTTCCAAGTTTGCTATAACCCCAAGCTCAAACTCCAAATATGCTGCACTACTATATTATTTTGAAATATTGAAGAGGTAAAAAAAAACCCTGTTTTGCTCTTTAGTGACATCAGGAATAGAGAGGAATCATCTTTTGAGACCAATTCGAGTTGCACAGACACCAGGCATGCTGTTAGTGTGTTACAGGTGTACTACTACATAGTTTTCAAGAACGTATTACCTCACAGCAGCCAGTAGCATTAGCGGGTGAACACTGCAAAGCTAATAAAAATTTTTCGTAAGGTGAGATCTAAATTACATCTGGCCTTTTTCCTTGTACTAGACAACTGAAGAACAATTTATAAGCATGTTAAAGTAAATGACTAAAAACCATCCAGCTGCCTATTCAGATGATTTAACACAAAATTACTTTGAGACACTATGAAAACACTTAGAAGCCAGCTATAACCAATATTTAGGATCAGGTTTTAACTGCATGGTAAACATAATGTTTGTATCTTTAATGTTCTTTGGCACACATAAGGACTTACTGTAAAAGGTGGGGAATTTTTAGCCAAACTCTGTTTCTGTATAACTGAGCGATGCCTGGACCTGCCAAAACTCCCACAGAAATTTACAATCATTAAGCAGCGTCAGTTATTTGATACAGATACATGTAACAATACAGCGGCACTGGCTTTAGATTTTCATCTCTCATGAAATCAGAGCTGCCCTAATTAAGATAACTCTTAATTTTTGACTTCTGACTTCAAATGTAAAAGGAACCATTTATTTTTTCCCATTTTGGAGACCTACACTATAATGATAATTTTGTTAGTGCTGTAATCTCATCCACACAAATCACATCACACCTTTTCAGAAGGCTGAGGACAAGTGAGCATTCTTCAGGAAGAATCTGGCCTGGCTTTTCTCAAAAGGTTATTGGACTTTCCTGTTGATCTCACCTTCCATGCAAACACTTGTAAAGTAGTGTGTTGTGTTCTACACCTATTTCAAACAGTTCAGGATCCCTCCCTTAGCTCACACTCAAAAGCTCTACATAAAAGGTATTTGGCCTGAATGTGCTTTTATTACAGGCACAAATGTTAGAAATTTTGACAGCTCCCTGTAATTTCAAAATTTGAGGAGAAACACACTGCTGTGTTCAGCTACAGCAACAATATGCAGAAATTGCTTAAGGATATCAAATTGCCTAAAAAGATAAACCCCTCCAAAACAGGCTATTTACCA
>WEKX01009656.1:284317-297196 GCA_013390025.1 Pitta sordida
TACTATGTGGAGGGGTTATTTAAATACATTCCTTTACCCAAATGGTCAATTTGAAAATTTGATGTGAACTTATGGAAACCATTTCCAAGTTTGCTATAACCCCAAGCTCAAACTCCAAATATGCTGCACTACTATATTATTTTGAAATATTGAAGAGGTAAAAAAAAACCCTGTTTTGCTCTTTAGTGACATCAGGAATAGAGAGGAATCATCTTTTGAGACCAATTCGAGTTGCACAGACACCAGGCATGCTGTTAGTGTGTTACAGGTGTACTACTACATAGTTTTCAAGAACGTATTACCTCACAGCAGCCAGTAGCATTAGCGGGTGAACACTGCAAAGCTAATAAAAATTTTTCGTAAGGTGAGATCTAAATTACATCTGGCCTTTTTCCTTGTACTAGACAACTGAAGAACAATTTATAAGCATGTTAAAGTAAATGACTAAAAACCATCCAGCTGCCTATTCAGATGATTTAACACAAAATTACTTTGAGACACTATGAAAACACTTAGAAGCCAGCTATAACCAATATTTAGGATCAGGTTTTAACTGCATGGTAAACATAATGTTTGTATCTTTAATGTTCTTTGGCACACATAAGGACTTACTGTAAAAGGTGGGGAATTTTTAGCCAAACTCTGTTTCTGTATAATTGAGCGATGCCTGGACCTGCCAAAACTCCCACAGAAATTTACAATCATTAAGCAGCGTCAGTTATTTGATACAGATATGTGTAACAATACAGCAGCACTGGCTTTAGCCATGGCTTTGGATTTTCATCTCTCATGAAACCAGAGCTGCCCTAATTAAGATAACTCTTAATTTTTGACTTCCGACTTCAAATTTAAAAGGAACCCTTTATTTTTTCCCATTTTGGAGACCTACACTATAATGATAATTTTGTTAGTGCTGTAATCTCATCCACACAAGTCACATCACACCTTTTCAGAAGGCTGAGGACAAGCGAGCATTCTTCAGGAAGAATCTGGCCTGGCTTTTCTCAAAAGGTTATTAGACCTTCCTGTTGATCTCACCTTCCATGCAAACACTTGTAAAGTAGTGTGTTGTGTTCTACACCTATTTCAAACAGTTCAGGATCCCTCCCTTAGCTCACACTCAAAAGCTCTACATAAAAGGTATTTGGCCTGAATGTGCTTTTATTACAGGCACAAATGTTAGAAATTTTGACAGCTCCCTGTAATTTCAAAATTTGAGGAGAAACACACTGCTGTGTTCAGCTACAGCAACAATATGCAGAAATTGCTTAAGGATATCAAATTGCCTAAAAAGATAAACCCCTCCAAAACAGGCTATTTACCACTGACATGATCCACAAACTTTTTCCTCATAAGTACTAGAGATTTTATCTGTAATAGTGCCAGGTCTTAGACTGTGCTGTGTAATCTTTGGTCACAAAGGAGCTGTAGCAAGGTTCTTCACAATCCCATCTCTTCCTTCTGTTTGAACAGTCTAAAATGCTTCAAAGTATAACAGACTTAAAAGCAGCACTGGCTGCAATCAGTGGCCAAGAGGTTACACTAACAGAATCATATGAAACAAGTGTGGATGTGCATCTTCCACCTGGAAACATCCCCCAAAAGATGCTAGCCAGTGAAACTGAAAAGGATCTTTGCACATTTTTTAACAGAGTAATATGCACTCTTACAAAAGAAATTGGAATCGTAACTAATAAAAATATAGAACTCTTCACGAAGGTATTAGTGCAGGGGTACTGTAATATTTCCGTTAACACCTGGAAAGTGAGAGCAGTCAATTTGTGAGGCTAGAATTTTATTGTTCATAGGTCAATACATAAACATAGCATATTTTCTAGAAACTGAAAATCTGAGCTGTTGACACAAGGTTAAAACTCTCTTGGCTCAAGAACTCACCTTTTATTTGAGCATATAACAACAGAGTTCATACAGTGTAAGTTTCTTACTGTTAAATCAATGTCAATATTAGGGAAGATTTCTTTTAGACCAAGTTAAATATAACAATTTGGAGAAGAATGAAACAAATTAAAGCACACAACAGTATGGTAAACTTATGATACTGGGATTTCCAGTACACCATCTTTAATTACCTCTTTCTGTACCAATTGTAAAAGTTTCCAACAGATAAGCACAAAGGATTACCTTCATCCACAGTACAGAAATTCAGTCACCAGAACACAGACACAGCTCTATTGCCACTCAACGACTTTATAAATCTAGTATCAAAATAACCCAGCTATTATATCCACTCAACATTAAAGCCAGGAATTTGCATGTATTCCAGAAAGAGACTGAAGTTCATATGGGACTAATGTTGCATAGTTTCCACATCTTGTCTCCTTTACACTTTTTGGTCATCTCACCTGTCAAATGCAGCGCATTTCTGACAACTCCTTAAACCTTTCCAAAATTTCTGCCCAGGTCAAAGTCATTACTGCATTTAGTGCTATATCCAATTTATTCAGTTCTTAAGATGTCACTGAAATAAAATATATGCAATCTTAACTAAAAACTGATGCATCTAAGCAGAATTTCATGAAGCAGCTTGTGTCCCTATCTGCGTGTGGGATACCAGTTCAGGAATTACTTCCTTTACTGTGCAGTAGGAATTGAACAGCCATCAAACCCATTAAAAAACAGCTAAGACTGTTTTACTTGTATATTAAAAATAACTTACTTTCCAAAAATAATGTACAATTAGAAGCAGTTCACACTACTTTTAACACAGAGCTGGAAAGTGTTTGAAGAGAAACTATTAAGTCTGAATCACATTGCACTGAAACAGTATGCTGAAATGCTTTTCAAATTCTCACTTGGAGCAATACTGCTTTAAATCATGAATTTTTATTTAATATGTGCACTAGGTAGGCTGTCAGAGAGTCGCAAAGAGGAGACTCTGTTTACTTCTTCCTGCCACCACCACCTGCAAGCATGGTGGCCACTCGAATAAAGATGTTCAGTGTGTCCGTGTAGATCCCCAAGCATCTAGGAAACAAGAAATCAGAGTTAATATTGTTAAACAGAAATGGTGTTTCACATCATTATACTTCATGAAGCATCTGTAACAAACTCAACTATGACTGTTCTCAATGTTTGATACATCAAAAAACAGCTGTGATTTTCTTCTACCACCTCTGCCACCAAGAGCTATTTACAGACAGGATACTGATCTCAAAGCAGGAGCCCTATGGTTTTATATTGTGCTTTGATCTGTTTATCTCCAAGAATTTTGAAGTAGGTTGGTATTATTCTACTTTAATCAGAAGAAAAATCGAACCAAGGAGACAAAAAATTCACCTAAGACAGACCATTTACAAGTTATTAGACTTGCTCTTTCAACTAATCCTTCCCTACCTATCACACCATTGCAGCTGTTTTATTTAGTGACAAAGACTATTAAATATTAAATGACTATAGAAAGGTTAACATTTTTTGTTATCAGCTGATACTGACAGGTATTTCCAGAAATCAGCTATAAATTCTCCCAGCAGTGCTTTAGAAAAGTACTTTTTAGATTGTACTGCTGGAGGCATGTGACACCACCTGTTCAATCCTGTTTCTCACAGTTCAGGCAGATGCACTCAGTTTTAACTTCACTAGCTATCTTCTCATTTTTAAAACCTGTGATTCTTCATGATTAACAGGAATACACTTTTCAACACTAAGCAAAAGGCCACTTTTATATAGCCTGGGGCAAACTCTTGCCCAGACACCAAGATGAGCTCTGTTGGCACAGAACACTTACGCATTGATTGGGTCATATTTTGTCACTCCATAATAGGGAAGAGTCTCTGCACGCTTGACAACGAGCTGTGTATCATAGAGCAGGAACATGCCAAAGAGAACCAATCCACCATAAACTGCTACGGAATACAAGCCGGCACCAAAAGCAGAAGTGGGAGGCAAGAACATCGATCCTGGAGAGGAATATACAATAGTGTTGGAAAAAACTGTATCTGCTACTCTGAGGGAAGTCAAACACCAGTTATGGTAACACATTTTTCAGAAGTATTCAATTCTCAATTTGCAGTGAGCTTTAATGCACACACTGAAGATGTCATACATACAACCTGACCCAGTGACTTTGAACAACCTAGGGAACCACGTAATTTCATCATGTGAAAGTGCTTCTCCCCTTACAAAAACAACGCCTAGAAACAAAGGAGAACAAGTGGATCCAGAACTGAGATTGCATTTACTGTCTTCCCTACTCTCTGGCAGTAACTAAAACTACAAGGCACCACTATCATCTATTTGTCAGACTAACATTTTCCAAAACTCTTAACTTCATGCTTGTTTTCAAGAACAAATGTAACTCTCCTGTGCTGGAGTTGCAAGGGCTGTATAATGCAAATCTGAACTGGACAGACCAGCCTGCAACTAAACATGAGCTGCAGCTTAGTACCTTGAATTTATAACCTACATTCTATGACAGTATTAAATCAGTATTTTACCAATTGAAGAAGCAAGAACAAAGCCTAAGCCGACACCAAGTGGGCCTCCCATGTTCAGGAATTTTTCACTAGGAGCACACATGGCCACAGTTGAGAGCCCTCCGACAATTCCAGCGGTGTACCAGGCAGCTCTGATCAGCAAAGGACCGCCCAAGAAGGCCAGAGGAGCCACCACTGCACCCATGACACCTGCACAAAGGAAAACAAAACACACAGATTTGAAACAGCAAGTCTCAAAACAATTTGATTGTCTTTTCCCCTCCATTCAGATGACATGGCTCAAACTAACCCACTTACACAACGAAGTATCAATGCACTTGTCTGCGCTCCTATCTAGAAACAGCACAAGGAGTTAGCAACCTTAAATTCCATGATCTAAATTTTATCTAGCTCTGGAGAACACTTCAGGGAGCTGGTCTTTGGAAAAAAGACTAACAATAGTTAACATACTTATCAGTTCAAAACAGAGCTGTAAGAGATACTTAGCATGGACTGATCCACTATGTAATAGCATTAGGAACATGCAACAGTAAAAAGCAGGACAGAATTCTTGTACCATAATTAGTTGGGCAATAAGTCAGATTTTTTGCTAGAGTCTTGTATGAAACCTCTATCTAGTTCATCAGGTATTATCATATTAGACTGTTTAATTTAATAACAATTGCTATAATAATCATAATTTCTTTTTGGCAGAAATGTTAGCTCTGGAGAGGCAAATGTGACTCCAATGCCCAACATCCACGTGGCTTTTTGGAACAATGAAACATTTCTGTCAAAACAGTTTTCAAAAATGATGGGCATTTTTATTTGAAGCAGGTATCATTATTGAGAAACTGATCTGTACTCACAGCTTAAATACCTGATGGACATATCTCAGAAATAAACTAAAATCCCATTTTTCTAGTCATGTTTTCAAATTACTTTTCTTAGTCATGTTTTCAAATTATTTTTCTATCCTGTACAGCTGAAGAACAGTAACATTAGGCAAGAGTGCTCACAGAAGTCTGAAAGCAGTCACAAAACCAATTAGTTCTATCCAATATGGCATATTCATATCTCAAGTTTAATTTTGAACATGGCTTCTAGCAGATTATGAAACACAGTGGAGTTCTAATAAAGACACTTAATTTTCCCTGACATTCAGGAGTTCACTGGTCTCTGAAAAATCTTAACTGTCCTGCAGCACTATATAAAAACTGGCTTTAAAGTCAAGGTTTTGTTAAAGTAAGAATGTGGTCAGAGTGAAGCACAGACATCTCTACAACAAACATTGAAAGGACATACCTGAATGCAACATCCAAGCAGCATGTTTAGCTACTGGACTGCCTTCATAGGATATGGACCTGACCAACATTCCAGCACCAATCATAGCTGCAAAAGTTGCACCAATTGCCTGTAGAAACACAATTGCAGAGCTCAAGCCAGCAAATACAACATATAGTCTCCGTTCTTATCTCCGTGTCTAAAAGTCAAGAGTGCACTTCTGAAAACAACAACATAATTCATAATTGGAGGGAGTGTAAGGTTACAGTCAAATTTTTGTAGATCTTAGCTTAAGTAGTTTTCATTTTATATTTACTCAGTCTTCTAGGAATCCAGGCTTAATGGTTAAGTTGGCAACAACGTCTTAGTTGTAAAGCAAGAGTAGGAAATCACACGCTTCTGCCCCTTATTTTAATTAAGGAACCTGAAAGGTGTTAGCCTTACCTTTTTTCTTGCACATTTCTCCACCCAAAGCCAATACTGAGTTCACATGCTTTTGTTACCAAGGACTTTTTTAACCTCACTGCTTCCTCTTACAGATGATTCCATGAAGAATCATTAGCAACTGGGCAGAAATGCACAACTTTGGTTTATCACCAAGGATGTATTATTAACTCAATCTCCTTAAGTTATGTAGGTGTTGCCATTTAATTATTGTTGCTTCACTCCACTTAACACACTGAATACCTACTAAGCAAACAGATTTTGTCAGCATTTTGCATACCAGTATTGTTTCAGCCTTGGCAAACAGGAAACAGCTTTCATGTGAAGAGTAAGAATGCATAGGGACCTCACTCCCATTTACAGACAGCAATAGAAACTTTCATGACCTTCAGGTAGGTATTTATAAGAGGTTCTTACTTGCATATATACAGCTGCTAAAGATAGCATAGCTCATGTAGCTTGTCTGTGATGAACTC
The DNA here is from genome assembly GCA_013390025.1 of Pitta sordida. Lineage (NCBI taxonomy): Eukaryota > Metazoa > Chordata > Aves > Passeriformes > Pittidae > Pitta > Pitta sordida. The sequence continues at coordinate 290,955 of WEKX01009656.1, forward strand.
AAAGCAGAATACAAAGTGGATGTCAACATGCACTAGAATCACCAAATCTTAAATCACGAAGTATCACCAGAATACTTGAAAGTCCTTCTGGATAAGGACACGAGTGTAGAGTGAAGTTCTCTTGCATTTCACCAAGTAGTTTACATTTCTCATTTTTCTGTACCAACCCAGCACATCTTGCAGTATTTTTCAGTAAATACTTTTATTTTTATAACAAACTTACCAGCTCACATAGCCTTGTCATTAGGCTCATGAGTGCTGGAGATCTGCTTACTGCTACAGCAGACAGAGCAGTCATGCCAATGCTTCCTGCAAAGTACATGTACGTAGACTGAATTCTGTCCTTCACATACTGGGGCCAAATGCTGAAAAATAAGCAGTCATACACATCTATGCAGTTACCAGTTTCAGAATGGAGAACAAATAAAAACACAAGCAAGCTGTTAAATACATTCATGGCTGTGGATACTGGGGACGTTCTGTAATAGTGATGTGGTCTGAAAACCTCTGCCATGAGTTTACTTCACAAGAGGGGTTAAGCTTTTCAATCTTGCAGGTATGATCTAATGTAGCTCTGCAGAAACACTGCAAATTACAAATAATGCTGAGTGTAACTCAACTCTAAGGAGGAAGCATACATGGGAAATAGAATAATTTTAGCTACAGGAAAACAGATAATACAACAAAGTGGTTCCAGGAAGAAGGTCTGTGGAATGTGTACTGAGTTCACAGCAGAGAGCACACAGCCTGCTGAGCAGCTCATAAACTGCTGAGTCACAGTGCATATGATTACCTGACATCACAAGACACAAACGTCATTTTGAGAGCTCTAACAATAGCAACAGACCCTGACCTGAGAGTTTTTGCAGTATCATTTGCTCACACTACAGACAGAAAACCTGCCCTGCTAACCCTAAACTTAAACATACTGCACACATTTTCTCCCACTTGACTCTTTTGACTCATTTCTTCAAGGGTATTTCGATGAGGAAAAGAGAAATTAGAAACAGCTGTACCTATGATGAGCTTCTCATAGATACAACCAGCACACCTTCAGCATAAATACAGAGCCACTTCCACATGCAAAGTAAAGCAAAATGTCCCCGGCACACATTTCTTATCACTAACCATCTTTTAAGTCTAACTAACTATGAGGTTTTGTCATCAGACAGGTTTTTGTTCACAAAAAGCAAAACAACAAAGTTTTAAGAATATATTTATTAGAGCAAGGCTTATGCCAAGATACCGACTTTAATGGAGACCCTTTTTCCAACAGTTGCATTAAAGTTTAATGAACATCACAGGAGCACTAGGCAAAGTGGTCTTGGGGATGTGTTTTTCAGAAGACCACCCTTCTTAAGTTACCTTACCTTGTAAGACAAGTTTATATACTCTTCACAAATAAATTTCAGATTTAGCAAAACAAAAACTCACATAGACCATTAGCAATTTAAGCTTGAATAATTAAAATTTTGCTTTCAGTTATATGCTTTGAAAGCTTGCAGAGACAGAAGCAAGGACTTTCTGTTCAGAGCTTAGAAAAGCCTAAGCTGTGTGTATGCTAAAGAAGAGACAGATATAAAGGGGAGGAAGACCTGCTTAATGTGCTCAATGAAGTAAGTCATCTTACTTACGCAGCTCTTTCAACAGCTCCAATCTCACTGGACATGCCCATCCCATAGTAACAAAGGGCCCCCAGGCCAACAGCAGCCCCTCCAGCAACAATAAACTTCCCCAGGCGATCAGCTGTATAAAGAAATAAAAAGCCCATGCTCTCATGAATACCTTTTCTTGGATAGTTAACAACAAGCTCACCTGAGTTCTGCTGTATCTGCAGTAGCTGGTCTGTCTCAGCTTTCCCCTATAAAGCTCCACTTAGCTTCCAGTCAGTGCATTACCAGTTCTCAATGAGCTTTGTGGGGGGAACTCGAGACGCACCCCAGCCACACAAGATAGCTTCACAAAACTGAGCAATAGGAGTTTAGCCAGCAGCATGCCAGGTTTACTAACCCTCATTACAGCGATGGGATTTCCAACACAAAACCAGGTAACAGGGTCTCCAACGGAGGAGTTCAACTGTCAGCCAATTTTATTATGATTCCACTATTCAACTTGCTATAGAACAGGAGAAACACTGGACACTGGGACCTTCCCTCAGTCATCTGCCCTTAATGCTTACTCCAAGGGCTCTTCAGTAGCAACAACATCCACAACAACAGAAGTTTTAAATAAAAGATTAAAAAGGGATTTCCAAAGCTCATGGGTAACACTACCACCTGATTTACATTTGGTTTTTACTGTCTCATTTGTGCCACTTATCAATTACAGTTATGTATGAACCTCAGTCATAAACACCACTGCAACTGAAGAACAATTGTGACCAAATATCCTCAGTTGTGCAACTTTAAGACCACAATATTTTTCTAATGTGTTATACCTGACTATTTAGCCAATTTACATACTCTGTCAATTCAATACTATAATTAGATCACAGAATATTCTGAGTTGGAAGGTTCCCACAAGGACCATCGAGTCCAACTCCTAACTGAATGACAAATTACTGTGCTAAGACTGCTGCTTGTGCTCTGTAGGATCGAGGATTTTATTTTTTTATCTAAAGAAGTCTCTAGTCCCCAAACAACTTGGGATTTCCTACTATTTTTTTTTGGTTGTATCATTTCTTGGAAACAAAAAATTCCATCGGCCTGATTTGACGATTTAGAAGCTACCGGATTTTAGTAAAATAGATATAATTTGGGGGCTAATAAATTGAGATATTTTAGTGAAATAGCTAGAAGATCTGGATTTCAAAGAATTACGTGTTAAAGACATTTGCCAAGGCTGAAATTTAAGGCCGAACATTAAAGGCAAAAGTTCTAGTTTTTCAGCATAGAAGGATGAACAGAACAGAGTTCTAGCCAAAACAGGGATGAAAAGAATGTAAAACATTGGAGCTGGTTGGTCAAAGGCTTATTTACAAGTCTGTTCTGCTGAACACCACTGCCTAAAAAACCCTCTGTAAGCCACAAACTACAGACACATAGATGTACCAGCAAGCATAGGAGCCAATGCCTTACACAAATGTAGCACCAAAAAATTTTTTTGCAAACTATGCCTGTTGTAAGAATTTTCTTTCTGTCAACAGTACAAAAAGCAGATGTAGCAAAGCAACAATTAGCTTATCTCTTAATATCTACAACCAAATTTCCATTTAGACAATCATTTTGACTCAACAGTTGTCAAAAACAGCTTAAAGAAATGGAATTTCTCTACACTGGGACACACTTGCAACTTCAAATTTCACAAGGGAAGACAAGCAGAGAAATTATCTCCAATTGTTTGAAGAACACAGAACAAGCTTACACAAGAAACAATATTATCATCCTCTTTCATGGTTGGAAGGAAACAATACTCCTCCAAGGAAGTTTAAGTAAAGATTCCAAGGTACTGAGGGTTTAAAGCAGAGCTACTCTACCTTTAAGTGCAGTTTCTGCAGACGGCTCAAAAGCTGCTTCTTTAACTTCCTGGCTGATCTTCCCACGCCTTACACCCGTTCTTACTCTGGTGGTATAACACTGTTAGATTGGGAAATAACAGAAGAAAGAGTTGATTAAAGAAACTAAAGGCATTCTTATCAACTTACTTGCTACACTTGAAATTGGTACATAGACTCACTTATTTGTGCTTATCTCCCAAATATATGAAAGGAACCGGGCTCAAGGAGAACAAGGGAACTTTAAAGTTTAGGAAACTTTGTGAAAAACATTCACACTTTCTACAAGTCCAGAAGCTGAAGTTTTCAGACAGCATTTCTTCCACTCTACTCCCACTGTACCAAGCACTGCCACAAGCCAATTTGTTAAATGCAAAACCACAATTTTTTCTTTTTTATTTTGTAAACTAGTATTTTGCTTTCTAGGATAAAACACTCTTCATACAAACACTGTGATGTAAAAAATATTCTTGCACATACTTGTACTTTACATACACTAAATTTGGAAAAGCAGCATGAATTCTTTGCTTAGAACTCTAACCTTGATTTGGAGAGCCAACCTTGAATGCAAGCCTATAAACTGAAGACTTTTAAGGCTGACAAGCTCCAAGTAACTATAGTATGCTATTCAAACTCTTAGTAAGCTGCAAAACCAACACAGAATAAACTGTGAAGTTATACATAACTATATTTAAGTTCACATACAACTTCCTAAATTTTCTTACCATTTTTTCCAGGAAAAAACCCAAAGGCTCACTCAAAGCTGTGAGTTTAACCTTAAAACTCCAAATCTACAAGCATTGCTCTCATCAGCCATTAAAGCACTACAACTGAGGTTTTCCAGAGCCCTTCAGTTTTGCTGTGTTTGGCAGCTAATAAAATCTTGCCCAACACTAGAAAACTACCATAAACACAAAAACCCCCAACACACCCACAGACTTAGAATCCTTCAGAGGATAACACAAAGGAGGTAAGAATTTGTCATTGACTCTTCTCACCAAGATGGCAGAAGAACAAAATCCCGGATGTTGTGAGTTGTCTGGGCAAGAAACTGTGTCTACTCTCAATGAAGAATAAAAAGTGTCTCAGGGTGACAGTCTGGTTTTTAGCATTGCTGGTTGCAGTGGAGATTGTCCTGCCATGGCTCAGAAATTGCTCTAACCAGGACTACAGCTCCAGACACACGTGGGACTGAAAACCATCGAAATCATTGAAAAGAATGTTTTAACTTTAATTTTGTATTTAGGACTCCAGCTTGGAAACCAGGAGATAGGACAATAATTTCTGCTCCTCCCTCCTTAGGTCTATCCATCACTAACTACCTCCTTTAAGTTACTTTTCCCATTAATTTCAAGAAAGAATTAACACATGGGACCACAACAAATCACTTCAATTGCTTTAAAAATCCTGTGTTTTGACTGATAAACACTCTTTCTCCAGTAAATTAGCAGACAAGCAGAAAACTCATGATCATTCAAAGCACGTACCCAAAAGTGATTCTTTTGGCAACACACTCAATCCTTTACAATACCAGCAGCTGGGGCCATCAAAAAGAGAATCACCTTACCTGGTGGGGCTGCCACAGCCTGTATGCTTTTATATTGGAGTTCCTCAAGGCTGGAGAAGTCTGAGTAATGGCAGGGCGGATGGTCTGGCATGATAATGCCCTCAGGCACACCAGCCTTGCAGCCAGCATGGTTGTTTAGGTAGATTAACACACTCTGATCCTGCAAATGCACCAGAAAATGTATTTTATTATTTTGTTACATAGCTTTCAGGCAAAGCACACTTACCACTGATTCTCAGCTACGATAAAAGTAACATATAAAAATAAGCAAATAAAAAATAAAAGCCTGTAATAAAAATAACATCATCACTTAAGTACTGTATTACAAGGTAGAACCATCTTAAATACTCAGTTTAACCCTTTATCTGTCAGAGATTTCTCTCTCAGCTTACTCAAAACCAGGAGAACATACCACTTTTCATACATATAAATTAAATCAAGACTCTTTATGTACTTATGCTTGAGTTACTTTGGCAGCCAACCTTCGCTCTGAGACAACAGTGCCCGAGTGCTCTGCCCTTCAAATAAACGCTCAGAAATGATGCTCCAAATTCACCGAGCTCCAGCTAACTCTAAACGCGGTACTAAAAAAGTTTTAGAGAAGTTTTTAAGCTAATTAGTTGGGTTTATGGGCATGGCATTCAGCCAAGGTCAGAGTACAGGCTGGGGTCATCCTGGGCAGTTCTGACCACAAACCAAGGACGCTGCTGCTGGACAGACAGACGGACAGCACCAGCAGAAAAACCGCCCCTCGCCTTCAGTCACACCCATTTTAATTACAACCACACAAAACCTCTGGGACGGCCGGGCACAACTCCCGGGGCCCTTTGCCAAGTGCCCGCTCAGACCTCCCGGGCAGTGCCCAGGGCTCCAGGCACAGGGAGCCCGGATGAACCGCAACACGCACAGGCCGGGCACATCGCCTCAGCCAAGGAAGGGAACGCCACAAGTTAATCCCGCTGCTACAAAGCCCCTTTGCTCTGGAGGGCAGTTCTGAAACCCCGCTCTCACAAACGGAAGCGCTTCGCGAGGAAAACCTCCCTGACATTCGCCCACGGCAAAAACGGGCGATAACGCAACGCCCCGGTGCCACAGCGCCCGAAACCCGCACGGACCACACAGGCACCCGGCGGCGGGGCCTCGCTCGCCTTCCACCCGTCCCGCACCCCTACCCCGCCCCCA
>WEKX01009656.1:297275-344804 GCA_013390025.1 Pitta sordida
CGCCCCGGTCCGGCCCCGCTGCCCCCTGCGCTCCGGGCCTTACGCGGCTGCGGCTCTTCGGCAGCGGAACTGACGCCAGGCCGCCCCGTGCGCTCCCGGCGATTGGCTAGCTCGTCCCACGTGATCCCCGAGCTCGCGGTCGCCATTGGCTGGCGCGGGACAGGCGAGGGGACGCGCGGCGGCCATCTTTGAGGCGGGCGGGGAAGGTTCTGGAAGGCGGTGGGCGGGGCGAGGTGTGCGGAGACACCCCTGCGGTAACTGGGGTCACCTTTGGGGTGCCTTCCCAAGGAGATAAATCCCCACCCCTTGCTTAGCCTGTCTTTGGAGTTATGCCTCTGTCCCATGTGGGTGTATTACAGTATCACAGTATTGATAAAGTTGGAAAAGACCGTGAAGATCATCTGGTCCAACCTATAATACAACTAAATCTAACATCTAGATCGTGTCATTCAGCACCTCATCCAGCCTGCCCTTGAACACCTCCAGGGGCAGCGACTCAACCACCTCTGTGGGCAGCCCATTCTAAATCTGTATTACTCTTTCAGTGAAAAACCTTTTCTTAATATCAAGTCTAAACCTCCCCTGCTGAAGTTTAAGACCATGACGTCTCGTCCTGTCTCCAGTGGTCAGGGGGAAAAGACTGACTCCCTCCTGATGACAATCTCCTTTTAGATAGTTACACACAGCAATAAGGTCACCCCTGCGCCTCCTCTTTTCTAGGCTAAACAGACCCAGCTCCTTCAGCGTCTCATCACAGGGCTTATCTTCCAGCCCCTTTGCCATCCTAGTTACCCTTCTCTGGACTCATTCCAGCACCTTGACATCTTTCTTGAACTGAGGGGCCCAGAACTGGATACAATACTCGAGGTGCGGAGCTTTAAAGTGCCAAGTAGGCACGAGGTACAGCATGGTGTACATGAACTGCAGAAATGTATGCTGCCAGCCTTGCAAGGGCACTCCACAGCCCGTCAAGGGGCTAAACATTCCTCTTTTGGCTGAACTGTGTCTTTAGTAGCAGTGTCTTTCCAGCATCAGTCCAGCTTTTTTTCCAAGTTTAGCACTAATCCAAAACTGAGCTCTAGGAAAGACAGAGCAGCACTTTCCTGGACTATCAATTCCTCAGGGAAATTTTCTTCCTGAAGACCTTGCAGTCCTCTGCCAGCTCCACTCCATCTGGACCTCCAGCTTTTACTCTCCACCAGCCCCAACCCTGAGCCCAAAGGCTTGTGACAGTCCAGACCCTAAATACTACCAGAAGAATTCTTTGGGCAGCCTTATTTCTCGTTGGCCAGCCCCCTCCCAGCGGCATATCAGGGTGTCTTGTTCTCTCACTGCTGGTGCTAATCCTAACTCCAGTATGAGCTATGAGCCAAGCACTGCTGAGAAACACAGTGGAACTCTTTTTGGCAAATGATATTTGCTCTGGGAGCCCCTTTCCAGCTCCACTGCAGCTACAGCTCTGTAGTTTCTTTCAACCTTAATGCTGAGTATGGGCATGGTTCTTCACAGTTAAGTAAAACAGACTGTGAGAGTCTTGAGCGGGATCACAGACAAATATATATATATATATATATAAAATATAAAAAGTGTTGAAGGTAGAATTAAATCCAGAAATAGAATAAGAGGTACAGATATGCTCTTGAGGACTATGAGATTTGACTTGCTATATCTCGGAGCCCCCGTGTTTAAATGATGAGAAAGGAAATGCAATAAACTGCTAGTTCACAAAATGGAAGTTAGGTAAGAGGTAACACGTGGAAGAGGTCTGAAAGTGCACATAAGATCTTGAATTTGAAGTGGAAAGAATGAAGCAGAAGAATACATGGCGGAAGAGTGGAAATTCTGTCACAGGGGCCCAAGTCTAATGGGATTTGAGGTCTGATTCTGACTTACTCTGGCACTCATTTGCTTCCTATTGGAGTAAGTCAAAATCCCAGAGCTTTGAAGTCTATTGCTCCAAGACCTCCTACAACACAAGAAAAAATGTCTGTTTCAGGCAAGAAATGTTGTTTATTTAGATACTTGTAGTGCTTATTTCAGAGTTTGTAACACTCTGTAATTGTTAGGTACTAAAGGATTCATTATAATAATTAATATTTAAATTTATAATTCAGTTATCAATAGTAATAATTTATGCAAGGAATCAAACGCATCCCTTTTACTACAACATATAATCATGTAAAGAACTCTCCTGGGACTTTCAAACAAGATACTCAATCCAGCTTTTTCCCAAACTGTTTGTTAAATACAGTCGGCCCTCTTCCACTTCGTGCCCCCCATATTGCGGCTTCACATCTTAGCAGCATGATTTTTGAGCGATTAAGGAGGACCCTTTTCACAACTGCGCATGTGCGACCTGGCACACATGACTATTCAATTAGGCACTCATGAATATGCAAATCAACCTGCACAGCCACCGTGGAGGCTCCACTTCTGGCGGAGCAGACACGATGGCGGCTCCCCTGCTCCCGGCCCGGCCAGGGTGGCGGTGGCTCCTCGGCTCCCCCCTGGCCGGGACGGCAGCAGCTCACCTGCTCCTGGGCAGAGTGGGCATGGCAGGCATGGCGATGGCTCCGCTCCAGGCGCAGCCAGGTGCCTGCCTCACTCCAAGAGAGGAGGCTTCTTGCAGTTATGAATGATTTACACACTCTCAGGTTAGATGCGCTGCTGAGATTTTCTTGAATGACTCTCCGACACACACTCATCTACCCCGAGTACAGAGAGATCACGTCTACCCACCTGGAGAGACACCGGGACAGCGGCACGAGTGGCTCCCCCATGCTAGTGTTCCTGGCCGAGTGGAAAAGGGATTTTTCCTGACTTGGGGTGGCTGTGGGCGCTGGGCAACCCTGACACAAACACTGACACAGAGCAGGGCAGTGCCAAAACAGTGCCAGAGCACCGGGGGGCGTGTAAGGGTGCAGGCAAAATCTGCATATGAATGAGCTGCCAATCAATGCGGAAAGCGGGCTTCACGCACAGGGGGGAAGACCCGCGCTACCGTGGTATAGGAGACCTGACTGTAGATAGTTTTGTCTGAAACTTGTCTGTTGGGAGAGGCTCCTTTTCTGCTAGATCATCCACACCTGTAAATACTCCAGCTGAAGAGTCTGTGTATGGGCGGGGGAACACTGGCCTCCTACGTCCTGAAGAGCTTGCCAGTTAAAAGCAGCAGGTTGGGTCCTGTTTGCTGGCACCACTGTACCTGACTTTCAGGAAGGAAGGCAATAGCTATCACCTCTGTGCCACCTGGGTCTGCTGCAGAGCTGCAGAGCAGCTGGCTGTGCTTTTGGAGTAGTTGGAGCTCATGCTGCCAAAAGCAGGGATAACAGCGTGGCTCCTTGGCAGGGTGACAGCCAAATGTGCACCTGAAAATTGGCTTTGTAACTCCAGTGTGCCATTCCTTTGCTGGATTGTCTTCAAATGCACTGTGCTTCTACCACCTGATCTGTGCCCAGTGCTGTTTAACATTGTTGTTAATGACCTGGGTGGTGGAACAGAGCCTGCCCTCAGGTTTGGAGATGATACAAAACTTGCAGGCGTGGGTGCTACACCAGATGGTTTTGCTGCCATCCAGGGCGACATAAGTTGGGTTGAGAATGGGGCAAACAGGAATGACATAAAAAGCATCCACTTTAGTACAGTGGTGAGTGTCCTCATCTCTCATGTGGGAGACCGGGGGTTCGATTCCCACCATGGAGGCAGTGGTGCCATTTAAGAGTTGGACTCAATGATCCTTGTGGGTCCCTTCCAACTCAGAATATTCTGTGATTCCGTGACATGCAATTCAGCCAAAGGAAGTGCAAAGCCCTGCACCTGGGGAGGAACAACCTCATCCACTGGCATACACTGGAGCTGTCCAACTGGAGAGTAGAAAGATGTGGAAATACTGGAGAGAGTTCAGCAAAGGGCTGCAGAGGTGATTAAACATCAAGGACAGGCTGGGAGAGGTGGGACTCTCCCATCTGAAGAACAGAGGGCTTAGGAGACCTTACCAATATGTAGAAATACCTGATAGCAGGGAGTAAAGGAGAATGAGGCAGACTCTTCTCAGTGAATTTCAGTGACAGGGCAGGAGGCAATAGACATAAACCAAAATACAAGAATTTTTTAGTGATTTTTTTTTCTTTGTTTTACTGTAAGAGTAATTGAACAGTGGAACAGCTTGCTCAGAGCATTGTGGAGTCTCCATCTGTGGCAATTTCCAAAAGCTGACTGGACATAGTCCTTAGAAACTGGTTGTGCAGGAGGGTTGGCCTGGATGATCCCTGGAGGCCTCTGCCAACCTCAGCTGTTCTATAAAGTATTAATATAATGATGATTCCTGCAGGACCTGAAATACTTTTATTTTTTTGAGACTGAAATGAACCAATGAGAGGTGTTTGGAAAACAGAAAATATTGTCTCCAGGTGGTATGTAAAAAAATCTGTTGTTTTCAAAGAAACAAAAATATGCCTCCCCGCCCCGCCAACCCACAGGATACCCTCTTTTGAAAATAGTTAAACACTTCTACAGTAATCAAAACTATAAACAAGAAGACTTGTACTGACATAAAAATGTCTTACAATTTTTTCACAGGTTCACAGGTTATTCTGAGTTGGAAGGGACCCACAGGATCATCTAGTCCAACTCCCAAGCGAACACCCACCCAGGGATCAGGCCCATAGGCGTGGAATCACGGGCACCATGCTCCATCCATCCAAGCCTCCCACCATCTAGACCATGTCACTGAGCTCCTCATCAAGTCTTTTCTTAAACACCTCCAGGGATGGCGACTCCACCACCTCCCTGGGCAGACCATTCCAATGAGGGATCACTCTCTCTGTGAAAAACCTCTTCCTAACATCCAGCCTAAACCTCCCTTGGCGTAGTTTAAGGCTATGTCCACTTGTTCTGGTGTCGTCAGCCTGAGAGAAGAGATTCACACCCTCCTGACTGCAACCTCCCTTCAGGTAGTTGTAAACAGCAAAGAGGTCACAGCTTCTCCAGGCTGAACAACCCCAGCTCCCGCAGTCGCTCCCCACAGGGATTGTTCTCCAGTTATTTCACCATCCTGTTGCTCTTCTCTGGACCCTCTCAAGCAGCTCAACATCCTTTTTAAACTGGGGAGTAGGCCATGTTTTCAACAACCCATTTTGCATTTGTTGTATGTCATATTTCTCTAGGCAGGATCAAGTACAATTTGGTATTAAAGGATTAATGTATAACTGAAAATTCTGCAAGATCACAAAATAGCACTGTGAAGGGTCATGAGCATCCTCATGTTGGCATGACAGGCAGTGGGGCAGGCTCCAAGCCCTTCGTCTCTGCCAGGCAGGAGCCAGGTGAGCAGCACCTTCTTCCCAGCCCTGTTAGTTCCCAGCAGTGAAATTTCCCATAAATCGCTGATGCCCGGGGTTAAGGGATCATGTTCTTCTGCTGCTGTTCCCAAGGGGAAAGTGCATCTGGCTGCCAAAGCTGATCTGAATCCCCAGAAGACTAGTCCAGGCTCTGCTCCTCAAGTCTTGTATGAGAGGCATCATGTATTTTCAAGAAATAAAGTCAGCCTGTTCTTAGGGATAAATGGTTTCTGGAGGGACTTTGTTGCCTTGCTGTGAAACCGAGGATGAGTTGAAGAGCAATGCATTCACATTCCCGGAGACACCACTTGATCTATTTTAAACCATGCACTCTGCCTTGCCAGCCACTTGAAATGAGAAAGAAAAAACCCTCCTACAGAGTGCCCTGTGCAGTCCTGGAAAGCCACAGGAGCCGCAACAAAGCCCATGATTGTGTTAATAAATGGGGTCAGTGTCAATTCTGAAACTTAAACTTTTACCTTGAAAGCTCTGTCTGTGCTGACTCTTGCACTCCACACATCTCTCCCAGGAGATTACAGGGGACTTTTGGACTTAACCTGTTATTCGTGTGACAAATGCATATTCATTAAGCATCATGTTCTTATTTTAGATTAGATATCATTAAATGGTGCAGTGTAGAGGGAATTTGGGAAGACAGTATTGATGCCTTTCTCGAAGCCTGGCAAGAAAAAAAAGCCATTAAACAGAATATTACATTACCATAGAAAAATAAATTGTCTGGCTATAGCTCCTTCCATGCTGGAATTTGCACAACAGGAGAAGGCTGCGATGTACCAAAAGTGAAGCAGCATCCATGTTTTCTACAGGGCTAAGAATTTTGGAGTTCTTGTTTTATTCAGCCAGGTCTCAGTAGATTTTGAAGAGACAGTTTCTTCATTTCAGTGGTACTGAACTGCGCTGACTCTGAGGTTACTGTCTCCCCTCATCAGCAACAGACTAGTTTTAAAAAGTACTGACACTTACTGCAGCTTGTATATTTTGAGAACTTACATATATATTTACATTAAGCAAAAATAACTTCTAGAATTGGAGAAAAAGTTTGTGTGTTTGTGAGGAAATGAAATTTCATGTGTTTTATCTGTCTTGCTAAAATAAAGTGAATGAATCATGGCAGGCACTTCTGGTGTAAAATAATATCTTCTGAGCTGTTTAAGGTATGGCTGGATTTTTTTTTGGTGTGAAAAAAATGGTGTTTGGAGCCTCACAAAAATAACCTAATACAGTTATGATAGACATTAAAAAAATTAATTTATGTATACATTTGTAAAAAAATCATTTAAGAATAAAAAACCAATGTATCTGTTTGCAAATTCTTAAACAGCCTGGAAAATAAAATAATACACCTCAAAGAACAAAAATAGCTACTGTTTTAAATATGTATTTTCATACTGCTAGAGGTGTTCTGCCTGTTGTCAGTACTTTTCACGACAAGAAGTGCTCTGAGTGCACACACAAGTTCATTCTGCAAGTTCTGTAAGTTCTACAAACTTCAAACTTACTATGGAAAAAGGCTTTCAGATGGAATTTAGGGAAACATGGATGTCATAGAGTAGCTTATGAGAGAAATGGATCCTGCTGTGCTTTTCTTCAGTCAATGCAATGTTTTCCTTCTTGGGCATACTAAAGGAAGGAGCATCACAGCTGAAAAGTTCCCGTGTCCAGTTTTTTGATTATTCATATTTAGGCCCTCTTTTTAGAAATTACTTTGTTTTTCTATTTTTTGAGAAGAAATATAACCCAGGCTGTATTGAACATTTTTTGTAGGTTTGATTCCCTATGGCCATATCAGTAATCCTGACGAATTTGTACCTCAAATCTGCATCCTTAAGGAAGAGACACCTGGAAGAGACCTTTGACTTATTAGCAGTACCCACATTTGGACCAGGCACTGCCATTTCCTCTTTCTTACTCTGGGCCTTTTCCCACCAAGTGCCCACCAGCCTTTTCTCACCACTTGTGACATTCCCCAAGACTTCCCCTTGGTCACAATTCCAGCACTCCAAGTCTGCTGTGTTTTCTCGTTGCTTTCTCCCTGACCTCCACTAGTCCCTTCCCCCTTCTGTTCCCGCTCCCATACCAGCTGCAAAATGTGGGATTCGTTTTGTTTTTACCCTGTCAAATATTAATGCTAAACTTTATCAACTACTAAAATAAACTTCCAAAATCTGACGTTTAATATCAAGATTTATCTTTCCCATTAATTATTTATTTGCATCTCCTTTGGAAAATGGGGACTACAGCATTGATTTCGATTCCTAAATTTAAACAAAGCTAAAATACATGAAGGTATATAAACTTGGATGTCAAATCCCCGGTTCAGTAAATGGCTCACGTTTGTGAGTAACTATGATCCTGCTTGGAACAGCCCTGTAATGTGTTTAACTTAGAGTACATGCTCAGAACTTGTTTCTTTAGTTACTTGGGAGAAGCGCTTTTGTTACTCAAGTGCCCAGAGATAAATGAAGACGAGTGCTATGGTGAACAAGGACCTGACATTGTGTGGTTATAAATGAATACATAAGATGGAACATTTTGTTCACTCAAGATTCTATTTGAATAAATTGTACATAAAGGGACTTTTCTTTTTCTTGATCTCTGTTTTAGAGTCTATATCATGAATTATTTATTTACATCAGAAAATAAAAAAAGCTAAAACAGTTTATTTTTCAATGAAGGGGTGAAATCTGCATTTACAGCGTAAGACTTCTCAACCTCCAAGAAATTGCTATTCATTTTGTTTAAATACAATAAATACTCATTTTCCTAAATGCCTATGAATGTTATGCTGCAGCAAAAAATGACCCAGGGCTTTTTCTGAAATTGCTGTTCCTGCTTTCTAATTACTTTTAATATGCTGAGCACTGTTCTACTGCAACTTCTTGAAAAAAACCCCACAACTATTTGAAATTCACTAAGCTTTCATTTAAAGTGATTGGCTTCCACCTGGATGGAGTGAAATTTTCTTCTTGGATAGTTTATTAGTACATTAAAAGATGCAAATTAATTCATAATTCTTTCAGCTCATTCTCTTGGGAACAATTATACAAGGAAATTATTAATGTACAAGAAAACAACAGTTAAAAATCTCAGAGGGCAACAGAGGTGTGGAATATATGAAAACATTTAGACTGAGCTAATAGCAGAACTCAGATATAATAATAACAGTTCATAAACCAATTTTAATTTTTCTTTATTTGTGAACTGATAGCAGCCACAGGGTATAGGCAAGCGATCAAAGACTGGCAAAGGAATTGTGCAGGGAAAGGCCCTTTTTTCAATGAAGTGCTGCAGAAACAGTGTGAGGAGTTGAACAGGCACTACCAGGTCCTGCAGGGATCCCAGCCAGATGTAAGGCTTCCATCAGTTTACCAGTGTCCATGTTTCTGATGTATCCCATCCCATGGAGATTGGATACAGGACTATCATTTCAATGTAAGCTACTGCACGCTCATAAATGAGCCCAAATTTTTTATTTGGATAATGACAACCCCTGAGGATCCAGTTAATATTTGATGGAAAAAGAACAAACAGATTTGCTTTCTAGGCTTCTTCGATTCACCTATTTTTCTCCTTTTAGTTATGATGCGAAACAATTCAGCTACTTTCCAATTTTCATAATTTATCAAGCGTATTTTTAATATTACATATCTGGTGAAAATTCCCAGTCTATTTACAGTCCAAGTCATAGCACAGGCTATTACCAGGATACCTGAAACTACTCTTGGCTATCTGTTTCCAGCACTCCCTGACATATGGCTGTTAAGGAAAAGACTGAGGAAAACACATGCTCTCAAAATATTGTTTAACAAGCACTACGACTGGAAGAAGTTTGGCCATCACACATGGGCATTATGCTGTCCTAAAGAACTTGCCCTTTTATATTTTAAGCACAGCCACATAAGCATAAAAATATACATATATCAAACCTGCTGACCAAGACCTGTTTCCTTGAGGCCTCTACACTGAAAATCTGATTGCAGATTAATACACTGAGGCAAGACAAACAGGGGCATCACATGAACTGAGAACAAGATTAGATCATAGAGATGCAGGAGCAAAATAACTGGTATTAGACTCCCTGACATCTGCCTTTCTCTATGAACTCTATGGAGTTTACAAATGGAAAAAGTTTACTTTTGAAAAAATAAGATCCTCTACAAATATCTAAGTTTTCATAATAGCATAAGAAATGAAATAATATAAATCTAAATAATGTGTATTAACAAAACATAAATCCTCAAGAAGAAGAATGGACACAGTAAAATTCTTGTACATGCAAATGAGAGAGAAATCCAAGTTTTAAATACTGCAATAATTTTTGTATTTTCTAGTAACAGTGGGCCACTTCCAAAACATCCTCCCTCAAAAAAATCCCCAAATTCCAAAGTAGAGATTTTGTTTTGATGATCCATATAAAGACAAAGATACATTTGTACATGTTAAAAAATGGTGCTGTTGAAAATACTGGTTGAATTCCTCTTCTGGTTTTTTGCAGTTTCCTGTGTGAATGAATGTACATATTTTGCTTTGCAAAGCTAAAATATGCAGTTTGCTTCCAGAGGAACAATTCTGTCTCACAGTTCAGCTAAGACCACTGAGAGAAATAAAGGATTATTACCTATCTAATGTCATAATTTTCTATATTTAGAAGAACATAGGGACTTACTGGAAAATAATTATTTAACAACCCTATGCAACTCAAATTCTCCAGCCTCTTTTAGCTATTTTATTCTCTTCTGGTTTCTGCTAGAGACCAAAATCCCCGTTAAATGGGAGAGAAAGATGTCAAGGAATCAGAAGAACATTTCTGAGTGAGAATACTGACAAGGGGCCATTATAGTTGAACAGTTTCCAAATGCAAATTTAACTATATTAAAATGCAGCAAGAAGTTGGGTTTTTTTCCTAAGGTCAGAAGAATAGAAGTTATTTTTAATGCCATGTTTATTTTTGCCCTTACAAAAGAAAAAAAAATGCTAACAAAGCCACAATATAGAAAACTCCAGAGGAAGGATATGTCCTATGAAGAGGTCTGTGATATGCTAGGGGCAAAAAGAGGGTGAGGTCAGAGCAGGATTTTTGTAAGCAAAATTTTCATCCTGCAAGACTTTGCTTCAGGATGAGAAATGTGAAACAAACTGATGGCATCAATTTGATTCTGAA
This sequence comes from Pitta sordida, assembly GCA_013390025.1. Taxonomy (NCBI): domain Eukaryota; kingdom Metazoa; phylum Chordata; class Aves; order Passeriformes; family Pittidae; genus Pitta; species Pitta sordida. The sequence continues at coordinate 307,797 of WEKX01009656.1, forward strand.
GAGTCATGTGCATATAGAAGAAAGCTGTTATTTAACTTAACTTGGGATGGCATTTCTGTAACTTTAAGGACAAAATGGACAGAGATATTCCATGTTACCATTGAAATGATTTCTTACAAGGCTAGTATGAAGGTTCAAGTGCTGAGATCCCTCAGCTGGTGCTTCTGTGATAAGCCTCTTTGGCAGAAAACCAGCAATGTCAGCCTAGTATAAATGTAAGTGCCAGATCCATTTTTTCCTTTTGAAGTGCATAATCTTAAAGGATCAGGGTAAAGCCCTGGGGAAAATAATATTCAAGCTAAATATCATCATTGTTCTCAAGAAATTACTTAGTAGCTATTCTAATTAATCATGGTCGTTCCCTATCTATCTAGACAGCAGACAGAGAGAAGAAGTGTCACATAAGGACAGTCTTTCAGGAGGTTTTCGACTTTAGACATAAGCAGAGGATTGAGTTAACATATGAACTCAGCAGGCAGCAGATAAAAATGGTGAGAGCTCCTCTAAATATCAGGCTCTGGGTTTGGTTACTGTATTTCTGAGATTTGGCCCTTAGCAAAAGTCATTCAGAAACTTGCTGCTGATTGCTACCAAAGCAAAATCTGTGATATAAATGCATGAAACTATGAGACACTGAAAGAAATCACCTTGGAAATACAGCGATGCCTCATTGCTCCAGCAAATTCACTTAGGCCACTGAAGTGTTCCCATCCCTGTTATCAAAGCATTGCTCATCTACCAGAGGTGTCCAAGTGAGACATACTTCAGGTGGAGCAGTTTCCTTCCCAGTAACCACAAAGCAAATGAACTGGAATTTTGAATCTCAGCATGAAAAATAATCTTTTCTTTGAAATAGATATTGTTTCGACTGTGATCATAATGAGTAGTGAGAAAGTGCCATAAAAACACCTTGGTTTAGTTTTAAAGATATTTATTGGAGGTTTTAGTTATTGCTAAATGATGGAGAACAGTTATAATCTGTTATAGTTAATTTACTGCTACATAAGTACAAATGTGCTAAGAGAGCACACTTGTTAAATGAAATCTCACTTAATAGTTACACAGCACTTGGGAATAACATCCAGCTAAAGACTAAGCAGTAATAGATGTGTTCTATAGAATCATTCATTCTAGGAAAGTAAGAAAACCAAAGCCCTCTACATTTTTTTGCTGATGATAAAAAGATGCAAAATACCAGAAAGTAGACCAGAAGGGTATTCTTCTTCTAGTGAATATTGGAGTACTTACCACAACTGATATAACTACCATTAGATGGCTCCTGGCTCTGATTCTCCACTCTGTTTGTTACAGCAGGTTGAGCTGAAGTCAGTACTATTATCTTGCTCTATCACTTTTAAACAGACTGAAAATAATCAGAAAAAATACTGTTCTGGATACTACCTATTATCTTACCTCTTCATCATTTTTTGCTTGTCACCACAGTATCTGATAATGTGATTATTAGATCCATAGTAATAAAAAAATCCCAAGACTCAGAGAAAAGTTAGTATTTTCCTCTTTATGGAACTGAGAATTTTAACTGAATCAGGGTTATTTTTTGGGCAGGGAATGACTTTCTGTCATGGTTTGACCCCAGTCAGCAACCAAGGCCCACAAAGCTGCTTGATCACTTCTCCACCAGTGAGATCAGGGACAGAATCAGAAGCGTAAAAGCCAGTGCTGAGATAAAGACAATTTAATGGGAAAAGCAAAAACCAAGCATGCAAGCAAGGCAAAAACAAGGACTTAATTCAACACTTGCCACAGGCAAACAGATATATACTTTGAGCCCCTGCACATCCAAGCTCCAATGACAACAGTGAAATGTTAACATGCAACAGTAAATGTTAACATGCAACTTGTGCATAGGCTATCCATACCTTCTGCATCTGTTTTCTGAAAGTTCTTGATCTACCCTTTCAGCAAAACAGCACAAAAGACTGATGAAAGTCAAAAGCATATTTGTGTAACCATCTTACATTGGTTTACTGAATTTTAACTCGAAAAGAACTTGTCTACAACACAGGCCATAAAGTCTCAAATAATTTCTCCATCAACTATGAAAGTTCTGATCAAGGTGAATATCTGGATTTTCTTTTAGAAAGGTACCCGTTCAGTAAAGGGTGGATGATTACACCTAGATTGAACCTGAGTCCATGATGGAAATCATAACTGGAAAACATATGGGTCATTGCTAATCTGTATGTCTGTATTTTCCACAGACAATGCAAAAAAGTATGCTCCCACCAGAGCCCCTCAGCCTTCAACTGATTTTCTCCCTTTCCCTATTCCCTTATGCCCAAGGAACCTTGTCAGTTCTTGATGATATGTGTATCTTCAGGACCTCGTGGTATAAGAATATGGAGTAATTCTACAAAACGCTACTGGATTTTATTTGGGAGGCAACAAGGATACTGATTTTTGTTGCAGTCTCCTAGTGAAACTCACTGGAGGGTGGGAGTTACTAAAGGAACCCAAAGGAACTAGAAGCTGCTAAACCTCAAGGGGAGCTGGGCTATACCTGCTTCCTTTGGCTGCCTCTGTCTCACTACCACAGTAAAAGTGGAGATTTAGTGATAGCTTCTTTTACCATGAACAGAAATAGTTGATTGTAAAAACAAACCAAATGAAATATTCAATAATAAAATGGTCAAGTCACTAAATAATGCATCCAGCTGGCTCTAGTACTTGACCTTTGCAAAATTCCTTGTAGGTGAAGTGCAAACTAATTTTTTTCCCTGATAGTGTATTCCTGGGGAAACACTGCTATGAGAGCTCTGTATTTCACATTGGAAGCAGCTCATTTTTTAACGTTAATTATGCATGTTCTTCAGTGGGTGGCCTTCTTCTTAGTAGATACTGAATCAATATCCTGGCATAGTGCTAATGGGCACTGCACTACTTAAGGTGCCATCTTTCAGCAGAGAGGCTGAAAGCAAACTCTTGTTGCTTTGTGATTTTCCTGGCTCCCATGATATTTTTTTTCCTTTTCCCCCCCTTTTAGTAATAATAAAAGTGTTAGCATCCGTGCCTTGGCCACAGTCCAACTTGGGTAATTACATTCTGTCTCCCTAAATTTTGCTTTGTGCAGTTTAATTTAATATGGTGCTCTTCTTCTCTTCCTGCCCTAAGTTCTTTTGTGTCATTGCAGGGCACTATTAAATAACCCCCATATTTCCCCTGAGACAGCTACATTTAAGCTGTAGGTAGAGCAAAGCCTGCACATGAATTGTGTGAACCATTCCCAGAGAAGCAAACACAAGCTCACTTGAAAATTACATGCCAATATTTACCTGAACAAACTCCAGCTTTTCTGCTCCCCTCCAGTAGTTTTCTTTCATTTGGAATTTAACTACCCAAGTGAAAACAGCAGCTGTAGGAAACACTGTCCCTGTTCAAGAGGTCACAAGGCTCATGCTTGGGAGGACATTTTCAGCAGGCAAAGTAGTTTCATCCTGTTTGGGAACACATAAGCTTCCACAAGCAACCTTCCTCTACAACATGTATTTAGCCATGAGCTGCAGAGGGATGTTGAGCTGGATTACCGTGTCTCAGCTGTGTGGCTGCCTTCCTCCTGTCTCATCCCTCTCTGAGGGTCAGTTTGTCCTTCCAGGGAAACTGAATGGGGCCACGAGCTCCCTTCTGCCCAGCCTCAGTGTTCAGCTGATGCACACGGGGTACCCTTCCAAAAGACAAATTCTAACAAGCTGTACATGAGGCTGGAAGTGAAGCTAATGCCAGCAAACTTCTGGATTTAGTTTACAAAGTGACCTTCCTGATGGTCTTAATTGTACCTAAATTCAACCTGGTGAAGTTTAGTGCTGTGACTCTGAGAAGATTCAAAGAGTGCCGAGAGGAATGTCAGATACAGCAGATAAGTTGTGCTGGTACCGTGGGGATCCTGAGCAAGGAAGGAACTGAAAGAGCTCCTCATAACAAGCAGTGCAACGTGACCCCTGCCATGAATACAGAGAGCTGGCCCTGCAGCTCCCATGAACACTGACAAGAGACCTTGCCTACAGCACAGGAGCTGCAGTCCTTGCCCAAGTGACCCCAGAGCACCAGGGGCCAGACAGTGCTGTGCATTGCTCTGGGCAGCTGCTGCCAAGAACATTTATATATAATAGCTTTGTGGACTGAAGAGTCTGTAAGAAAGCCTGGCACTTGACTGGGAGAGGCTCTGGATTGGAGCTTACAGGAACCAGGAGAAACAGTCTGCTTTTGGCATCACGGGGAGGGGGAAAGTCCAAATCCTCCTTGAACTGGTTTGAGAAAAGCACTGACAGTGGTCGTGGTGCAGCTGTTGGGTTTGCTCTCATGGCAAGGAGACCAGCTAGAGCTCCATGGCAAATGCTCCATGTGCTACTGCTTATGCTGCTCCCAAATGCTGCATATTAAATGCTTTTATAAACGCCTGTACCAGTATCTAGATGTAAAAGCATCCAGGAGACATCTACACTAGACACAGGTAATCCAGAGAAACAAAAGGCACGAATCTAACATAACCTTCATCAGCACAAATCCCTTTGTGAGTAGACACTGCTGCTCAGGACTGAAGTCAGCCAAGTGGGCACCACTGACCTGGGTTTTTTCTAATTGTGTATGCTGTTAGGAGCTGTAAGGGCTAGGGGAGGATTATGCTACAACATAAACCAGTGGTGATCTTATGGGACGGATCCTTCTGAGGGTGTAAATCAAGGTAGGCAGGTTTTCATCAGGTTGATTGAAAAGGAGGCTAAAAGCTAATATTAAACTATAAAACTTCAGTGCAAGCTGTGTAGCCAGAGCCATCCAAAACTGGCTTATGACTAGAGCCTGTTATATATTTTTTTTCTAAATTAATGTATTTGAAGTCTTAACTTGAAAATAAAATCATAGGAGAAAAACTATTGCTATAAATCAGTAAGACTCCACTGATTTTCCAATTTACTGTATTCAAGTAATCTTAACTATGTATTATCTCACTTGGCTTTAAAACATTGCCAGAACTGCAGGCTTTGAGGCTTTTTATACTTGATAGTATTGTTGCTTTTGCTTCCGTTTTTTTTCTTTTTTACATACAGCATGCTTTTATTGTTTAATTTAAAACTATTCAACCTTTTCTTCTGCTATCCAAAGATATTTTGTATGTAAAAACAACAATTTGGACCCCAAATCACCACCATCTGCTTATTTATAGAGTAGTTCAACAATAAAATGAGTCTTTATTAAGCCCTTAATGGGAGCCATGTGACTGTGCAATGAACTAAGTTTTCATTTTTTCTCATAAAATTGAGACTTTTTCTTTACTCGTCCCTATTATTATTTTGGTATGTTCTGCAAAGAGAACATTAAAAGAACCTTCCCTTCTTCAGACCCATTCCCTTCACCCCATTGTGGCCATTGCTTTATCAGTTATGTAGTGTGTGTCTGGTCCTGGCATGCCACTAGGTGCAAGAATTAAATGTCTTTATAGATTTGTTTTTACTCATTCAGTGCCTGGTGGGGAAGGTAAGCCGAGAAGTATGTTGCTTTTCAAATTGTTGAGCTGTTTTTGGTGTGACCTTCAGAAAAAAAAATAAAAAGCCAAACGAAAATCAAAATCCTGCAATACCAGAACTTTAGTGGGGCAAGGAAACCAAACAGCTGAAGGAAAAAATAAAGCTGGTAGAAAGTAGTGATTAAATAATTGAAGAAACTAGCCTTGAGTTTCTTCAAGAAACTCAAAGAAAAGACTCAAATAGGTTTTAAACTTGCATTAAATTTCTCATAAACTAGGGTCCTGAGGGACTTTGACAATAAAAACCCTGTCTGACTTCAAAGGTGAGTATGTGGGAAAGAGCAAAGTTGTTGACATCCTACTTTGTATTGCACTGCAGTTGGTACATGTCCTCATTAGAAAGAAAGTGATCCACACAAAGGCAGATTTCTGCTGCTTTCAGAGTTCTCTTCTGACCCTTAAAGTTCAGTGTGTGGGGATAGGAAGCTTTTACTTCAGAATGCTTTCTAAAATGTCATTGTTTTAGTCCAGACTACCCCAACACACTTTCACAGGCAGAGGTCACTGCACTACAATGATAGATATTTTTTCTACCTTAGGTACAAAATATGTTTTATCATCTTTCATTGAGATGTGTAGGAAGTGCTCCAAGTTCATAGGACCAAACTCATACATATCTCACATTAAAACCACAGATAAGGTTCCTAGAGTTTACTATTTGAGTTTTATATACAGAGTTGTACTGGAGGGTAAGTTAAGCAAAACTAGGTCATTAACATGTATCATGGTAAATTTTGAATACAGTTACACAGATATTCTGTCCATAAAATGCTTCAAGTTTGTAGGGTTATGAAACTTTGCAATGCATAACCCTACTTGGCACTACAGCTTATTCCTGCTTGGTACACATGAGCATCCAAATTACAAGTCTACAAAGCAAGTATCTGTGTCAGAACTCTCTGTCTGGGTTCTCATTTCAGCCAAGGAGAGAAATAACCATTTCTAGATTTATCTCCTCCTAAGGTAGATATTGAACAAGTACAGGTGGGTTATGCTGTAGCAGCAGCTACATTTATCCCTTGACTATGCAAGGGTGTACACCACTAGCTCTGAGAGACACATCCAACCCTCAGTCTCTGGCTGAGTTCTGCATCACTTGGAAAACGTTGGGACCCAGCCATTGCTCTTTGTAGGGCATGTCAAACACAGCCTTTCCTTAGCTCCCTATGAAACCACTGGGTATGAACGCAAATAAGGTGGTATCTCAGTATGAATGAGGAGGAAACCAGAAAAATCTATACAGAATGTGACACATGCTCCAGAAAACAAGGCACACTTTACATTATTCAAGTGGTGAGCAATTCAGTGAGTACAGAGACCGCATGTATAGACTGATTTGAGTGATGTCCTGATTCAACTGAAATCAAATACGAAACATTTAATCCTGAGCCAGCTTGGGACTACATTTCTAACACAACTACCATGAAAGAAAGAATTCTCTGACTCTAAAATGCACTTTCAAGTAATGTTAAGAAGCTTAAGCCCATCTTGATAAGTTTACTGATTGTGATGTTCAGCCATGGAATATAAAAGGCATCACATATTGAGGCGAATGAGAGCCTCAGTCTTGGGCTCCCAGAAGAACGATGACTTTGAATCCTCCAGTGAGAAAAGGGCTGCAACCAGCTCTCCTTTCCATCTCTCTAATGAAGGAAGAGAAAACAAGTTATTTTTGCACTACCTCCCAAGGAAAGCAGTAGATGTTTTTTTATTCAGATAACGTTGTTCAAGCCTATCCACAGCGTTCCTGCTCTGGCCACAAATCAATGGCTGCTTATAGACACTTGGACAATTCTGTCGAATCTAACAATAGTCAGTAGTGGTGGGCAGCACAAAAGAAAAATCAGGTCATGTGATTTTTAGCCAGACAGAAAATTCTGAGCTCCACAACAGTCAGCAGGAAGAATTTTTAAGGCAATGTGTGAATACAAACGTCAAAGATACCTGATCTGTGTGCAAATTGTAGCCTGACACACAAAAGAATGCATGACCTTTAACTCCCTGAAATACCTGTCCGCCAGCTGGGGGAAAATCTACATGCAGTGCCTGTGATATGTTGATTTTCTTTTCAAACCATCCAGGGTTTGTATCTCTTATTCTAAACATTAGAGAATGAATTGACTACAACCACAGCACTCTTGTAAAAGCAATGTATCTGATAGGAATGATACAGATAACAACACCTTTCATCAAAAGATCCCAGAGGTACTATGCATCTTATTCACAGTAGTTCCAGTCCTGTAACAAATTTTTGCTTAAATTTATATACAAGCTGCTCCACTGAAATCTAATCATATGCGTAAGCCCTCTCAGAATCAGGGACTAGCACTGCACAAGAATTATGTTTGTCTCTGCTGATAAAACTCTCTGTTGGGTGAAATGCAAAAAGAAACCCTGTTAACAGCTTGAATTCCTTGAAGAATTTTGAATGTCAGACCCATATTTTGTCCAAAACACAAGGATCATCATCCCACTCTGGCTGAAAATACTCCAAGATATTTAATGACAGAAGATACCCAGGATTTTCTGCATCTGAGAAGCTAAATATTCTTCTGGGAAGGTCTGAGCTTTTAAATGAATTTTCTCTACTGGATGACTAATTCTTTAGCAAAGCCAGAAAAAAATCCCACAATACAGACAAAGCATTAGAGTGGGAGAAAGACCTGAAGAGATCCCATTTTTATACAGCATATCCAGCAATCTCAGAGACAGAAAACTATGTAATGTGTCACAATGAAATTAAATAACCTCACCTTCCCCCAGACTATTTTATTATCCTGCTGGGTTTCAGCATCTCTACAGATGAATCCAGACTCAAAAAGGAACCTTTTATTTTATTAAAAAAGAATAACTGCTCTTGTAAACATATAAAAATGAAAAAGCTGTCAATCTTATTCTCATATAGATTATCGGATAACACTGATTGCCAAGTCACAATCCCATCAAAAATATATATCTAAAACATGCTACAAATGTGAGAGCAGTCTGAACCTGAATGCATAGCCTGTCTCATGACACAATTGAGATGTGGAGCTGAATTTCACCAGTCTAGAATTTTGGTTTTGGTGAACATCTGCTCTCAGAAGGAGATGACAAATTTTGAGAGTTAATTTAAAATGTTGGTGCTCTTTATGCTCAGATCTAGCAACTGCCACATGGAGTCAGACCAACAACGGTCCATTCTTGTCTCTACTAGCCATGATCTCTTGGCAGTATAGTTCTAACATAAATAATATGGAACGGTGAAAAGCAAATTTCAGATCTAATTGTGTCTGAAGTTTAGGTAAGTTCCAAACCTATATATGGACTCAGATATGACCCTATGCCAACATCACGCTACAGCAAAACACAACCTAGGATTGGTGTGTTGATTGCTTTGAAAAATTACCAACTTGCAGGTGTTTGCAATTTCTCTTGCAACAGCCACCTTTTTTTAGCTTTTAAAAAAAATCTTACTTCTAAATATACAAAATAATAAACATGGGATAAAAACATTACTAATGTGCATGCTTTCCCCCTTCCCACATGTATCCTTTACAACAGTTTGCAAACAGCATGGAAATATTCTTAGGATTATTGTAACACACTGTAGTGAAGCCACATAAATCCCATACAGTGAACTTGATGCAGTGTGCCCTTCTGTTCCACTCACACAAAAAGCAGGAGTGTTCTTACCCACCTTATAATTCAGTTCAGGCAATGCCTCTTAAATACACACTCTCTCCCCAGAAGGCAGTCATTTATCAGTGTTATCAGATAACTGCCTATTTTGAGCTGTTAATGACAATACCTTTCTCTGCCAAGTGTACTAAAGCTCCTGTCTTCTGTACGGGTAGAATTCAGCAAATTAAATCTAGAAGAGATCTAACTTGTAATGGTCTTCAGAGGAAACTTTTTACTGTCTGTCTTGAACCAGTAAAAGACTCTGGGCTGTGCTATTTGGCAGCTTAACCTCAGAGGAAGTGCAAAGTAAAGAAATCTTTGAAAAACAAGTAAGTTCAAACACATACCACTGCCAAAGCTTCTTCACTTGGAATAAGTCTTAGGTAACAAATCCAACCTCTTCTTCAGTCTGCATACATTACAAAAAAACAACCCAACTTGGTGATAAGGAAATCTTGACACATCATGAGATGAAAAATTGTGTCAATATTTTATAGGAAGTCTAGACTCACTTTTAAGTCACCTAGAGATATTTTTAAAATACTGGGATTTAGATGGTAGGAGAATAAATGGACAATAATTTAATCTCCCCACCTATCGAGTTGCATTTAAAAAAAAATAACCTCCCTTCTTTTATACAGTGATGGTTTTATAATCCTGTGTTTCCACGAACTCAAAAATCTCCTGTGTCCTTGGAAGAGATGACTTGCTTTTCACCCTGCCAGTGATGTGGACACAATCTGCAAACACTCAATCCTGTTTGTACAGCACTGCCAGGTTGCTGCCCTCTCCATGCAGTTACACATGCAAAAACCACTTGGGACAGAGCTGCTCAGTCCCAGGCTGGCAAACGGGAGATGCCAGAGGTGCTCCCACATCTCTGGCTCGCTCAGGGAGTCCCCTCAGCAAGGGAACTGGCATCTGAAAGCCACTCTGGCTCTCCAGTCCTCTCTCCCAGCCTGATGCCTTCCCTACAAGGTATGCTGTATGTTCCAATTATTGAGGAAATCCATCTGCTAGATGAGTCTCAAGCATGCAGTGCACAAGTCCCAAGGCTGATGGCCAACATGCTGGCTTCACCTTCAATGACTCTAGAACAATAGAATCCCTATTTTCCCAGCACCTCTGCTTAGGATTATCTTGTTCCTTCCTCGTCATCTTGCTAGGGAAGATGGAGAACCCAAAAGCTGCCAGCATCCCACCAGAATGATCCCAGTGTTTGTGGAGGCAGTACCAAACAAGTCTTACAGGTCCATGAAAGCAGAAGCAGATCCTTCTCCCTCAAGGCTAAAGATGCATGCCTCCCTCTGATCTACCCCTGGAAACATTTACCCCAATTCACTTTGCCCAGCAGACCCCCTCCTCTCATTATTCTGCTGTGATATGTCCCTAACAACCACAAGTGCCGTCAGAAGCCTGAAGGCAAGAGAGGATCAGACCTGTCACATTTTGTTTTTCCATCCTGCAAAGTCTTTTAAATTGTTCTTCATTTAATAATTCACCCCCCTATCTCATGCCCCACTTTCAGACTTGAATCCCTCTGATTCCTTCCATCCAACTAACAAGATGAAGTGTTCTTTGTCTGAAATATCTTTTAACAAAACCTACATGGAATATGCTCACTTGAGTCAGTGATCTGGAAAATGTGCTTTGTCTTTCTTCTGAGAACACGCACATTTCAGATTTCCCTTAAGCTTCCATAATTATTTCTGATCTTGATGGAGAAACTATTTGAGGGTGGCTTTTGTCTAGGGAGTAGTAGAGAAGAAAACCAGCAATAAAATTCTGGTAAATTCTCGTTTCATTGTAAAGACATGTTGTGGGTATTTGCATGTTCTGTCTGTGAAGCAAACAGGGCTGTAATTGGATGACATGGCAAGAATGACTTGAAAAGCTATCCAAGATTTAGGGCGTAAGCACTTATTAAAGAACAAACCTTTCATATGAAGAATACTCAAAGCAAAGCATCGTTTTAGGCTTCTAAACCTGAGCACTTCTCAGAAATATCATAAAGACTGGGATACTGAACATAAATTTGTATGTGCAAAGTGTTTGTACTCTACAGTGTATGCGTACATGGCCTGTTAGTTCAGCTCACAATCCTGGTAGATAAAATGCTAGTTTCCTGTAGAGCTCATAGCATGTTGAGAGCTGCTTTCAGCATTTCACTCAGCTCCATCTCTGTATCCATCAGCTGACCTCAGTATGGAAGGAAGATGAGAGAGGAATTCGAGAGACACAGCTTGTAATGGCTGAGTCATAACACTAAACGCCTCTAACTCAAACTAACAGGGTCATTTAGGAGGCGTGACTTGCTGTGCACCCCCTGAAGAAGAGAGGAAGTTCTGGGTACTTAACATTTTAGAATAAAACTTCAGCTGTGTTTAGTGTCTGAACAAACTCCAGGGCACAAACTCCAGTGCCAATTTAATACAGACTTCCATTTGCAGGGACTCATTAACGTTGTGCACAACTGCTTAAAAAAAGGTTAAAGTCTTGGCAGAAAACAGCAATAGCAACTATTGATTCAAATCTAGAAACTCTTCAGCACTTACCATGAGACTTGCCATTTGGGGAAACATTGAAGCATTGAGTGGAGTTTTAAGTAGACATCAAACCACAGAGTCACAACCAGTGGCACAGAGGGGCTGCAGGCATAGGCAGATCAACAACCTGTCCCTGCAGTCAGCACAGTGTCCCTTGTAGTGCCAGCTGATGCAGTCTGCAGCAAAGCTGCTGGCATCCGATCTAACTGCTCTGCAGGAAATCAAATATGCTTATATACTTCCTTTCACTGCATGCTTTAGTTCTTTATAAAACCCACACCTTTGAAAAAGAGACATCAGCATTCTATACTGGAATAGGCTTATACTAGGCCTTATTCTATACTAGAATGCTGTGGATTTCCCCTCTTGTAATTTCTTTGGATGATACTTGGACTCATCAAATACATATATACAGTGAGCCCCCAGGTATTACGGGTCTATGGATCCGGGGCCGGGCTGCGAAGGCCGTGCTTCGTGAAGACAGCAAACTCATGAATATGCAACTAAGCCCTGACCATCGTCCCACCCCTGTCAGAGATAGGATGCCACCATGGGCGGGACAGGGTGTGCCCCTCACAGCTCCTTTCCAGGCTCCCTCCCCTCATCACCGCAGGATGGGATGGGATGGGATAGGACTGGGATGGGCTACACCACTTGTGGCTACCTTCTCAGCTCCGTCCCTTCACTGCTGTGGGATGGGACAGGACAGGACAGGACAGGACTGGGATGGGACTCTGCAACTATTAAACTGACACGTTTCTCCATTTTTTTCTTTTTTTCCCTGGCCTTGGTGTTATGGCTCGTGACTGGGAACTACAAGAACTCAAGCAGCCAGGCCAGGCCAGGCAACTCCCAGCTCCCTCCCCTCGCTGCCCCTGGTGGATTCTGCGTGGGGCTTAACTACATATTCATGAGCTCGTTCACATATTCATGAGCTGCCTGTCTTTATGGGGTTTTCTGTGCAGGTGCACACCGCCACTTTTTGCTGAAAAATGAACAGCAAAGTATTGAAACTGCAGAGAGGTGAACTGCGGATAAGCTGAGGTCTTCTGTATATATATAAAAGTTAAGTACTGAAAGTGTGTTCCACTCACTCATAACAACAGTGGCTTTGAAAACAGGTAGGAAGAAACTCAGGAAAAGCCTCCAATTCAATTAGAAACAAAGGAAAAAACAGAAATATGAACCTGGAAAGGCACAGTCATTGTACAAGTTTTGATCAGGTGCTGGCCTTGATGACCCAGACTCACCTTTTATTACCTGCACCTTCAGTGTGTCTTAGGGTACTCCAAATTATTTCACCAAGTTTAAGAGCAGATATTATTTTACAGGATGTTAATGAAACACTTTTGAGGGCATCATTTGATATGAAACACTTTTCATCTCTTAAAGATCTTAGAGAAGTTTGCCTTTCAAATGTAGTGACACAGGTGGCTCACAGTCTGACTGCTCAGCTGTAGCCAGCTGAGGAATGGACAGCAAAAAACATTTAATAGTTCCCCTTTAACCCTGCATAAATCTTTAGAAAAAGAATTGAAATATACCTTTCTCTTTGAAATGGTAAGGAGAATGTAAGTGGAAAGAATTTAATTATCAGAGTTTAAATTTGACATGAGGAGCACACCACACTTTCTTATGGTATAATGACATTCATCTGCTCTGAGTGGCATTCTGCATACAGCAAGCAGTCTGAAGTGCTACAGCCTGAAATCACTGCCTGTCTTGAAGAGATTCCTGCAGCAGGAAGACTGGTTTGTAATAAACACAACATAACATGCTTGACATCCTTAATTACCTAAGGGGCATGGGAGGAACATTGGGGGCCTCAATCTTTCACCTTAGGGCAGATGAGATGGTGTGAGAGCTGTGTGCCCTGTCTGCTTCCTGGCACTCCATTGCAATGCCACTAACAGGAGTCATGAAAACTCAGACATGGAGAACCCTGGGGGATTCTCAGAGAAGCAGAACTCTGTTCTCAAGCTAAGGTACAGTTTAGTACCTCATCTGATGCCTGGAGGTGCCTAAAGGTGTCACCATCAAAATTCACCATCTCACCAATTAAACTATGGCACTAAGTGCCATATCCAATCTCTTTTTAAACACTTTCAGGGACGGTGAGTCCACCACCTCCCTGGGCAGCCTGTTCCAATGGCCAATCACTCTTACTGTGAAGAATTCTTTTCTAACCTCCAGCCTAAACTTCCCCCGGTGCAGTTTGAGACTGTGTTCTCTCGTTCTGTCACTTGTTGCCTGGGAGGAGAGACTGATGTCCACCTGGCTACAACCTCCTCTCAGGTAGTTGTAGAGAGAGATAAGGTCCCTGCTGAGCCTCCTCTTCTGCAGGCTGAACAGCCCCAGCTCCCTTTGCATGATGGTGCAAAGGATCTTCAAAGATCACCAGATTTAAGTTTCTGCCCCCAAACAGGCTCATATGTAGTATATCTGATGGAAAAGAATCTAAACTGTTCTTAAAGTTTTCAGTTCTAGTGAGATCACCTACCCAGAGACGTCTATCTCAGCATCTTCACTATCAGAGACCATTTCCTCCTCTTAAATCCAAATTTTGTTCTCCTGTCCACTGCAAAAATGAGGATGCATGTACTAAGTGCATCCAGTTTGAACTAATGCTTTTTCTCAGACGACCGGGAAGAATAGTGTTGTCTGGCATTGCATTTATGGAGGGGGCAAGAAAGATAGTATGTACTATTGGGAAAAGAAAGGCAGGCAGCTGATATATCAGGCAAAAAGAAAAGTTAATCATGAGTGATATTTTTTAGAGTAAATGAATGCAGATTTGATGAGGTGCATAAGTAACATCCTGCAGGGTCAGCAGGGAAACCCTAATTAGGCAGGATGGCCTTCCTCATTATTAATTGGAGTTACATGCTTGATTGGATAGGTACAGTTCTTCCTAATACTGCAGGAGGCCAACAGGAAGTCTGCAGCAGACAAACAACCTGTTTCTTCCTCTCTCTTGCACACACAGGCACATACCCAATGCTGCTGTGAAGCCTCTCTCTTACAAATATGTACCCTCATGCACACACAAACACATGTAGTGTGGGACACCTCCATCTGCTTCCTCTCCTTTCACAACAGGTACTACTTCAAAAGAAAGCAGGGTTCAACACCTTCCTCTAGGTAAGGAGGAAACTGTCAAACATGGCATAGCCGGTTAACAAAAGGGGGAAACCCAGAGAAATAGTTGTATGCAAGTTAATAGCTCACGCCATTTCATAATGCTCATCTCCCAGCAGATGCCACAGGTAATTATGCAACTGAGGGTAGTGCTTCTGGGAGCACTCATAAAATACAGCTTTTATCTTGCTGCTTCCAGCCCGTGTCTGGTAATGTATAAATAATGTTAACAGCATCCACTCAGACGGTCAAAGATTGGATGTGCACTGGGTATATGAATGCCTGGTGAAATACAGATTTTCCTGCAAACTTGAGATATGTTCAAAGAGGAAGGAAGAAAAAAAAAGGCCTTTAAATATACATTTCAAGGTCCTACCTATAAGTTGCAAGAACTCCTTTTTTTTATAAGAAAGCTGGGTATTTAAGGACTTTCTGAATGTCCCTTTAAGCAAGCAACCCTCAGACTGATCCAAGATAAGTTATGAATATGGGGTGGCAGCTGCTTGACATGGGACTGGCTCCATAGAGCAAGCTGACAGCTTCATATGCCAAGAAGTTCAGTAATGCGACAGCTGTGATAAGCAGGAGTTTCGCTGTATAACACTATAGTTAACAACAGAATCCTCTGTAAGTGGGGCCAACATTATTGTAAAGATAGATGTACGTGTGCTTAGGAATATAAGCAAGAGATTTTGCCGCATTTGGATTCCCCCACACTCGTCTCATTCTTCCACTTGTACTTTGCACCGGTTCCAAGCATACTGTGCTGCTCCACAAATGTGCAATGAGCTTATCCCATTTTATTGCCCACAGATAAGACACATTCTTGTAGCTTAAAATGCCCTAAGTGCATTGTGAATACAGTGCTATCTAAAAATCTGGTGACAAAATGGAGGAGTTTTGAGGCAGGTATGCATCAGGAGAATGCAGCTGTGGAGGAGCTAAAACCCAACTGTGAAAACATGAACTACTGAGAGTTTCCAAGGATAGTCACTCATGGCTACTACAGCCACTTTGTTAGCTTTGGTTTTGCTCTTCAGACTTGTCCAAATGAGAATGACACCTTAGACGAACAATTCTGGAAAGCAGATGAACAACCTGTTGTAAGTAAATTCCATTTGTGAAGATGGCTTTAGGTACATTGAAATAAATCACATTCTTGTAGTTTATTGACAAATGTATGCAATATAGCAGGCTTACATTGCCTACAAAACTGAAAGGGATCCGATTCTCAATATGGAGGTCCTCATTATGTGTCACTGTTAGGAAGTACAGACAGATACCTGAGCTGAATAGAGGAAAGAAATCAAAGGAGCAGAGCTAACTATTCCAGTGCAGCAATTTGATAGAGTAGGGAAACATACAATCAAAAAGCTACCTGCAGTGATTGCTGACACTGAGAATTGATAGTGGTCACACATTTTTACTGTTATTTTCCTAATGAGAAAAATCCTGGATTTTAACCTGAAGTTGAAACATTGCACTGCTTTCCACCACTTTTTCTAAAATTTGTATGGAAACTTATTTTGTAATGCAGCTTGTATCATTTTATGTAAAAACACTGAAAAATGGTTAAAATTCTATATTATAAAACATCAAGCTCTTTTGCCACTGTAGAAAAAAATAATGATCTTGAAAATGAGGAGTATTTTACTAACATCTATCCATAATGCTTTGTGAATAAAAACCTGTATCATTTAGTATATCATCAGTTTGTGTTAGTAGACAATATCATGAACCCGAAAAAGCAATCTAATTGAATAACTCAAACCTCAAAATGGGAAACAATGTACATTCTAAAGTTTTAGTAAAGAACCTCTTGTGTTTTCAAAGTTTCTCTTTCACTGGTGTAGTGGAAGTGTCCCAACCCACAACAGAGGTTGGAAATAAATGAGCTTTAAGGTCACTTCCAACCCAGGTCATTCTATTATTCTATGTTGTTACCTACATGACCCAGTTATTGAGTATCCTAAAGCATATCGGGTATGGTAAGCTTGTAAGTGTTGACTAAATTCAGTGATACAATACAAAGTAAGTGCATTGTAATTTCAGGTTACTTAAACCCTAGAAAATTGTCACATCCACCTTCTTTGTTTCAACAGATCAGAGAAAATATTAAGAAATTCCCTGGCAGGACCTATATATGTGGATATGCTTCCTGTAACAGTGAAGCAAGGATGCCCTAGTTACTGATTTCTCAGCTACCAATAGTTTTGGCCTGCACTCTGACTTTGGCATGGCAGAAAGAAGTAAGAACCTGCTGTTTCTTAAAAAAACCCAAAACAACAAAACAAACCCCTCCACATGGAATGAATTGTTCTCAGTCCAGGTCCTGACAGCCTTCACTGGCAAAACCTGCCCTCAGTGGTAATCAGCATCAGTAGAGATAAGCACCGAGCTAGCTTTGGGATGTCAAAAGTTAATGAATGCCCAGAAATCCCTGAGGAGCAACAGCACTGAACCTCACCGGGTGTACAGTAAAGTGAGAAGCTTTGCTTTTTGCATGCAGGATTTGAATTTTCAGGGCTGCTTCTGTGACCCTCGTAGGGCCCTAAATCCTTGCAGGAGGCAGTTTCCCAAGTAACACTGCTGTCTGAGACCTTGGATGGCAGCTTCTCTCAGGCTGTGTTGAAATTAAATAGTAATAGAAAAGTAATCTCTCAAAGTGGATACCAATTCGAGTTAGAAAAGCCCTTGCCAAAATATGCTTTCAGGGCAGGCACAGCACATATATTATTGAAAAGCTTTGTTTCTATATGGCATGCCAAGTTGGCAGAAATGCAAACTTGAAATTTAGAAGTAATTGCTAGGGAGCTGGTCAAGAAGAGGAAACTAGAGGGGAAGGAATTAATAGTATTCCATTCTTTTAAAGAATAAATCTTGAACTAGTTTTCTATGACAATCTTACATTATTCATCTGTCTTTCTAGGTCAGAAAATGGGAGTAAATTTTATATGTGACACTCTCTTGTAATCCAGTGTTACAAAATGGACTCTCACAGAAAGCTGCTGTATTTTCCTCTGCACATAGGGATATATTTTAGGGTCCTGTGTGGTTTATGTGCTGATATTGTGCCTGGTGAGATCCTTGTGTCTTTTTGAGAAGGGGAAAAATAAGACAACATAAAAGAATACAGGAGTAAAACTAAGTAACACAGACTCTATATCAAGGATGTTATTTCCCCAGGGAAAACCAGGGCAATTTTTCGTCCTCTTTGGATTTTGTCATCTTCTTCAAAGTCTCTGTACATCCATAGAACTTATTTAAAGGACAAGCAGTAAGGCTATCAGAATTCACTGCAGCAAGTTCTGACCCACCACAGAAAGAATGGGGGGCATAGAACTAGGGCTGACGTAGCTGTGATTTAAAAAAATCCCGCCAAACCAACACAATAATAATAGAAAGCAACTGAGCAGTGTCTGATTACTGCAGACTAGTCACTGATTTGGGTAAAAAAAGCTTTCCAAGAAACTTTATCTGCTACCCTCTATCCTTTGTTCTTATCTCCCTTCTATACAAGAAGAAACAAAAGTAGGCAGCATTTTCCAGCTCATGGAAATAACTTGCAGCTCAGACTTCAAGAGCTTTTATACTGAAGATGTTCACAGACAAATATCATCCCCATGCTTTATTACCATGTATGACTGCAACTTCTGCAAGGCTGAATCCAGGTTACTGGCCCTGAAGAATGAATGATAATTTTCTACATATATCTAACCAGAATGAGGGAGAGCAAAACACACATTAACAAGATGTTACTAGTAGGTCATGAATAGCAAGATACTTCTTCACTGTCTCACAGAAAACCTACAGCATCCCCAGGATCTCAATTCAGATGTGCAAGTGCATGTCAAAAAAACTAAAAGAAAAGAAAAATTTCCAAGTTCAGCTAGCTCTTTTCACCACTGTCCAAGCAACATTCATATAGTTTCACTAGAGAAAGACAGTCATATTTTGAGCAAAGAAAGAGTAAGTTCTTGCACAGGATTAAGATGTATCAAAAAGTTATGTATATGGTTTTAACATAATTCTCAGTACATAACATCAAGACATGCCGTCAGTACCCTGCACTACTGCTGCTTTCTCTGTCTCTACTCTGTGGATCCACAGAAGTAAGATAAATAAGTTTCTGGCTCAGGCATGAAATAGCTTGAATCCATTAGTGGCTGTACCTGAAGAGTTTGCTAAAAGGTAAGAATTAGACTCACAGTAATAGGACATACTGAATCCAGCACAGGATGCAGCTTGTGAGACAAGTTCTGTAGCAGCGCTGTAGCAATGTGACTTTAGATGAGGTTCCTAAACAGAAACGTAACACAAGAATCAATTTCTCCATGAAAGAAACAGTCATTACATAGTTGGAAAATTACTTCAAGAAATCTCTGTCACAGTGGTATTGGATATTTGACCTCACCATAGCAGGTGTTCATATTACAACAGACAATATAAGGATTATTTTTTTTTTGTTTGTTTCAATAAATTTAAATCCATCTAACTTTTAGGTAGTAAGTATAAGTCTCTAGAACTATATACAAATCTTCTTCACATGTCAGTTTATTTTAAATATTTGTAAAATTCTGATTTTATAAGGAGGGTAACTGGTCACCACAGCATTTATATAAATTAATGAATAAAACACCAATAATAAAAAGTGCTGCCTGGTTCCACGCCTCTGGGATTGCACAAATTTCATGATTCCCATGTCAAGTGGAGGAAAGAATTAAAACTGGACCCACAAAATCCCCAGTAAAGAGCTGGCTGAAACCCAAACACTTATGAATTTTATGACCTGAGGGTTATTCAACCAGTTACACTTCCAATTTTTGACACATGAACAGCAGAACTCAAGAATGTGAGCCAGAAATTTTGGCATTGCTGTGGCAGTTCGCCCTCTCTCCCCAGTTGCTCAAGTTCTGCTTGTCTTGATACGGACTGGAGAGAGCAGTTCTGTCTGTCTCCCCTGTGTACCTGAAGAGACAGGCAAGCAAAATATTAAACAGCTACAGATGCTGAAAGAAAAGCAACTGTTCACTCAGCTCTTCAGGGTTTTTTCAAAGCTTTGCTTGTAAGACAAAACTGATGAGAATGTCCGATGATTATTCAAAAAAGACAAGGAAAATTCGTCTGATAGGAGCGAAGCTAAAGCTTAATCTCTTTATGTAACAAAGCAGAGGCAAACTGCTGGTAATATCCTACAGAGGCGCAGAAATTTCTGCTAATCTATTACCAGGGGACAAGCTGCTCTTCTGGCAGAGAGAGGGCTCAAGTCAAACTACCAGTCTGGCAACCCTTTTTGCTCAAATCCCTCACATCCCCTGTTCTGCCCAAGACAGACACTCCTCACTGCTAATGTTCTCAAATAGCTGACACACCAGAACAGACCATGTCCTATTTCCCTTTTTCCTGTATGGAGGTACAGCACAAGACTTCTTATTCACAGTCAGTGTATGGGGGGGCATAGTTTCATCACAGCAGGAAAAGCTTTTCTCTACCAGGCTCGTTGAGAAAGGGCATAGAAGAAATATGTTGTCAGTAGCAGTTGGTGCTTATTGCTAGATGTACCTTGAGGGGGCTCTCTGGTCCAGCCTTCCTGCACCTATGACCAGCTCAGTAGTTGCCTCGTTTCATCCTACTCAAGTAGGCAATGCCGACTGAGGGTCACAGCACAGATGCAGCAGAGGCAAAGCCCTGCAAGGTTCTGACAGTACCACAGCACTGCTCCATATAGGGGCAGCATTCTGTGCATGGGGAAACTAAAGCAAACTAAAGAAAACTGCTCTTTTCAAACACATTGCACTGAAAGACTAGGCTAAATGTGAGAGTTCATAAGGTGCTGAGGTCCCAGGTCCCAACATTAATTTTCCCATGAGTTAAGCATCTTGGGAGAACACAGAATTTTACTGCAATTCACAGATCTCCATTCCTGGTCACAAGAACAGACAAAAGAAAGAAAAAGGATTTCTTCCCTGATTGCTCTTAGAGTACCCCAGACTGTGGCACTGAGCCTGTTCCTTCTAACAGCAGTGTACTTCTTCAGTGCTGTTCTAAGTGAGCAGAAAAATGAAAATTATAGAAGGGTTGTCTCCTAAACTCCTAACAAGTTTACCAGATGCAGTGAAATCCATCTAGGTGTCTGTCACTTCACACCACACAGCTCTGCACTGCATCTCCCCCAGCATGCAAGACAACAGCTAGCAGGAAGATCTAGACGTTTTCAATTCTATTTTTTAAGCCTAAGAGAAGCAAAGCAGCTTGCTGAAAAAGCACCCATGTGTCTGACAAAGACATAAAGAAGAACACTTTCTGTGTTAAGCAAGGACTTTTCTGTCAGAAGTCAACACACCAGAGGCCATGATGTGGACTAGAAAAAGGAAGAAGCCACAGAAGAACCAGCTTTCACACAGGCTGCAATAGCCTTAACTTGGGCAATTAAATAGAGGCCCTCATCCATAAATTGTCCCTTTGCATTTTCTTATTTTCGTAGCCATACTTTATAGGTATGTTCCCTAACTGTGGGACTTAGCAGCTGTGCAAAGCACACATTAAGGGATCTGATTGTCAGGTCTTCTGCTGTGACTCCATGGCTGTTCAATACAAAACAGACAAGTCCATGTTCTCCTACGGAAGTTACAACCTGTCAGTAGGTTTTTCTCTGCACCTTTTACTGCTAACATCCTCAGTCTAGGTGGTGCCATATGTTAACTGTGTTGTATCCATGGAGGCTAAAGTGACTAAACCGTTTCAAAAGCAAAATAATATTGATATTTGAAAGGAGACCACTGCAGTGCTCTGATGTCCTGTACACAGTGACTTAATTTTCAGAGTGATGGCAATGAGCAGTGGGGCTGCTATGCAACTGCTCAGCTTGGCAAACCCACAAAATGTCTCCAGCCTCATGCACTGCATTGTTCCAGTAAAACATTTACCCGTGTTGCCCTTGCTGAACTACACTCTTACGTTTGATATTCTGCTCCACTTCTACAACATGGTGCCATGGGAGTACTTGGAAGAGTAGATGGCCACCAAACACAAAGCAAGGGCTGCTCTCCACTTCTGGGAAAAAGTGAATGTTTATCTCCCTGCTTCCATTTTCCCCTCTCCCACTAAGTTTTCTACCACACACAGTTACATGCAGCATTTGACAACAGTGCTGATAAATTATGTGCTGCTTGAATTGAAAATGTGAAGGATAATAGGGATAAATATCAATTCATTCACAGATGACACAAGCCCATTTCACCACTTTCAAGGCTTTTTGGTTGTGCTCAGGGATGACTTGCATGAACTAATTCCTCAGTGCGTTCTCTTAAAAAATTCTCTAGAGGAAAAGTGGACTATGCCTAAGAGGTAGACAACAGAAAAGAGGAAAAACAATGAAAAACCCACAAGTCTCAGTGGGAAACATTTTAGGAGCATGAAAATCTCTCAGCTGAGAAGTTGAGAATTTTCCAGTTGCACTAAAACTCGAAATTGATTTTGGCTTTCAGGTAACCACAATTTATTCCCCTCTGACTGAGATTTATGTGCTGCTGGAAATACTTTCCTATGACTTATCTATAATAATTACAGGTGAACACTTCTGCAACAAGAGGAGTCTTATTGTTGGCTTCCATTAAACATGGAAGGCAGTCAGTCATCTAACAGCTGCAGCAGATGCTGTCTCTTATAGAGAAAGAGCTAGAAATTCAAATGTGGCACTATTATCATTCTCCAGTATTAAACCAGTAAACTTCCCAGAAATCCCTTCAGTGTGAAAAACAGACAGAAATCTCAATTTAGCTGTGGATGTTGCTAATGGAAAACTTAAGAGAAAACATGCTAGCACAGAGAATGCTTGGAGATCAAACCTCGGAATTCGAACTGAGTGGTGCAGAGGATTTCATCACTGCTTTGAGCTTGGTTCAGAGGCCTGCACATTTCTTCCTACTTCCCGTGTGAAGAGCTCAGGACAATTCTGAAGGTTGTCACAGATGTCCTGCGAAATTCGCAGCAATTGTGTTAACCTTTAAAATTTAAGAGCATCAAAGGGCAGTTTTCAGTTGCTAGCACTGGGTACCTCCTGCATCTCTAAGAAATGGAAAAACCTGCCTAAGTACAACATCACATTGACAGACTAGTAAGTTGTGGCTTTTTAGGATACTCACTGCATGCAGTCCACCAGGATACACATTCAGGATTGCTTTTAAAAAGTTAAAGAGCTCAGGGAGGCATCAGTGGGATGCTGCCATCAGAAATAAGAGAAAGACTGTGTGGTTGAAGGAAATGCAGACATTTCTAAATGGAACAGGTTTGCATTTCCATTTACCCCCTGATGTCTGAAGTGCCTGCTTCCAATGGTTCTAGAGTAATGTAGAGGGAAGATGCACCTAGCAGGGGATAGAAGGAGATATGGAGAGAGAACCACCAAGTCGCTCACCTGTCCTGAACCCTCTCAGATGGAAACACATATGCTCTCCTTATGCTGCTCCTGCCCCCTCAACACAGACATTGTTGTCATGCCTCTTGACCCCTCTCTAGGCTTTCTGATCCTCTGGTATACTTCAGGGGCTCCCCATGACCCTGGGCCCCCGATGTGAACTCTAATATGTTTTACTGCCACCAGGCTTCGCTCAGCTGCAGGTGCAGACTGCACAACTCCTGAAAAGGAAGCTGCTCTTCACTGCTAGTGACCCACAGGCAGGCGAATAATTGCAACTGCAGAGAAGTTGCATACCTCCATGTATTTTTAACAGGACTCAGTACATGTAACCTTCAAGTTATGGACCACAGAGTTGTTTTTGGTGCTAGTCCTTGTGGTTTGGGCTGCTAGTGGGAACACAGAGCTGACCAGCAAGCAACTGCATCTCAGAGTCCTTGTAGGGATGACAACTGGCTTCAAAGGGAACAACTGTCACAGGTGCCTAATTTCACAGATACAAGTAATCCTGCTGGAAGATTTTCTTTCAATGAGTTAGGTTTACCTGGCTGTCTCTCCTCAGCAAGAAGATACCAACTTAGTGTTTGTTAGAAAGGTGCAGCTGCAGTGAAGGACCAGAGGTTGCCTCTCCTGACACACCATGGTCTGGCACTGGCAAAATCTGAAGAGCAAAAGTGGAAAACCTGTCCCATGAAAACTGGCTGGAGTTACTCTCCATGGCCCTGCTTTCAGGCTGAGCAAAGCCAAAGACACACTGCCAGACCACTGCTCAGCATGGCAGTAAGTCGTGCCATGAAGTTTCTAGCAACTCCAAATATATTACAGTGCAACTGGGGGACGAGAGCAGCTCCAAGTGCCTCACTGAGCAGCTTGGAGAAGTGTGAGCCAAAACAAGAGCTGAGCCAAATTGTTTTGTTCTCTGTGACTCATATGACAAGCA
Organism: Pitta sordida; assembly: GCA_013390025.1. NCBI lineage: Eukaryota > Metazoa > Chordata > Aves > Passeriformes > Pittidae > Pitta > Pitta sordida. The sequence goes on from WEKX01009656.1 coordinate 332,039, forward strand.
AATATTTTGAGGTAAGAAAAAACTAAGCTTTTCCTGTCTAAAGGCGACCAGTTGCTTTCCATTAATATGCCATTAACATGTCCAAATTGAAATGAGACAATTCCAGATATCCTAGAGAAAAAAATAGAGGTATTGAAAAAAAAATTATATACCTATACTAGCTATGTGCTGATCCCAACTAAATCATATTTATATCTTGGAGAGTGAAAAATCTATTACTTCAATCACATATTTATTTGTTGCATAGAAATACCATGAGGTATATTTATGGCATGTTCTTTAATTCGGAAAAAAATGACGAATATTCCTAGCATTATAGACAGAGCTGAATAGCATAATAAGGCATTCAAGTACACTTTTTACCTGTCAACATCTCTTTTTAAGGATAGGAATTAAAATGTTGAAAATAGAAATCATCGATAATTTTGAAGGTGATACCCAAAGGGCTCAGGAGCAGTATGTAAATAGAGAAATAATGTCATAATGTAGATAAACCCCTCACATTTCTAGATGAAAAAGCTTGGAAAGCAAACAGTGTATATTTGTTCATTATAAGTGAATTACCACAGCCCAATATTAAGGATCAAGAGTAATGCTGAATATAAATTAAACTGTTTGTGGGTGTATCTGTACTTATGTATATATATCGAGAGTAATTGTCAATATCATAAGTGTTGAAATAAAGACTGTTGAAATGCTTCTGGGATTTAAGTAAGGGAGCAATACCTCCATTTTAAGCCTTGCTTCAAAATTTCTTTCATTATTTATTTCTGAGAAAAAAAATTGAATGTAAGGTTGATTTAAATCTTTCCTAAAATTTCTGGTTTTCCTTTACTGAGATGGGGAAGGGAAGAGAAAGAAGGAGGACATTTTCTGCATTTCTCACTTGTATTTATTAAGAGGTGAAAGGCACTTAAGTGTTCAAAGGTACCATGTGCAGTTAAGAGTTGTTTAATGCAGGGGATAAATTATAGATTATTTGAAGTAGCTGACACCCCACAGATGTAAAGTCAGGTAATGTTCCACTCTGACAAGTCTGCAATAAATCTCTTCTAACCAATGCAGAGGGTGGCAGTACAAACCATGTCACTAAAAATATTGTCCCCAGGAGATCTGCAGCTCAGCTGTGCAGACCAAGACCACCTGCCTGTCCCTCAGGAGTTATATTTCAGGGTTGCTGAAACTCCCAGAGCAGACCACACAGCCTCTTTGATTTTCATTTTCACTTGCAAACAAGAGATTTTTTTTTCTCCTGTACTATTCACAAAATCTTTGTATTACATAGCCATACACTATACATTAAGGATTATTTAACCCTGATTCAGTAAATACACTGCACAGTATTTATCTTATCAAATGTCAAAGGGAAATGACAGGAACCTAAATGACAAAACAATCCCCCTCTGTTGTTTTTCACTAACATTCTCAGTGCAAATCAAACATTAGACAATACAGAAATAACCACGAAGTGTTAAAGAGAAACAAAGCACATGACAATCAAAATCTGAACAAACACTTATTTTCCAGATCCTACATACAGCCAGTTATCTGATTCATCTTGCTGGTCTGCTGTAGGATGTTTTGATGCCATTTTAACGTTTTACTATAGCTGGCAGTAGCATGCTTGTAATGCAAGGGATCTTAGCCTGGGAGAGAGATGGTAGTAGAACTCCTTAAACAAGGAAGATCAGATTATGCATGGCCAGAAATGTATTCAGCAGTGATCCATCATGCTGTCTCTGGCTGCTTTATGTGCAGAAAGATCATCTACTTTAATCTTCCCAGTTTCCAGGTCCACACAGAACATCATATATTATGCCAAAAGGTACTGTGGGTGGCACTGTCGAGTTCACCATTGCAGCAGGCTCTATTGTCAGGGGGTTTTTGTGCTCCCCACTTTCTCCCCTGCCAAGTCTATACCAGACATCCCCTTTCAGAGAAATGTTTTTAAGGTATTTCTCACTCAAAGGAGAAGTTCTTGCTACTCACTGTTTCTTCTCACATCATGCAGCCTGCAGCCACACAGAGATCCTAGTTCCCCCTCATGCTCCCATACGTGCCTCTGTCCATCACTGCCTTTCACCTGTGCTGCAGCCTGGAGAGATCCTTCTCTGCAGAAAAGCAACCAGCATGATGCAGACTTTTTCATTCCCTCCTACTTGAATGATTTAAAAAAAAATGGAGCCATCCAGGGTGAATTTACTTTTTTTTTATCAATCTCTGCTGGACAGTGTGTTTGCGTGGTAGAGAAAAACAGTGTCCTTCAGCAGAATTCAGGAGGTTTTCACCACTGAACAAACTGCATTTTCTGCAAGCAAGTATATGTGACGACAGCCTATGCTAAAAGGAGCAACTGGAGGAAGACAGTCTTAGGCTCATTAGAGGCTTCTGTCTCATCCAAACTCCTGCAGCTGCCAGTGCAGGGGTCAGAGAACAGACACCAGCCTGCTCAGAGCCAGATCCTCACATTGGAGTAAATGGTCACAGTTTCCTGAGAGTGCAGGGCCTTGCACTGTGCTACACCTGGTGATGCCCTAAGTTCTTGCTTCTTTTTCTTCTAAGCCACGTAAATTTATCTGACATGTCTCTAAAATTGCTTGCGAGAGCAGAGTGCGGCTTCATTTATTTCTTCAGTGTTGTCTCAGATTTTCAAGAGAGAAGAGGAATCAGTGCTTGTCACCTAAGAGGCTTGAATCATTTTTGCCTGTGCAGAAGGGCTGTGAACTCCCCCCCGGGTGTGTAAATGAAACAACCCTCCTTGGAGCCCACATGGGATAAAAGGAAGTGCCTTGCCAGGGGCCAAAGCAGCACAGAGCTGGGCTCAAAGCCATGCATGCCAAATGCAGCCCTTGCCAGACTTCCTACCTGCCTCCTCCAACAAGGCCAGCCTGACTCAGGAGCTGGCTTTTATTGTTGTTATATTAGCAGGGAGCTAAAGCCTCCTGAGAGACTGTTTATAGAAAGTGCTTTTGAATGTATGTTTCAGCATAGATAGCTCCCATTTAAAACTCAAGATGGACCTTTTATCAGAAGACGTGACAGGCTTTCTTAAGGGTAACTGTCACAGGTGGAGGTATAAAAAGAAGAAAAAAACCCCTTTTCTCTATTGTTTCAAGATTTTTTGTAATTTTACCAAGCATTTAGGTGAGATAATGTCAGATACATCTGTCTTTGGCATTTTTAGGACTCTAAGTGCTCAGGCAGTATGTGATAACACCCTAAAATACTTCCACCTCCTCAAGCTTCTCTCCTATCTTTCTTTTATTTAATCTAAAAGGAGTTCAAGTAACTTCTGATTTTGCATTTATCTAGATCTGAGGTATAGAAAAAAGTAGGCTTTTATAATTTAGCACCTAGTAAAAGCATTATAAATATAATTAAAATCTCTAATTTAAGATGAAAACTGAATTATGAAGGAATAAATTCTCAAAATTTTCTGAATAAAAGAAAGTGCTTCAAAAGATCACATCACTGTTACTTTTTGAGTGTATTATCTGGTCATTAAAGGGACTATCTGGAAGCCTAGCTGTCCTTAAAATTATATAGAACAATAATCTACCTGCAGGTAGTAAACAAATGTCAGTATACAGTCACTACCATAAGGGTTATTGTGCCCTCACATAAGGAGCCACTTGACTCCTATACAAAAATTAACAGGCCTCCAGAACAAATTCATCTCCACCAAAGCCACAACATACCAAAATCCCAGCAGTGCTGCTGAGAAGGAGACTATCTAGTACAGAATTAAGTTCTGTGGACCCAGAAACACTGTCCCCAGGATGCAGAACAGGCTGCAGCTTGTGCTTTATTAGAGATGGAGATCTCTTCAATAGTGTAAAGATGACTGCCATTCCAAAAGAAATCAGAGTATGTTCAGCTAGTCCTTTTCAGTTGAATGCATGCAAGCTCTTGTGGCTCACTAGATGGTATGTGGAGACTCAGTTGGATATATAATTTTAAATCAGGTGTTCTGCTAATGCAACAGCCTGTCTGCCAAGTGACTCAGAGCATGGATCAAGCCTGCTTACATCAAACAAACTCAACGGCTTAAAGCTGACAGGAAACATATGGCCCAGATATGAACACACCTTTGAAATCTACAATGAGTTTTAAACCTTAACTCGGCCTTTCAGAATGGAAATAGTACTTTGCACTTCTAGTTTGCATCCAAACCAACTTGAAGGACACAGATTTTGATCAGGGTTTTGAAATTAAATGAGCAGAAAGCCATGGTGTTAGTAAGTGAAGTGTCACACTTAATACATGTGGAAACAAAAATTATAAGACAGTGGGCTGATGCACGAGCCTTCCCCCTTCAGAGGGGATCTCCCCACTTTTGTTCTCTCAAACACAATGAAGAACTATGATTTCCAGTCAACATTTGCCTGTGTCACACTGTCTGGCTGGCCTGACAGCCCATGTGAAAAAGCCCTAAGGTGGACAAAGCGTTACTTCAGTAACATGTTTGTATTATAGTACTTGCCTAAATATGGGCCATTTTATTCAGTTTAAGAAAAAAAGTAATGAATTAAAATGTGTAAGTGTAGTGTGGAAGTACTTAACTTGTCCTGCACCTCACTGTACTCAGACCAGGCCTAGACTAACATGTTGACACTTTTCAGTCACTTCTCATCTCAAGGTATATACTCTTACTTAGGTATTTCATCACTAACTAGGAAAATATTTCTATCATGATATGGAGGAATCACAAGATAAATATTATTAAAAACTCTGGTAAATGTGGAGTGCATGTTATGTCCATTTTCACAGAAAGTGAAAGGCATGAATTACAGCCCCAAGCTTGCTACTTGCTTCATTTTACTACTCCATAAATTTGTGGTTTAATTGAGATACTTCTCCTTTAGAGGCTAGGTCAAGCTTTAACAAATCTAGACAATACCAGGAGATTAGTAAGCTTTGCATCTGCCCAGACAGCAATACAGCAGGTCATGCCTATAGTGAAAAAACTAAACAAGGTGCAAGAACTTTTGTGTTCAACTAAACATCTATTATTCGTCTAGCTAGATCATACGTGATAAAATATCATGTGATATTTTACACTCTGTCTAGTACACCAGCCGGAAGCTGCTCTCCTCTAGGAAAAGAAGTCAAGTATCTTCCGTGTTTGCCCTGTTTGTACTGATGGGGTCAGATGTTAAAGCACTCATGCTGGAGCACCGACTGCTTGAGGTACATTCATTATGGATATCATCTTGCCAATGGCCAGGGCTCGATAAAGGTCAGTTGACCTTCCTGAGACTACTTCAAGCAGCAGAAGCAGCTAAGAGAAACAAACCCACACAAATTCACAATTTTTTTACTCGACTCATTTGTCAGGAGATACAATGCTGTTTGTTGGGAGGAAATTATTCCCCTGCAAAAACTCTCAAAGCTCTAAGAAAGCACTGTTCTGGCAAAGAGCAGTTGTTTATAAAGCATTACTACTAAACAAGGATTGCATACAGATGTAAGTATGCACATATGAAATCTACTTACTATGTGGAACACAATAAGAACCTGAAGAGAATGCCTGCATGAGTTGAACTCTCAATAATAGAAGAGCGGGTGCAGCTTACTCAGCATTCTGATGACAAAACCAGTTTTCTTTTCCTACTCTTGTCCAGTGCCTGCCAAGATGAGTGCAGAGACTCCCACTGACTGTGAGAGGCTGGAGCCCATCGATCCAAATGAGAATTGCATTTCAGGAGACGCATCATTTCATGCTTGAAATGCAATACTATAAACAGTCAAATAAAAAACACTAAGAGTTCAGAAACAATTGTTTTCATGCAGCAGCAATTGCCCATACCTGAAAGCACTGCTTAGACTAAAGTGACTTTAATTCTGTCACTTGGCATTTGAATATCTTTCTGAAGAGCCTGATTTTAAAGAGACCTCACTGTCTTCTGAGAACAACCTGCTTCTTATGTAAGCAGAGATACTTGTGAAAGAAATCTTGTTTTTTCTGCAAACAAATATTCACATGGCCATGTGAATCCAACTACATTATGGTTGGGGAAGGCAAAGAGATGCACAGCTGTGGCACCACGTCTAGATACACAAGGTGCAACAGGAATCTAAGAGAAGGAGGAAACTCTTCAGAGTTTCAAGATACCTGCCCTGAACTACCAAAAGCATTCTCTCCAGAGGTGGAGTTTGCATATACAAACCTAGGTAGGTAATAACACAAAGAAGTCTGGAGGATACAGAGGTAGCTAGGAAGAAATCAGAGGCATTTCTACCTGTGATGTCTCTTGGTCAACCATCTTTCTGGATTTTTTAGTGGGAAAGCTAAACTATGTTCTAGTTACTAAACAGTGATGGAGACCCAAACTGTCATATTATGGAAACATGCATTACAACAGCATCAGCAAAAGACTCCAATAACTAATTGTTACTGCCATCATTATCACACAAAGTTGAGCACTCTTCCAGCATTGCAACAAAGCGTAATTTCTTTACAGGACAATCTGTATGAAATCCTCACTGTGCTTTTTGCTTTTTCTGTATATGCCACTAGAAAACCTTTAATGGTTTCAATTAAAAGCCACTTGATTTGAGAGAGCAAAGCCTTAAATCCTCCCTCTATTTTGCCTTATCCATTGGGAAAAGGTTTCACTCTGCTCCAAGGAACAGAGCACAATGGAGCATTTTTAAGTGTACTCTATCTTTTGTAAATAAATCTGACAGCATTAGAGATAAATCCACAGTCCCTTTAGGGTGAGATCAGTGCACAGTCGCATGTTCATATGAGTGTACACCTACCATTAGTCTGAAAAAATCAGAACTTACTGACATAATGGGTAGTTGAGATCAAGGCAGAATAAAGCTTTCTACCCAGTTCTTAAATTTTTCTGTCATTGTTAATCATCTCTGTTTGGAACAATGTTTCTTGTTTACTAGCACACAACTGTGTAGACAGGCTAAATATTTCTCTCTTAGCGCTACAGTACATTCACACCAGGATTCAAACCTGAACTGCCAGCGAGAGGGATGCTCTCTCTCCCTTCTCTCTCCCACAAAGTCAACGTGCCTTCTGTAAAGCTGTCTTTCCCTGACACAGCCCAGCAGGTCTCATCTAAGGACCCTATCCCACAGGTCTCCCATTGCCTTTACACAGGCTTGAATTAATGAGCAGCCCCTCCTGCACTGAGCAGGCACACTTAATAAGTATTGCTATGTGTTGCCAACACCTGCTCAGGTGCACTGCCAAGGTCACAGCCCTGCTGTGCATCCTGATAGGAGGAGAGAAAAGCTCAGGGTGTTACTTGGGTGAAAGCCCCAAATTTGTCACTTTCCTTCTTGCAGGTGTTATGCTGAAGGTATCTATCTTCCTGCTTTCACTGAACTGTGCTGATAAACAACACACCTCAGAGCTAGAGGAGGCCAGCAAAAGCCTAAAACTGAAACAGAGTGCAGCTGATATTATAATGGCAGCTCTCTGGCAGCTGCCTTTGGAGGTTAATTACCTTTTTAAAGAGTAACGATTCATCTTTTCACCCATACCATAATATTCTGCAATGCTAATTCTCATCTTGAAGACAGGAAAACTAATGACAGACAAAAGGTTTAATATATATAACTCAAAAGAAAGAATAAATTTGCCATAATGGGGTACTAGATTCCATCAATAAAAACTCATACCAAAAGATCACAACTCAGAGTATTCCCAGAACATAAATATTTCGTAGGATACACCATCATTAGCAAAACCCATCAAGCTTTTGTTTCAATAAACAGCATCTGCCAGGAGCATCTTCTCTGAAACAGACAATATTAAACAAAATTTGGTCTCTCATTTATTAAATAGGCAGCCTTCTGGGCTCATGTCTCAGGAGTCTTCCAAAACCTTTAAAAACCAAAGAGACCTTTTCAAAGTGGTTCATCTCATTTACTAGAAGACTTTCTATCTTAAATACTTTTACAGGTGTTCTGAAAGCACTAATGTTCTGGATCTGCTGAATATCATTTTACAACAAGCATCCTTACTCACTCTTGAATCCCTCAGCCATGGTAAGCAACTATATCCTCATCTTCCTGTCTTAGTCATTGAAAATAACTAATTTTTTTTCTGTTAAAGAAAGTAAGCAGATGAAATAGTTACTGCAATATCACAGGCAGACTGCTTTACGTTTTCAGATGCTGGAGTGGCAGGAGTAAAATGTCCTCTAACTTGTGGCTGATAAGAAGAGAAAAATCAAAACAAAACTAGTGAAGAGAAGGCAGTCCTATTACAAGGTAGTTATTTTCAGGCTCTCCTGTGGTACTACCTTCGAGAAAGCAAGGTACAGCATGTGGTAGTTAATACATTGCTAGCTGAAAAATATTATGTTAAATATTCCCATTAGAAATTTATTTTAAATCAAAAGCAATTTATGTAGAGAAGCTGAAAAGACCTGGTGTCATATCCAAGCACTTCCCTGGATTTTCATAGCGAGCAGGTTGAGCCAGAATCATATGCCAGTGAAAACTGAGAAATAAAAGAGACAATAAAGCAAAAGCCAAACATTTCTGCATGAAATGATTTTCTCTGCCTCAAGATTTGTTGCTCCCTTCCAGGGACATGCCAGCAGTGCCAGCTGATGGCAGTGATATCCCATCAGTTTTTGTCCCAAGACCTCTCTGACCTGCTACTTCTGGTCATCTGGGCCTGGCTAACCAGATCACCACAGACAGAGCCAGTTGCACTGCAAGGAACAAACTCGACTCCAGATTTTGTGCTAAGAAAGCTGATCCACAGAGCATGTGTCTTTGCAAGATGTTATGCTCTGCAGTTTTCTTCCCTATGTTTTAGGTACATGTACCTCTCAGAAGGACATTTCAGTCTCTCACAGCAGCACAGCTGGCCTTAGATGCTGCTTTCATAACATTTCAGAACAGTCTGACTTCCCTCATCGACATGCAAGTCCTTTCTGAGACACTAGGGAACATCAGAAGAGACTTCTCCAGTGTTAACTCTGATTTTGTGAGAACTCCAGAGATAAGAGATAGGAGCTTTAATCCAACTCTGCAAATGGATTAGCAAGCAACAGGTCCTGAATATTTTAAATTCAAATGATATTAAACTCAGGTTAAATTCAATGGTGCAGAAAAAAAGTCAATAAGGTTTTCGCATCTTGATTTTTCTTTCATCTCATTTCATTCCCCTCCTACAGCTGCTGCAGCGATACTGACTGCAGTATCCTGGATACTATACTGCAGTTGGCAGTATAACCTTACTTATGACATGCTTAGAAACACGTGTTTTTCTTCACATCTACCCCTCCTCTCCTACCTTTAGAGCAGAATAATGAGACACTCTGCAGCCCTGCTTCAGAGCACGATTATTAAACAGCTAGGGAAAATGATGCTGGCATGGCAAACTGTATTGCTGGATTACTATGAAACGTGGTGGTGAGGAAATAGATCTGCTTTGAAGGAGAAAAATGGTTTGTTTTCAGTCAAGAGCTCTTTCCTCTTAACCAGCCCAGCCCATCAGCAAAGTATTAGCTAGTGTACACAACAATATGTAGGCTGCATAGAGGGCAGCAGTTTGTACCTAGAAGCTGTCACATATCTCCCTAGGTGGATGTACCTACCTAAGGGCCATTCACATGATGAAGAATTTATGAGCTGTGATTATTAGGGCTTTATTGTTTGTTCTTTTTTCCCCTGCCACTCTTCAGAGCAACGAGGGAAAATAATACAAACAATTTTCCCTGCAGTTTTCCCTGTGCAGGATGTTGATTAAAGCTCTGTAGCTCAGAGAGAGAAAGTCTTACCAGACCCTTCCTGTATGTCCATTCTTGCTTGAAAGGCTTTCATTTTCCAGAGACACCTGCTAATTGCTTTGTTTGAAAATTTATTTTACATTCCATAGAAAACTGCTGCATCAGAGGAAACGAAAGGCAAGGCTGACTTGCGTAAGCCCCTATATATCTAGCCTGAACAGAGCAACTTTCTGGAAAAATCTCATGTCTCCAAATCAATCATCTGCAGTAGCACCTTTCAGTAATTTATGAATTTCTGTTACATAGAGATTTCATTTTCTTAAGTGAAGGGTCTCCTAATGGAAGCAGTCTTAGCAGAAACTCCATGATGCTCCTTGGGAGAAGTGAGGAGGAAATGGTGGGCTCCTGCTTCCTCATCATAATCACCTATCAAGGAAACTTGAGCAGCCTATGAGCAGAAAAACATCAATCTTCCTATTCCTTGCATGCTGGCTGTGTCATTACTGCCAGGGAAAGTTGCTCATTCATGACACAGCATAGAGAAACACCCCCATATTTCTTATCTGTTGTATTTCTCACCCATTCATGATAGATGGCCACAGACCTATATCCTTGTAACCTACAGCTCATGACAGTGCATAGAGACCGTCTGTAGCTTCTCTGGTTCCTAGGACTATACAGGGTGGTAGAAAAGGAAGCTTGAAGAGGAAGTTTTAGAGTGAAGCAAATTAAATGGAAGATTTTATCCCCACTTTCAGACCAGTAACACCAATATGTAACACAGAAGGATGTAGTTGTAAGATGCAGACATCAGTATGCTGTCTCTCTTTCACTGTCTCTATCACTGTATTTTCAAGGTGTAATATAAGGGCAGCTCTGATTACAATAAATGACTTGTTCAATGCCACATGCATGTCTGCATTAGAGTCATGCTTTAGCCCCCAGATCTGCTTTCTGCACTTAAAACATGAGCTGAATAAACTAAGCCTGCCTGTATCCTAGACAACAGCTTCAATGGACTACAACTGCCGGCAGGAAAAGGCAGGCAGAGATGAACCATAACTCAGACCTGTACCTGACTTAAAATGGATTCAGGCCAGCTCTCCTCTGCCTAAGCCTTACCCAGTGCCTAATCAATCTGGGACCATTTCCTTATAGGTTCATACATGGATCTTTTATGCAATCTGCCAAGAACACCAGGTTATGTATCTCAGTTTAAGACATTATAAATAAATAGAAGTGCCTCTTTCTGCTCTTTCAGACGGGACAAAAAACACCCCAAAACAGAAGAAAGGGTTAGTACTGTTCTGTGGCAAGCTAGAAGCAAAAAAATGTAGATCCAAAAGTATATTCCAAACAAAGATCCAAATCTGATTCTTCACCTAATATTCAAACAACATTATCCTTTTTCCTTGCTCTGTACATCAACCTCCAGAGCACAAGGTTTGTTTTGCAAGGTTCTTTGTTTTCCTAGTGTCTGTATACACTGCTGTTAATGTTTTTCAGATGATCTGTATGAAACTTAAAGAGTGTGTTTTTATAAGAAAAGATCCTTACATGACTTCTTGACTCCAAAAATAAAGTTCAAGAAAATTTCAAAAGACAGAGAATAGAATGAAAGTAACAGGAATTGCCATCCTAAAATAGTCATTCTTAGAAATTACCTTGGAAATATGAAAGCAGAATCACTTCTTAAATAGGAATTTCAATTTAAGATGTCCTCAAGAAAAAAACAGGGTTGCAGAATTTTAACCCCCGCCACATTATTATTCATTTGCAAGGAAAAACAGATAAAAAAATCCCATGTACTCATAGATTGGGTCATTTGAGCTGGTGTAGTTGAAGAGTTAAGAGTTACTATGGCCACATTACAGCTGGACAGGGTACCAGTGAATGGACAGACAGAAGTCTCCATAAATACAAATAGCTGGAAACAAAAGGCAAGTGTTCATTCCTTCCTATAACCATTAAGAGAAACATAATCTTAACCTGTCCTCTTCTTTGATTACTTTAGAACATGATAGGCTGTAAAATGAGCTTTTTTCCAGATGTCCATTTCATCACATTTAGCATTTTAAATATTCAATTATGTCCCTTTTAATTTTTTTCCCTCACTAATGGGAACTGAATGTGTTGTGTTCTGCTGTTTAATAGCATACTGATTAAGGAGCCAACCATTCTCTTGCCTTCATTTTATTTCTCATATAACTTAATCTAGCCTCAGTTTATGTAGGAGTCTAAATAAGTGCTAACACTCCTTTGATAATCAGCAATTTGTTATCACATTAATGGTGACCAAAATGTTCAAGCTAAGAGCTGCAACTAATGTAGATATAAGCAGAAGGCATATTGCAGTCGGCCCTCTTCCACTTTGTGCCCCTATATTGCAACTTCACATCTTAGCAGCATGATTTTTCAGTGACTAAGGAGGCCCCTTTTTGCAACAGTGCATGTGCGACCTGGCACGCATGAATATTCAATTAGGCAGTCATGAATATGCAAATCAACCTGCAGAGCCATGGTGGCGATTGGCCCATCCCGGGCACGGCCGCCACTGCTCCGCCACTTCCCCACCCGCCCCCGGGTACAGCTGTTGTGGCAACTGATACACAGCAACACAGTGCTGAAACAGCGCAGGGGAGCCATCTGAGGGTGTGGGGAAATTTGCATATTAATGAGCTGCCAATCAACGCAGAAGGCGGGCTTCGTGGGACCCGAATAAGACCGCGGTCCTGTGGTATAGGAGACCCAACTGTATTGAAGTACAAAGTAAATGCAATGGATATCTATAAAGAAAACCATATGTACTTTTCTTTGCAAAATCATTAATCATTTTGGGGAGTAAGGGTAATTTTGAGGGGTTTAGAAATGAATTAACTAAAACACATTTAGACACGAGGAAGAAGACACAGAAAAATGCAGGACGCCAAATGACCTAAGAGAGAAAAACCAAAAAATCTCATCGCCATTCCTCTCTCCTCACCTAAAAAAACCCCAACAAAACCAAACCCAACAACAACAAAATAAAAAACCCCCAACCAACCAAAAAACACCAT